>JANBXG010000002.1:600000-946287 GCA_024271865.1 Nakazawaea ambrosiae
GATGGCACCCAGACCAATGTGATCCCACCTGAATCTGAGGCCACCATCTTGGAAACGCATGTCGTGGTGAAGGATTTGCGTGGACAAGAGCTGCTCACCGACTTGGAGGCCGCCGCCAGTGCCGTTTCGGAGTCCAGATTCACCATTGATCCGGTCATGCTTTCCATTTTCAGCCACCGTTTCATCGATATAGCCGAGCAAATGGGGCACTCGCTTCAGAAAACGGCCGTCTCCACCAACGTCAAGGAGCGCCTTGACTTCAGCTGTGCTCTTTTCGACGCCAACGCCAACTTGGTGTCCAGTGCCCCACATATCCCTGTGCATTTGGGCAGCATGGGCACCTTTGTACGGTTCCAGTCGAACCACTGGAAGGGCAAGTTGAAAAAGGGCGACGTGGTCGTGGGGAACCATCCTTTGGCTGGAAATACCCATTTACCCGACATCACCGTGATGACTCCCGTGTTCCATGAAGATGAGATCGTCTTTTATTTGGCCTCCAGAGCCCACCATAGTGATATCGGATCCACGTTGCCGGGAAGTATGCCTCCAAATAGTAAAGAGTTGTGGGAAGAAGGTGCCATGATCTATTCTGAGTTGTTGGTGAAAGACGGCGAGTTCCAAGAGGAAAGAATGACCGAGCTCTTGTTGCACGAGCCTGCCAAGTACCCTGGTGTCTCCGGAACCCGGAAATTGTCCGACAACATCAGTGACTTGAAGCTGCAAATCGCTGCAAACCAGAAAGGATCGCTCTTGGTGGCTCAATTGGTTGGGGAATTCGGATTGCCTACCGTTCTTGGCTACATGGGCGCCATCCAGGACAACGCTGCGGCCTCTGTGGAGAAATTGTTGTCGAAAATGGGTGACCGTACATTGACTGCCAAAGATTACATGGACGATGGGTCTTGTATCAACTTGAAAGTCACCATTTCGGGTTCAAAGGCCGTCTTGGATTTCAACGGAACCAGTCCTGAGATGTACGGCAACTTGAACGCGCCAGAAGCCATCACCTTTTCTGCCATCACGTACTGTCTTCGTTGTCTTGTCAACGAAGATATCCCATTAAACGAAGGTTTCTTGAGACCTTTGCAAATCGTAATTCCAAAGAACTCCCTCTTGTCGCCTTCAGAAGGTGCTGCCGTTGTAGCTGGGAATGTGATGACCTCGCAGAGAATCACAGACGTCATCTTCCAGGCGTTCGGCGCTATGGCTGGCTCACAAGGTGACTGTAACAACTTCACGTTCGGCACTGGAGGCAACTCGGAGAACGGATACAGCAAGGGTTTTGGTTATTACGAGACAATTGCCGGTGGTCATGGTGCAGGTCCTTCGTGGCATGGTGTCTCTGCGGTTCACACCAACATGACCAACACCAAGATGACCGACGTTGAGGTGTTCGAGAAGAGATATCCTGTCATCTTGAGAGAGTTCGGCATTCGCGAGAACTCTGGCGGTGCTGGAAAGTTCCATGGTGGTAATGGTGCCAAGAGAGATATCGAGTTCCGTATTCCGTTGAAAGCCTCCATCTTATCTGAACGTCGTGTCAATCTGCCCTATGGTTTGCTGGGAGGTGAACCGGGAGAACGTGGCTTGAACCTTCTCGTGAGAAAGATTTTCAATGAGGACGGTGAATTTGTGAGGGAGAGAGTAACTAATATTGGGGGTAAAAATACTGTAGACATCCAGGCTGGGGATCGTATAGTTCTCTTGACGCCAGGTGGAGGTGGGTACGGTGATGCCACTGAGACACTGAGTGAAACGAGGACTCAAGAATTGGATCCCAGATTCAGTTTTAGAGGCTATGGTTCGATAAACAAACGTCACGACGAACAATATACTAATTGAGGATACGATGAAATACCCAGCGTCGGTGAAAACTTTTATGAACTTTATATTTGTATAGAGAAAATTTCTCAGACTAAGGGAGATCTATAATTATTATTTAAGCTTTAAAACGTTGTGATTCAGTAGGCATGGTGTGATCTTCTGTAGGTTGATTTTCAGGTGACATCATCCGCTTCCAATTGAGTTCAGTGAAGTCCATCTTTCTCCAGGAAAACTCAATAGTTTCCATGTGATTCTGTCTCAAATCACTCTGAACTCTAAGAAATTTCATTTCATCTCATCTGAATGCTGCTGATGTCATATAGATCTGTCTCAGATCCCAATGAAAACTTCAATGATGTGTGCATGAATGTTGTTCCCTGTGTTCCCTGGAGGTGTTGTTGAGCAATAGTAAGGCATTGGCTAAGTGTCCTAGTAGAATTGTTCGACTTGATCTCCTTTGACTATACTTCGTCTAAAATTCTGCGGAAAAAGAGAAGAAAGCAACAATTTTGCACTCTAGCTGATGATTTCCTTCAAAAACTTCATTGTTTGCTGATCTTTCAGTGATGGTTCACTGATTTTACAATGATTGTTCACCAACAAATACCAACCACACATAAAGAAGCTAATGTACAAATCAATGGCTCGTCAGTGAATTGCAGCTTGAAATATATGGTGTTATGATGTTGATTCTTGGTCGTTGGTGGCTTGAAAGAGGAAAAATACAACAACTATGGTCTAGATTTAACTATGATCTTCAATTTTCTAAATATAGATCCTAGCATGCAGGAAAAAGAAACGAATGTCTTCTAGATCTGACGTACCCCTTAAAAAAAGAAAGAAAAAAAAACTAAAGTTTTGCAAATGTGCGACACAAAGAGGCACAAGAACAAAAAAAATATTATGGTGTTGTCCTATGTTTTTGTTTTCCTCAAAAGTGAGTATGACGAAATCATGGAAAAATTGTGGAAGATCTAGCTTAGCCTTTGATGAATCATTTGGGCCTCTGATTTATAAAGCTTGTCAGTGTTTTAATGTTTGCATTTTGTTCAATTTCGTCATTGTATATTCTAGTGATGTTTCTAGACTTTTTCTAGATGCTGCAATTGAACAAACGTCTCGTCCCCACCTAATGTTAAAGTGCTTAGTCATTTTTGAAAAGCCTCCAATGTATAGCAGGAGGTTGGACTGAAACATACCCGAACGGGTAGTCAAGGTTCGCTAACAAAAATGGTTGGAAATTTTCAACGCGGTGAAACAAAAAACTTGAGAGATCCAATGAATTTGTGGTGCTGGAAGTTTTCCCCTTCCACTCTAGAACATTACTATGAGTCTTGGTAACACTCTTTGGACTAAGAATAGAAAATAACATACGAAAAAAGGCTGACAACAAATGTTTCGCAGGTGTGTAATGATTTCACTGTAGCTCTTCGTTTCTTCATACATAATAACTAAAAATTTGGTGGACAAGAAGTCTCGAAGAAAAACAACTGTCGTATTTCTCTTGTGAAAACCGCAACTACCTTTTTAACAAATAAAAAATTGCATGAAGAGCACTATTTGATGTGTAACTGACCAGATATCTCACTAATATCAAGCAAGTCAAGCTGCAACCTCACGTATACTTCATGTCTCTTTTTTCTATTTTCTGTATGTCTTATCTTTTCTTTTTTTTTCCGTGAATTTTAAAGTTTTTCTTCTTCCTTTCCTGTAGGCACTAATCGGTCTTGCGCAGGTACACCTTCCTACTTGGGAAATATACAGCCTCGAACGAAAGATTTTCAATTTTTCATGCATGATAAGTTGCCTGAGAAACAAAACAATTGAGGAACTCAGCACAGTTAAAACATTTTGGAATGCAATGTTTACAAAACCAAAGTAAATCAAAAGAGCAAATGAAAATGAATAAATGATAATTGATATTTAAAGACCCGATAATCTGCCGCTTCTCATTTCAAATTTTTGGAAATTCTTTTAATCCATCAACATTCAATTTGATATCAGTATTTCTCGTGAGCAACTCATAGAATACTTCATCCACATACTTCCGATTCATCAAATCAAAAAAATGAAGACTTGCACCAAATTAGTTTTCTTGGCCCTTATCGGCTCAGTCGCTGCCGCCCCAACTACTTCTCTCCTGTCAAACACTCCAGTATCTGAATCAACCACTCCTCAAACAACAAGCTATGGTCCAATCTTGGCCACTGCCCTTACCTCATCTTCATCATCAAGCATTGAAGTTGACACTCCAGTTATTCTTACTCCATCTTCTGTCGAAGTCGAGACTCAGACTCCAACTTATTCCTCTACATCAACAAGTTCTTCCTCACCAATTATTATTTACGGTACCGACTCCGAAGTTGCTTCTCCAACTACAAGCTATGGTCCAACCTTGACCAGTGCCCTTGGAGTCGAAACTCAAACTCCATCTGCTCCTACAACTACTGCTGCATTCGAGACTCCAAGCTCCTCCTCATCGAGTTCTTACTCATCAATTATTATTTACGGTGCTGACTCCAACTCACCAGTTCCAACTACTTTGGTCACTGCTCCAGCTTCGTTTGCTTCATCCTCGGCTTCAAGCACTTATTCAGTAGACTCACCAGTTAGTCTCACTCCATCTTCAACTACAACTTCTGCTGGAGTCTACACTCTTCCATATACTCCATCTTCCACCAGCAGCCACTCGTTCGTCTACGAATCTACTTTGTACGGTCCAAATACTCCTCACACTCACACTCCTTTGGCCATTCCAAAGATCTACACCGCTTAATCGGTGGTTTGCTCTGTTAATTAAAGTTCGAACCAACAATTCATGTTTTACCCAAATATACATGATTGACTTTTACCTTTAAACTTTTTTTATACTTTCTGTTTATGATTTTCGCCGTTACCATTGAAGTCTCCCAGTTGAGATCTTCTTATAAAATATATATCCGAATTTATTATCAACTGCAATAGAAGTTGGTATGGTTTTTTTTTCAACAATCAGTATGCAAGTAGACTCGAGCTGTACCTTGTGAATACCATGCCAGTAGATGAGCTTCATTAAAATGTAAAACTGGAGTTAGTTCCTAGTGGCATGACATAACAACGGTGCTCAAAGCCTTTCGACCTCAAATTCTGGTCTAACGGCAGTGTCTGTACGAACTTTCAAGAGCACCAACAGTGCTGAGCTTCTGGGGCCCTTGAAAAGTTGCATCACAGCCCCAGTTTTCGACTCCAGAATTTTTCACGATTTTTCAATTTTCAATCTTTTTGGTTTTTTTTTTTTTTGTTTTCTTCACTAAAAGTGAAAAGTTCAAAGGCAAAAGGAGGAGTTACAAGGATTCAGGACGTCGAAGAAGGTCTTTGATTGGCGGAATTGGACTATTTTTGGTGTAGCTAGTAACGGCAGGCACACATCAGACCAGTGGAAATGTCTAAACTCACAAATTTACAAAATTATGTGCGATTTCGGATGTCAGTATCGGTGCCTCCCACCTCGCAGGAGGAGGTGACCATGATATACAATGTGTTCAAACAGAAGACCGAGCGGTTGAACCAGCTTGAAAGTAAGAGCGCGTTGTTGCAACCGTACGCAGTGCCCAGGGTGAAGCAGATATACTACCGGCAATCGCAAGGGCGCAACCGATTGGCCAAGTTCGACAGGTTCATCGACATCATCTACGATCTCGGGGTGCAACATCGGGACACCACCGAGCTAGCAGCAGGCGTGAAAGACCAGATATACCAGTTCAAATTGAACAATTTGATAGCAGAGATCACCAGACTCAAGGGGATCTTGCGGTTGAAGACGCAGGACGAGATTTTCAGCGACGAGAAGACGCGTTCTCGTCATTTGAAGCCTTTTTTCAAGTTCCCAGCGGACTTTAAGAAGAAACCAGACTCTTTTGCCCGTCGAAGTGCCAGTCAATTGACTAGAGCAAGAGTAGATAAGCCCTATTTCGATGTCAAGTCGACGGTGTACAAGGAGACCGATTATTCTGGCAGGGTGTTCAACTATTTCGATTTCTATAAGAATTTTCAAGTGCATACTATCAAATATTTTATAGGAGAGGATGCCATTGGCATTGAGAAGGGGGTAATTGACGAGAATTTGAGGGATAAGATATTGTATGGGTTTGACGGGTTCAGAAGGAGGTGAAGGTACACCAAAGAGACTAGTTTTCAGTTTACAGGGAGGTGCTTGAGATGAGTACTGGTTCGGCTTTGCACTGCCATATACGACGATGTTGGGCTCTGTATTGCGATGCATAGCCAAGTTGTTGTGGTGTGTTGGTCTAACGTTTGAACTCGATTGTTCTTGGGATGTGTGAAATTGAGAGTTTTGTGGAGTGTGTATGGCTTGTATTGGCAACTGACAGAAGATCGAATAGGTCGGTGGTTGGTGATGAAATAGATAACAAAAGTGAGCATGAGTTGAGCTTGAGTTGAGCTTGAGTTGAGCTTGAGTTGAGCATGAGTTGAGCATGAGTTGAGCATGAGTTGAGCATGAGTTCAGCTTGAGTTGAATTGAGTTGAATTGAGTTGAGTTGAGTTTAGTTCGAGTTGAGCTTGAGTTTAGTTCAAGTGCACGGTCGTGTAAATTGAACAAACTGGGCTCGGAAGAACTGTGGGACTAGCGGGACTAGAGAGACTGTAGGAGATACAGTAGGCATGCATAGTCTAGTGCTTATGGTGATTTGGGTAGTGATTAAGTCTGTGGGTTATTTACTTCGTGCAGTGCTTAAGCTAATACTTAACGGTTAAATTTAACTATGTTAAAGTTGCATGTGATATATTGACAACTATAGTAAAGTGGTCTAACCAGGAAGTCATGAGCATAGTTCGTGTAGGGGATAGTAAATAGTGGATATCCTGGAAGTGTGATGTAATCATAGCGCTTTCTTATCATTTTGTATTAGATTATACTATATTATACTATATCATGCTATATTATACTATATTAGACTATATTATGCTATATTATGCTATATTGTACTATATTAGAGTATATTATACTATATCTTCTACTATATCTTATACTGTATTATACTGTATTATACTATATCTTCTACTACATTATACTATATAATCTACTATCTTCTACTATATTATACTATACTATACCATATCTTCTACTACATTATACTATATTATACTATATTATACTATATAATCTACTATCTTCTACTATATTATACTATACTATACCATATCTTCTACTATATTATGCTATATTATACTATATTATACTATATCTTCTACTATATTATACTACACCTTATACTATATCTTACACTTTTTACACTTTATCCTACACCATATCTAATACCTTATCTTTTATTACCCAGGTTCATATCACATCTTATATTATTATAAGATATAATATATATTTCTTATATATTACTTATCACTTCTACTTTAATCATAATATTTATAATATCAGTCTACTTTTTTAACATAAATCAATTACCCTTCATTATCAACTATCACTTATATTTATATTTTCCAAATACTTATCTGATTTTATTCATGCTTATCAATAATATTTTATTATGTTATCCACCGTCTATAAATTATTTCACCTCTTTTTCTCTGCCACTTGTCTATTTATTCCACTCTATTTATTCCACTCCATTTATTCCACTCTATTTATTCCCCTGTCTCACTTACCCATTCACCAATCACATCCACCCCATTCACCTCCCGCACGGAGTTAGACACAGAAAAAAATGGAAAAAATGGATCAAAGGAAGCTTTGAGCTCTGCGCACCGAAGGTGGTGTGCCGATGTTCCGCAGGCTTTTGGAGCCAGCAAAACTGACGAATGGAGAGGATCGATTGGAGGTCACGATTGGGAGCGGGATTTTTTTCGCAGAGTGGCGCCATGGTCATGTTTTCGGGAGCAAGGGACAACGGGCGGTGTGAGCAATGGGGTGAGAAGAATCGAAATACCAAATGTCCAGTCCATCACCGCAGCATTCAGTCCTCCAGTCCTAGTCCCAGTCCTAGTCCTCGCCAGTCTAGTCCCGTGCGAGCCCACCCCACCTATTAATCCTTTGACGCCCCATGTTGCTTACTCCTCACCCCGGCACCGACACCCTCTGTGTGCCCGTTCCCCTCCCACTATTATGGGTTGCTGCATTGGGAATTTTACCGAGGGTGCGTCATAACCCTCGGTCCTTGTTTTTTCCTGTTTCCCACACTTGCATGCACGTCTCCAGATTTCGATTTCTCCGACCATTTAAATAGGGCCGGTACCCCGCCCACACCTCGACTACAGAGCAACAACGATGTCACTGATACTTAAACAACGAGTCAGATACAAGCCATACCTCGACAAACTCAAGACACCAGAAGAGTGTGTCGCGTTCTTCAAACACGGACAATACCTCGGTTGGTCCGGTTTCACCGGTGTTGGACTGCCAAAAGTGGTCCCCGAGGCTGTCGCGCAGCACGTTGAAGACCACAATTTGCAAGGCCAATTGCTGTTCAACTTATTCGTCGGGGCCTCGGCAGGACCAGAAGAGTCGCGGTGGGCGCAAAATAACATGATCTTGCGTCGCGCGCCCCACCAAGTGGGCAAGCCCATCGCACAGGCCATCAACGACGGCAGGACGAGCTTCTTCGACAAGCACTTGTCAATGTTCCCTCAGGACTTGGCGTACGGGTTCTATTTCAAGGAGAAGGCGACACCGAAGTTGGATTACACCATCATCGAGGCCACGGCCATCGACGAGCACGGCGCCATCGTTCCCGGGCCTGCCGTGGGCGGGTCGCCGGAGATGTTGGCTGTGTCGGACAAGGTGATCATCGAGGTGAACACCAAGACACCCTCGTTTGAAGGGTTGCACGACATCGACCTCCACGTGAACCCTCCGTACCGGGAGCCGTACCCTTACACGCGGGTGGACCAGAAAAGTGGACGCACCGCGATCCCAGTGGACCCTGAGCGTGTCGTGGCCATTGTGGAGTCACACGAGCCGGACAAAGTGGGCCCAAACTCTGCCCCTGACGAAACGTCGCAGAAATTGGCTGCCCATTTGGTGGAGTTTTTCGAGAACGAGGTGAAGCACGGCCGGTTGCCCCTGAACTTGTTGCCCTTGCAATCGGGGATCGGCAACATTGCCAACGCGGTAATTGACGGCTTGGCGTCGTCCTCGTTCAAGCATTTGAACGTTTGGACCGAGGTGTTACAAGATTCGTTTTTGCCCCTTTTCGAAAACGGCTCTTTGGACCATGCGACACTGACGTCGATCCGGTTGACGCCGCAGGGTTTTGACAAGTTCTTCAACAACTGGGACACGTTCAGCAACAAGTTGACGCTTCGGTCGCAGGTGGTATCCAACTCGCCCGAGTTGATCCGCCGTTTAGGGGTCATCGCCATGAACACCCCTGTCGAGGTGGACATCTACGCGCACGCCAACTCCACCAACGTGAGCGGGTCCAAGATGTTGCACGGCATTGGCGGGTCAGGTGACTTCTTGCGGAACGCCAAGTTGTCCATCATGCACACCCCTTCGGCTAGACCTACCAAAACGGACAAGACCGGAATCTCCTGTGTCGTGCCATTTGCCTCGCACGTGGACCACACAGAGCTGGATTTGGACGTGATCGTCACGGAACAGGGTTTGTCGGATTTAAGGGGCTTGTCTCCAAAGGAGCGTGCCCAGGTGATCATCAACAACTCCGCTCACCCAGACTACAAGCCTATTTTGCAGGACTACCTCGACAGGGCCATCTTCTACTGCGAGAAGAGGAAGTCCTTGCACGAGCCGCATATTTTGAAGGATGCGTTCAAGATGCATTTGAACTTGGAGTACAACGGTACTATGAAGTTGGACAGTTGGGACAAGACTTTCTGAGGGGTTAAGTTGAAAGGGGTTAAGGGGCTAAAAAGGGCTAAAAAAAAGAAAGCCGAAGTTGAAAAGGGGTTAAAGAGGGCTAAAAAGGGGTTAGAGTGAAAGGGGTTAGGCCATGCGCTATACCTTTCACTTCATCCAATTTATCCACTTTATCCAATTTATCCACTTTATCTACTTTATCTACTTTATCTACTTTATCTACTTTATCTACTTTTTCCACTTTATCCTTTTTATAGTCCAATTCTTCTATCCATCCCACCAACTCCATCCAACTCCATCCAACTCCATCCCACCACTCAGTCTATAGATTTATATATAACTAGTAATAGAAGAGTGTTTGAACTCAATTGTAGACATAGCACGAACTGTTTCTTGCGGTGAGATGGCACTGGCAAAACTGCATCAAGCTGCTGTCATAGCCATCACTGCACTTCTCAACTGCCTCTCTACGCCACTTCCTCGCCTCATCAGCCACGCACCCAACATCGCTACACCACTTACCGCGCACCCAACTTCACTACACCACTTACCGCGCACCCAACTTCACTACACCACTTACTACCAGACCACTTACTCAACATCACTACACCACTTACTACTACACCTCTTTCTACTACACCACTTACTACTACACCTCTTACTACTCCACCACCTTGCCACACCGCACCTCACCACTCCAACGGTCGAAACCATCCCGAACGGAACGGTCCCAGCCGTTGTGAGTGCAACATCGCCTCCCGTAGCCAATCGCATCGGCACACTTCCCCTGGACCACATCTCCCCGTCGTTCGATATCTCCCGTGGTACATTTTTTTCCCACAATTTAGTCGAATGACATTTTTTCAATTAAGGGACGGCAGCAGATGCATTTGATAATGCAGCCAAGACACCTTCAGCCTCTCAATGGACCGCAGATGGAACAGCCGGCGAATTTTTTGATCGAGGTGGGCGACTGGTCCCAGAAAGGGCACGTTTGGTGTGTCTGGTTCGGATTGGGGGTGTGGATTCTGGACATCACACCACGTCGACTCAGGTGGGAGTGGTGAAAATGGAGTGTTGGTGTTAGTGTTAGTGTTGGTGTTAGTGCTAGTGTTGGTGCTGGTGTTGGTGCTGGTGCTAGTGCTAGAACTATAGTGCTACAGGTATAGAATGGGAGAGACTGTGATGTGGATGTCACCGACTCAGATCATAGTCTCGTAGCCTTTAGTGAACAGGACTCGAGTGAGGCTCAGCACGGTACTTTTACATATTTGTAATATGTTGATAGTGCGCAAAATATGTAGAAAATATGTGCTCAGTGTAGAAGTATACTGGGAGTACACAGTTTACTATGAGATATCCTGAGTAGTGCACTGTATCAGTACATTACAGCAGTTATACAATTACACTGCACTGTATCAGGGCTCTATATCAGGGAATTACATAATTCTATGATTACACTGAAAAAGCTCGCTACTTCAGACCCTAGGACATTTACTCATACAAAAATTATATACTCATACAAAAATTACATACTCATACAAAACTTATATACTCATCCTATAACTACACTCTATAATAAGTATATGAATTTCCAACGGGGTTTCAAACTGATATAACGGCATTGTATACTATACTATATCCGCATCATATACTACACTATATTGTATTATATAGCATACTATAACTGCACTTATACTACCCTATATATTTAACTTCATACTATACATAGTACTACTCAAATAAATATTTATTATATAACTTATATTCAAATTACCAAAGATAACACCAAGATATATTAACTAAGATATACTAACTAAGATATACTACAAAGATAACTACAAAAATACACTGCCAGACTTCCTACAACCGTTTCCTCCCTACTCCATTCTGCACGATTATCTACCCATCAACCAAACCAACTGAACTTCAAGCCAACTGCCAGCCCCTGTTCACCAACTGGCCCCTGTTCACCACTCACCCAGCCCCTATTCACCAACTACAGCCCCTGTGCAGGTGGCTGGCTCACTTGCTGAGCAAATTATCAATTCCCAATCCTGCAAAGCAAGACTCAAAACACAAGCAAGAGATCATTGAAAGCCATTGAAAGTGATCAAAAGCCATTAAAAAGTCCACTGAAAATTCGCCAAAGTCGTCGCTAACATCACCCAAACACAACTGCACCATGACTCCACTAAAAGAACAGTCCTACATGGCCTCGTCAGTGCTGCTCATCGTGCTCGAGTCCATCATCTCCACCATCACCATCTTCTTACCCCAGTTCATCATCGATCTCTTCACGAAAGCGACCAAATTCTGCTTCTCCCTGTTGCGCTTCTCGATTCTCCGCGACCCAGTGCACGAGAAATTGATGAAAGAGATCAACAGAGACCTCGACGAGTCCAATACACCCACGCTGGACGTCCCAGACAACATCTACTCCCGCATCCACGCCCTCCAAAAGCTGAACTCCATCAAGGAAATGTGCCACTTGTTCGGCTACACGCTCGAGACGCATCTCGTGCAGACCGCCGACAGGTACATCTTGACGCTCCACCGTTTGAACCCCCGTAGGAACGGCACTTCCCCCAACGGCAAGGCCATCTACCTCCACCATGGGCTCCTCATGAACAGCGAGGTATGGTGCTGCATGCTGGACAAGAACGCCAACTTGCCCTTCCTCCTCTGCGACCTCGGGTTCGACGTCTGGTTGGGCAACAATCGCGGTAACAAGTACAGCAACAAGAGCCTCCGCTACAACATCAACGACCGCAGGTTCTGGGACTTTAGCATCGACGAGTTCGCCGTGTACGACATCCCGGACTCCATAGCCTATGTATTGGACATTTCCCGTAAAAAACGCATCACCTACATCGGGTTCAGCCAGGGCAGCACCCAAGGGTTGGCCCTGTTGTCCACGAACACTCGCTTGAACAGCCAGATCGACAAGATCATCACCATTTCGCCGGCAACCACGCCCCGGGGCTTGCACAACTGGCTCGTAGACTCGCTTTTCAAGCTGTCCCCGGATCTCCTCTTCCTTCTCTTTGGTAAAAAGATCCTCCTCACCTCGGCCACCTTCTGGAAGTCCATCATGTACCCGCCTTTGTACATCAAGATCATCGACCTCTCGAACCAGTTCCTCTTCAACTGGAAGTCGCTCAACATCGACTACCGGCAGAAGTTCTCCAGTTACTACCACTTGTACTCCACCACCTCCGTCAAGTCCGTGTGCCACTGGTTCCAGATAATCAAGTCCAGGAAGTTCCAGATGTACAACTCCAAGTTCAGGTCCATCTACAACTTGGACTTGTCCAATTTGGAGTTCCCCACGGACACCAACATCGAGGTTCCGATCTTGATCATCTACGGGAAGGCCGATTCCTTGGTGGACATCGAGATCATGAAGACCCAGTTGCCACAGGACCAATTGAAGGTCGTTGGCGTGGACGGCCACGAGCATTTGGACTTGCTTTGGGGCAGAAACGTGGCCGAGTTGGTGTTCAAGAACTTGATCCGGTTCTTGCACGATCAGAAATTGGTCGACGTGGAGGGGTCGCGTTTGGAGTTTGATCTGGAGCTGGGCTCTGGAGATGACGCTGGAGCGGATGTGGAGTTGGATAATATCAAAGAGAGTGCGTAGATTTGGAGGAAGGGTTAGAGATCCAGAGGGGCTGGAGGGGTTTTTATACCATGTTTTCAGTTCAATTCTCATCAGAGTCATTATATCACTTGCTTACTATCGCTTGTACTTTAATACGATTTATTGCTTTAATAACTGTAGTTAATTCACGGCATCTGTGACCTGCTTATTTGTCATATTCGTAATCAATTCATCTCGTTATACCTATCTATACACACTTCAATATATTGAACAACTCATTCACCCCTCCGACATACTGCTTCAGCAAACTCGTCTTCACCTTGCCCACCTCGATCGACAACAACTCCTCCACCTTCCCAGTGTTTTCCAACTCGTTCCCATATTGGAATAACGACTCATCAGTTGGACTCTGGTGGCCAATGACACACAACAACCCGATCCGGTCGATTTCCTGGTGGTGAAGATCATCATTTGGAAGCGAGGCCACAGAGCTTGGCGATTGCGGAACGTCTTTGTAGATGTCAGAATCTAGTAAAGGTTTATTTACAGCGGCATTGCAAATCAACTGCAACAGTTGTGCCGGCAAATTGTACTGCTGGATTACAACCACATCGTTGAACCACGTGGCATGGATCTTTTCGCCGGCAAACACATCGTTGATGTGCGTGATCAAGTCCCCGGTAAGAGTCATCTTCCTCTCAGCATCTTCAGGCTTGACGTTTTCCGTATGGAATCTTACAGTACAGTCTTCGATCTCGATGGAAGAGTGTGGCAATCTCTCTACAACGGAGCTGACAAACTCCACTACAGCGTCCTTCCACGAGAGATCATCGTCAATGAGAGAATACCATTTCTTAGAGTCGTGCAATCTCACATAACCCCCATTTTCAGCCACCAATCCAAGATTCGAGACCGATCTGAACTTGAGCAGCAAGTCGTTCTTCTTGAAATAGGACATCACATACACGGCGTTCAAAGGATCTGCTGTCAAATTGTTCAAGATGGAGAACACCCTGGTGAATTCCACAGTGTCCAATTTCGAGTTTTCGTACTGCACAGCAGAAGTCAAATTCTCGAGGTTGAACAAAAACACACGTTTACCACTCACATTGTCTACATGATACTTCTTGAGAAAGCTTTCTCTTGTACATGTGGAGGAGACGATCTTCGAATGCTGGTCTTCCCAGGAAGATAAGATCGAGTTTACACAGTCTTTTACCCAGTGGTTGGAGTCCCTCTTGTATACTAAATTGTTCAAAAACTGCCAGTTTTTCAAGTTCTCTTCTGGGGTCCTCTTCAAGGCATCTTCAAACGCCAAAGACACCTGTTTGATGTCCCACGGATTGATCAAGATGGTTCCCTTGTTCAAGATAGACGCCGAACCGGTGAATTCGGACAAGATCAAGGGACTATGTTTCTCGTACGTAGACACGATGAACTCGTGACACGTCAAGTTCATTCCCTCTCTCATCGAGGACACGATAAAAGTGTCGGCCTCCGTGAGAAGGCCCAAATACTGCTCGAAATCGATGTCCTGGTTCAAGAACACTACAGGTTGCAGAATGGAGATGTTGTGGGACCGGGCATTGATCCTGTCTACGATGGTGCTGATGGAAGATTCAAAGTCGTCGTCCGCGTTGTTGGTAGGAAGACAGATCTGGATCAAGATGACTTCGTCGAGATATTCCGGGTTCTTGGTGAGAAACTTCTCATACAGGAGCAATTTCTGCTTGATACCACGGATACGGTCGAGTTTGTCCCTCGTGACGATCAATCTCTTGTTCGGCCACCGCTGCCTGATCAGTTTCTTCCAGTACCGGACGTTTTCCGAGGACTCCAAGTACGTTTTCAACGATTTCAGATCGATCCCCACAGGGATATGGTTGATCTTGATGGTGCGGCCGTTGAACTTGATGCCGTCTGGCGTGTAGTCGCTCAAGAGCAACCGATTACAAGTCTGCACAAAGTGTCTCACGTATTCCTCAGTTTGGAAACTGATCACGTTGGCCCCCAACATGCCCTCCAACAAGTAATTCCGCTGGGCAAAGCAACGGAAGACCTCCGAGGAAGGGAACGAGATGTGCAAGAAGAGGCCGATTTTCGCATTTGGAATGGCCCTTCTTACCAACTGCGGCACCAACAACAAGTGGTAGTCGTGCACCCAGATGACATCGCCGTCTCTATACGTGTCTACGAGCTTATTGGCGAACAACTCGTTTACCTTCTGGTAGTATTTCCAGGAATGCTCTTCAAAAACCTTGGACTTCGGGTCGTCGGGGATCTGGTAATGCATGGAGGGCCACAAGATCTGCTTGCAGAAACTCTTGTAATGACCCTGGAAGGTGGTGTCGTCGACAAATACCGTCTCCAGCCTGTGCTCTGCGCTCAACCGCGCCAGGATCTTGGCCCGCGTGGACTCTGGCACCTCATCAGAGGGCATGCCGATGGTGCCGACCCACTTCATGTCCCTGTCGATGAAGTTGTTCTCCACGGCACCGTCGACGGCCTTGGTCAAGCTGATGTTGCCGCGCTCCAGCTTCACCACCTCGAAGGGGGCCGTCGCAAAGAAGTCGCACCGGCTCTCGTGGAACGGGTGGGCCATCTCCGGGTTGGAAAACCCGCCGTAGGGCGTGATTTTGTCCGGCACGTCGAACGAAACGGCCTGCGGGTCGGGCGCGGCGTCCATCTCAATGCCGCTATCGTCGAAAACCAGCTCGTACGACGCCCCCGGGATGTGCTCGCTCGACGAGAACTGCTTCTTGGAGGCCAACTTGTACAAACCGGACTTGCCGTTGGCGGCGCTCAAGTTGGTGGAGGACACGTTCTTCGGCACCATCTTCAAGCCGGGCGTCTGCAACTCCTTCTTCAGCGCAGCACTGCCCGCCACGGCACTGGAGTTGATCACGGGCGGCGTGCGGGCCCGCGGCTGGATGTACGTGGAGCTGTTCAAGGCGCTCCGCAAGAGCAGGTTGTGCAGCTGGCTCGCCAGCGAGTTGGCACCGCCGCTGGCATCGTCCGTTGGCGTGGCCAGCCCCGAGCTGAATTGGCTCGGCGAGTTGCTCGACGACCGCTTCAATTTCGCATGGTGGTAGAAGAAATCCTCCACAGAGGCCTTGCTCAAGTCGTCCGTCGTGGACAAGAGGTTGCTCCTGGTGCTGTTGAGGGAGGCGTACATGTCCGCCGAGGACGCGAGCTGCTGCTGGTTCTTGGCCATGGTCTTGAGGATGGAGGTGGAGTCGTTCTTGGAGTTGAACGAGGCCCGCGGCGCGGTGCCCGAGTTCTTGCGCACTGGCGGCAACGGCATGTTGGGTACTTCCAAGATGGCGGCCTCGTTGGCGTCGGGGGCCAGGTCCTGGCGGAGTTCGAATTTCACGGTGAACGGAAGGAATCTGAGGGCGGTTAGTAGGAATTGGGCGGGTGGTTGCGTTGCGGGTTGTACTTACAATGAAGCCACTATCAAAGTCATGGTACGGGAAATAAGGGTGAGTGTTGTGTTAGTGATGTGTTAGTGATGTGTCAGCGCTGTGTTAGTGTTGTGTTATGTTATTCCAATTGAGGATTCTTATTTGATCTTATTTAGTATATCTTTTTATATCTTTTTATATCTTTTAATATCTTTTAATATCTTTTAATATCTTCTACTTTTATATCTTCAATCTTCTATCCCTCGAATTAAAGATGCAAATTTATATTTAAATTCCAATCCCTAAATTCAAATTCCCAAATTCAATTCCCAAATTCAAATTCCCAAATTATTTCCTTTCGATTTGTATAGAAATTTCCATCAAAAAGCCGGAGAAAGTGCGTGGAAAAAGTAGCAACTTAAGGCAGGGGAGTTGGAAGAGATGGAGGTTGCCGGGTGGTCAATTGGTTGGACAGTTGAGAATTTGTGACACAAATAATGAGGCATTGACAATGACTTTGACGGTTGAGGTTGATGCTGAATTCTCATCGATCAGCCCATGCCACCAGTTACACAATAACTAAACGCATAATCCGCACCACCCCACATTCTTCCGCTTCTGGTGTCCCGATGTTAATTTCTCGTGGTGTCCCGATGTTTTTCTCAACATTTCAACTTACTCAGGCCACTGCACTCTCCAACCACTCGTTCCGCACTGAAATACCCTCCAAAACATCCCAAAACATCCCAAAACATCCCCAAACATCCCAACACATCCCCATCCACCATGCACGACGCCCACTGCCATTTGTCCACAGAAATCAAGGCCCTCCCAACGCTTAACACCCACATCCACTGCAATTTGATGTCCACCAACCAGTTCGACATCGACTATGTCTTCACACTAGCCCGACAACCCGACTCCACGATAAACCCATGCTTCGGCATTCATCCTTGGTACTCGCACCTCTTCAAGATCGACCGCGACACCAACAAGAACGCACATTACCAGTCTGTGATCAAGAATATCGATCCCCACCTCATCGAGATCCTACCCGAGCCCGTTTATTTGCAAGACTACATGGAAAAAGTGGAAGAAATGATGCAGAGTTCCAAAAACACGGCTATGATCGGCGAAGTGGGCTTGGACAAGACGTTCAGGTTGCCCTGGAGTGGGTTTTACGGGTCCTACCACCTCGACAAGCCCGTATTACAAGGCCCTGGCGGTAAAAAACTCTCCAATTACTATGTCTCCATGCCGCACCAGCAGCTGGTCTTGACCCAATTCCTCCAACTTGCAGTGAAATTTGACAGACCAGTGTCTTTGCACTGCGTGAGAGCACACGGGGCGTTGCTTGATCTCGTGAAAAGCTCCTTCCCGCACCTCAAAGTGGCCCTACACTCCTACTCGGGCTCCATAGACCATGCCAAGGCGTGGTTGAAGTGGGGGAAAGGTCGTGTATTTTTCAGCATATCGCACTAC
Organism: Nakazawaea ambrosiae; assembly: GCA_024271865.1. Taxonomy (NCBI): domain Eukaryota; kingdom Fungi; phylum Ascomycota; class Pichiomycetes; order Alaninales; family Pachysolenaceae; genus Nakazawaea; species Nakazawaea ambrosiae. The sequence goes on from JANBXG010000002.1 coordinate 618,146, forward strand.
TTCAACATGGGCCGTCTGGAGTATGCTCTGTTGATCGAGTTGGTCCCCCTGGAGAGCTTGTTGTTGGAGACGGATTTCGGACTCGACGGGTACGCCGATGACACGGCCCATATGCTGGACTTGGACAGGGTGCTCGAGAGTATCAGCGAGATCAAGCATATTGGAGCAGACGAGCTCCGGAGGGTGTTGGAAGACAATTGGGCTTCGTTTATTGGGGTTCAAAACAGGAACTTGCCCTTGAATTAGAAGTGTATTATAATAAAGAGATATCTCTGATCAACAAACACAATATTGGACCTTAGCCATCATCTCTCTGTCAACTCACCTCTCCAACCCCTCTCACCTCTCTAGCCCCTCTCACCTCTCTAGCCCCTCTCACCCTCCATGGCCAGCCCCTATCCCGCTAAGCCTTGGCCGTACCCACAGCCCCTGTCCCATTTCAGTTTCGTGTTTTTTTTAAAAATAATTTTTGCTTTTTGATTGTTTCATTTTAAGGCACACTTTGTTGAGTTTAGCGATCGATCAATTAGACGAGCTGAGTGTATTGTAGGTATTGCATTATATCAGAATAAGTGTGGGATTACAACATACCAATCATTCTTTACAGAGATCAAAAAAAAACGAACGGGTTTCAAGTATTATCGCCGTTTTTCAGATATCCACCAATTAGTACTAAGCGCCAATTAGTACTGCTTTTGATCGTTTGATCTTATCATAACAAGGTGCCATTCGTGAAAAATTCACATTCTTTTACAAGATTCCAACTATCGCAACCCTTTCCATTCAAGCCACTTGAAACAACTCACAACTTTCCACATATCATGGTCGACGACAAATATATCGGATTGGCGCTTGCCATGTCCTCCTCCTTGGCCATAGGAACCTCCTTCATCATCACAAAGAAAGGCTTGATCAACGCCTCCAAGAGATCGGGCTCAGACAACGTGCAAGGATATGAATATTTGACCAACCCGATCTGGTGGGCCGGTATGACCACCATGGCCATCGGAGAAGTGGCCAATTTCGCTGCCTACACCTTTGCCCCGGCCATCTTGGTGACACCTTTGGGTGCCCTCTCGGTGATTATCGGCGCCGTCTTGGCCGCCATCTTCTTGAAAGAAGAGTTGGGTGTCTTGGGCAAGATGGGCTGTGCGATATGCCTCTTGGGCTCGGTGATAATCGTGTTGCACGCTCCTCCGGACAAGGAAATCGAGACCGTGGACGAGATTTTGGCCTACCTGGCGCACCCTCTGTTCATGTTGTACTGTTTCTTGGTGCTGTGCTACTCTGCGGTGATGATCTACAAGGTGGTGCCAAAATACGGCTCCAAAAACCCGATGATCTACATCTCCATCTGCTCCACCGTGGGCTCCATCAGTGTCATGTCCATCAAGCTGTTTGGAATTGCCTTGAAGTTGACCTTGAGCGGCCACAACCAGTTCACCCACGTGTCCACGTACATTTTCATCTTGGTAGTGGCCGTGTGCATCTGCACGCAGATGACCTACTTCAACAAGGCCTTGGACCAGTTCGACACCTCCATCGTAAACCCTTTGTACTACGTGACCTTCACCACGGCCACCTTGTGTGCCTCTTTCATCTTGTTCAGAGGCTTCAACACCACCTCCGCCGTCAATATAATATCCTTGGTCTGTGGATTCTTGATCATCTTCAGTGGTGTCTACTTGTTGAACATCTCCAGAAAGTCGCCAAAGGGCGAGCACTTGTTCAGCTCCAGTAAAAACGGGTTGGGCGACTTGCCATTGACCGACAACGGTGTCGGCACGTACCAGGCCAGACGCTCGGTGCAGTTTAGACGGCCAAGCCATGCCGACGAGGAGAATTTGGAGTTGAGAAGATACGACAGTTTCGAATTGAGTGAGTAGATCGACTTTTAAATAGATATGCCAATGATAAATACATTACACTTTGAGTAGAGGTAGTAGAAAGCCTGATTTAGCTGGTCTCGGGGGGTTAGCAGTAGTAAGCGATTTGTCTCAGAGGGGTTAGCAGTATTAGGTAAGAATTCAGCTGGTCTCAGAGGGCTTAGCGGAGCTAACTGTGCTCTCAACTTGTCTCCAAACTCCACGATGCATGCCGAACTCCATGCCAGGCATCCACGACAACCTGGCAACACACCAGTCTCAAAGTCGAAACCGAAGTGGTGGCCCTACGTGGTGTCCCGATGTTCCCAGCCTACAATCTACCCACATATAAAAATATAAATTACAGATATATACGTCTATACTTGGATACTTCTCATGATGGTGTCAATGTTAAAGTGTAAATATATATATATATATACATCTAGCGGTGTTTCTCCTCTCTTGTCGACCTCTTCTATCCAAAATCTCAACCAGAACTAATCGAAAATAGCTCTCATTGAAGAGCAGGTCATCAGCAAATCAGCCAAGAACACAACTTCAGACAGAAACAAACGACAAACTCCCCTCGCCCTGCACACATCGCCGTTTAAATATCGTCGATGTCCAACTCTTCGTCATCTTCGTCGTCGTCGTCATCACTGGCAGCTCCGAACTCGAAGTTGACCTCCTCGTCGTCGTCTTGTCCGAAGGCATCGACTTCGTTGATCTTGGCAGATTCTGGCAATTCGCCCATCTTCTTCAAAGTTCTGGCCTCGTCCAAGTTGAATTTGTGGACTACGTCACATTGGCCGTCCTGGAAGTCTCTCAATGAGACCAAGATGATATCACCTTGTCCCATCCAGACCTTCTTTCTCAATTTTCCTCTGATATGGGCCATTCTTGTGATACCATCAAAACATGTGGCTTCAACTCTACCGTTACCCAACATCTTGGTGATCTGGGCGTACTCCTGGCCTTCGTCTCTGGTGATCAACTCTCTCTTTTGACCGAAGTTATCATTCTTTCCTCTTCTTCTGTTTTTACCACCCTATTGACACAAAACAACGTCTCTTGTTAGTAATTGGTCTGAAATGGGACCCACCATCGGCGAAAATGGTATCCAAATTGCTCTAAATCGGTCCGAAAAAAGTCACATTGGCAACCGCCCGAATCTCGCACTCCTCCTAACAAATTTACTTACTTTTCCTTTACCGTTTTTTGGCATTTTGACTGTGCTTTAATGATATGATGTCCTATTAATTAGTATGGCAAAGGGTGAAAAAAAACTGTTAAAAATTTTTTTTTGGCTTTTGATAAATGTGTCATTTGGGTGAAGATGCACGACGTTTGGTTGGAATAGCGCGTGAGGGCAGAAAGCGGGGCACGGAAAAGGGGGTTCGGGCAGGGGTTCGGGCAGGAATTTGAGCAGTGGTTATTTGTGGAGATGGAGCAGAAGATGTAGAGCAGAAGAAGACGCTAAGGTCACGGTCGTGGCAATTACCACTATCTACTAACACGAGATCTCAATATTGAGACTAAATCATTTTAGTTGAAGTTGGGCAGGTGATCGCCAGCCACTAGCGACAACCAACCAAATACCTCATTATATAATATTAAGCAGAGACGTTCTGCATAGATACCGAAAAAACCAAACGACCGTATGGTCGGGTAAACTTTTGGTTGAAAAGAAAACGAGAGGTATAAAGTAACAAAACAGAAGATAGTATCACTATAAAACAACAAATATAACAGGGAATACCAGATGGAATTACCAGATGGAATTACCAGATTCGAATCTAAGGTGCAAGAGAAGGTAAGAGAAGGAAAAGAAGAGGTGCAAAGAGAATGTGTAAGAGAATGTGTAAGAAGAGAAAAAGCAAAAAAGAGAATTGGGAGGAAGAAATCACAAACTGGACATCAACACAATGAACAATTGAACTGTCCGAACGAGATTCGAATCAACTGAACGAGATTGATCTACAACTTTACGCTTTTTTTCGGTTTTTCCACTTCTCTTTGGTTTTTGCACTTCTCTTCTGATCCCAATCTCTTCTAATCATGTCACGTCTTGTCGTTGCTGCATTTTTACCTTCTCACCTACCTCCATTCTCACATTCTTACATTCTCACCCTCTCACCTAAATATAATCCTTCACATTGTTCCACTCTTGAGCAATCAACTTGATGATCTCCGTGTTGGAAGACTCAGGGTAAGAGCTCTTGAACTCCGGGAACTTCTCCTTGACAAATGCTGCATATTTGGAGGTCGGACGCTTTACCTTGTTCTTCTCCTTGATGGCCTGGTACTCGGCAGACAGTTTCTTGAAAGCGTCCTCGTATTGGGCCTTCTCACTGGCAGGCAAGTTGGCCCAAGCTTGGGCAATTTCTTGCTGGCTTTCGCTCACCTTGCCCTCCTGAGGATGGGTCTTTCTGTACTCCACAGCAAACGTGACATATGCGTTCAGAGGACGTTTGATACCGTTCTTACGGTCCTCGTCTCTCTTAAACTTGCGCAACTGCTTCTTGTATTTCAGCACGGCAGCCTCCTTCTCAGCGTCAGACAACTCTTCGTACAGCTTGGCGACGGCGGCGGCAATGGCCTTTGCATCTTTGGTGCCCAATTCTTTGGCAATGGCCTTGGAATTCTTCTTGGCAAACACATCGAAAGGCCGCTCAGGCTTGACCACATAGGCGAATTCCGGGTCTTTGTTCTTGAAACCTTGCAATTTCTTCTCGTAATCCTCCTGGTACTGCTTTCTGACACTGTCTGCCTCCTTCCACTTGGCAGCGACAAGCTTGTTGATCTCGCTCGAAGGCAACGATGAGTTGGAGGCCTTCACCAGCGCGTAGTTGTCCTTCAAGTACTGGCTCCAGGCGGTGGTGGGTTTCTTGTATCCAATCTTCCAGGCGGCGCTGGACACGGAAAACGATCTCACGGATTGGATGAACGAGTCTTGTAACTTCATGGCGATTTTTTGCTTGCGGCGGGACGTTTAATTGGATGGCTTGAGCGTGGCACTGGCCTTTTATTTATTTATATTTATATTTTTTATATTTTGTTTTTTTTATTTATTTATTTTCTGCTTTAAGCGAATTGGTGGAACGCCCTAATTGCAGGAGTGACAGATGTGGCAGGGGTGGCAGGGGTGGCAGGGGTGGCAGGCTGGATAGACCAGGCAGACCTTGGAGAACAGTTCGAGAGCTGGTGTTCTGGTGAGGAATTACTGTACGATGTGTAATTTCAAGAATGATTCTGCATTGTGTTCTGGGTTTATCACTGTTCCTCAGTTCTGCAGTGCTTGTTCCATTTTAGTCGCAATTCTTTCTCATCTCTCCACTTCTATTCTCTCCACCTCTTTCTCTATTTCCTCTAACTTCCTAACCTCTCTAATTTTTTCGATCTCTTGTCTGTCTCTTTTTCCCACAGTTTTCGAGTTCTCCGAGTTCTCTTCTTTTTTCAACTTCTCCTATTTCTCTGAATCTCTAAACCTTTAATTCTCTAATTCTCTAATTCTCTAATTCTCTAATTCTCTAAATCTCTAAATCTCGATTTCTCTATTTCTCGATTTCTTTAATTCTATAATTCTTCCTATTCTCTATTTCTTTAATTCTATAAATCTATAATTCTTCCTATTTTCTATTTCTTTAAGTCTATAAATCTATAATTCTTCCTATTTTCTATTTCTTTGATTCTATAATTCTTCCTATTCTCTATTTCTTCATTTCTATATTTCTTCCTATTTTCTATTTCTTCAATTCTATAAATCTATAATTCTTCCTATTCTCTATTTCTTCATAATTCCTCGTCTTCTCTATCCTCTACTCTCCAGATCTTCCCATTTGTTCCGGTTCTGCTCAACATCTTCACTTCTTTGACTCTCTTCACTTCTTCGACTCTCTTCACCTCTTATCCACTTCTTCCACTTTTCGTCTTTTCAAATTTTGGTTTTGACCTCTTCTACTTTTGCCAATTCTAGTTCTCCATTTCTCCCTAAATGTATAATTCTTTATTTCTCCCTAATTCTTTTGTACTCCGTTCTCTTTTTTTCAAATCTCTTAATGCACCAATTACCCAAGTCTTCAATTCGTCTTCTATTTGAATCTTCCTAATTTTACAAATCTTCTATTCTCAAGTTTTTCAATTCTCTAATTCTCCTATTCTCTAATTCCCCTATTCTCTAATTCTCCTATTCTCTAACTCTCCTATTCTCTGGCTCCTCTGTTCATCTATTCGTCCCTTGCTTACTTCTTTCCAATTATTCCAATTCATCTATTTCCCACCTCTCCCAATCTCCGCCTCTCCAATTCTCCACCTCTCCAATTCTCCACCTCTCCAATTCTCCACCTCTCCAATTCTCCAATGTCCCACACTCCCTGGTGTAACGATGTTCCTCCGATTTTTCACTAGAAAAATCTTTATCTCACTTTGCTTATACACTCATAGAACCACATAGATCCCCCCATTTCCAACCCATTCCATCGCCTCCCCTCCATTTCTGCCATGGCTATTGTCGATCTCAAATGGGCATGGCTCGGGGTCGCCATCCCCTCGTTCTTGATCGCCTTCATCGGCTACTCGTCCCACTTCTTCATCTTCAGACACTACTTCTCCACCACGAGGCAGGTCGTCTTAGAGTGCATGATCTCCATGATATGGCTCTCCTACTACCTAGCCATCATCGTCAAACCGGGATCGCCGCCCAAGAATTACAAATACCCGGACTCCAGGTTGGTCTGGCACAAATGGTGCAAGAAATGCTCCAACTACAAGCCGGAAAGGTGCCATCACTGCAAGACTTGCAAGACCTGTGTCTTGAAGATGGACCACCATTGCCCTTGGACCATGAATTGTGTCGGATACGAGAACTTGCCGCACTTCTTGAGGTTCCTCGTGTGGGTGCTGCTCACCACCAGCTTCGTCTTATACGAATTGGGGCTCAAGATCGTCGATATCTACCATCTGCGAAACTTGCCTGCCTATTTGTTCAGCATCACCGAGTTGGTCTTTGTTGTGATTTTGACCCTCTTGGACTCGTTTGTGTTGGTCTCGATCGCCATCTTGATTCTGCGGGTCGTCAGCAACCAGTTCTTCTCGGGAATGACCCAGATCGAGATCTGGGAGCACGAGCGATTGGAGTCCCAGATCAAGTCCAAGAAATTATGGCGTCAGATCAACAAGAACTACGCCAAGGTGCACGGCCGCAAGTTGAACCATTCGCGCCTTGTGAGCTCGGAAAACGCCTTCTACCAGCAGCAGGAGCAAGAAGAAGGCTCCGAAACGTACGAGCTCGAACTCCGCAACCCTAATGCCTCAGAACCGGACCTGGTGCCGGACCATTTCAGTGTAGACGACATCATTTTCCCCTACGACATCTCGTTTTGGCAAAATGTGTACAATAGCATCGGCCCGCTCTACTTGTTCTGGTGGCCCTGGGCTGGCCCGCCGCACACCTCTGTCCAGAACGGGTTGGTGTACGAGATCGACCCGGATTTCGTGCATTTGGACCAGTTGGGGTTGCCCTGGCCGCCGGACGACGGCACTTCGGAGGTGTTGAACTCGGACGTGGAGTACTACGAGCGGGCGTCGCTGATGTCGAGCGGCCGGCGGGTGCGTGTAGTGGACCCACGGTTGAAGTTGGCGAGAAATGAGTGGTTCAACGACTTTGGCGAGAAGTTGAGCGATTTCGGAGTCGATCTCGAGGCGGAGACTGATGAGGTTGAAGAGGAGCAAGAGAGAAGCGATGGTGAAGCGATTAGAAGAGATTAGAAGGGATTAGTTGAAGTACATAGTCGAAGTAGCACGGTAGTGAAGCAGATCAGTGGAAGTGACATGGTAGTTGAAGTGACAGAGACCAAGTGGCACATAGTCGAAGTGGTACAATAGTCTTGTAGAGTATTTAACACATTAGTCTCATAGTATCTTGGTGCATTGGTGTTCTAGTATTTGACACTAGTCTAGGAATAAACCACACAAGGATACAAACGGCTCAAATCAGAGCAACTTCAAATAAATCAGCTTAAATTGAATAAAAACACACTTAGTTCTACTCAAATCGACTAAAATCAAGTTAGAACTCAGCTGGTTTGAATAAAATCAACTTAAACCAAATCAGAACTCAACTAGTTCAAATAGAATCAACTCGACCACTGTAAATTAACTTAAATCAAATTAACTTGATTACTCAATCGATTTAAATCAAGTTGATCCAATTACCTGGATCAAACTTATTACTTCAGTCCAATCACCCTAATACTTCAATCTGACTTCTTACTTCAATCTCAACTTTATCTAATTACTCCTCCTCACCCAATCTTACCCAATCTTACCCAATCTTACCCAATCTTACCCAATCTTACCAAATCTTACTCAATCTAATACTTCAATGAAACTTATTACTTAATCAACTTATAAAATTACAAATATTGAACAAAAAATATACAACTTTGAGGTGACAGAGAATATGTCTGGCTTTCACCGGACAGAACGTATTGCATGTCAGTGAACAGAGAATTGTCTTGCTGCCATCAATAAGCTGCCTTCCCTATTTCATCTCCACATCGCCCTCGTGGTCCTTTTTCTCTTCAGCCTCCTCCTTCGGCTTCTCCGCCTCCTTCTCACCAGCTTCCAGAGCAGGCTCCTTGGTTTCAGCCTCCTCTTCCTTTGTAGTGTCATTGTGGTCCAAATCACCATTGGCCCCGGCAACTGCGGTGGTGTTGGTCACGTCTCCAGTGACGTCCCCAGGAGCAGCCTCCTCCGTCTTCGTCTTGTAATTCAAAAACAGTTCGGCGCCTTCATTCACCAAAGCATCGAACCTGGCCTGCTTCAGCGATATCTGCTCCAAGGCCTTGTCCTCTGCAACGAGCTTCAGAAACCCAAACTCCCCGTTCAACGCATTTCTCAACTTCTCCATCTTCTTCAGCCGGGACTTGGTCTTCTTGGCACCGGCGCCGGCATAGACACTGGCTCTGGAGAACTCGTCAAACGAGTTGGGCTCGAAAAACAACTTGTACGTGTTTTTGTCGATGCTCACTTTCAACTGCGGATCGACAAACCCCTTCAACTCCTCGTCCAGTTCCTCGTCGTCCTCCTCCTCCCGGATGCTCTCCTTCAAGAACGGGATCGAAATGTTGCTGGCGCGCACGTTCTCCGTCGGGTGCGACATCACATAGGTGGTAACGTAGTAGTTGTACTTGGAGTCGTCGTCCAGGAACTCCTTCAAGGTCAAGTCGTCCACGTCCACGAACTGCACCACCACCTTGTTGGTCTGGTCGTTGAACATGATCCGGAACATGTGCTCATCCAGCCCCATGAACGAGCGCACCTGCATCCGGTACAAGATCTGCTCCTGCGCCGTGGTGGCCTGCTTGGTGCGGTCCTTCTCGAACAACAAGATCATCTCCGACGTGCGGTGGTCCGACACGATGCTGTGCAGGTGCTTCACGAGCCCTTGCACCACCTTGTCGATGGTGAACAACTTGTACGCCCGGTTCCGGTACCCGTCTCGCAAGGCCTCCTCGAACCACTGGTGCTCCAACTCGCCCTCGATCAACCGCGTCGACAACTGCAACACCTCCAAGTAGCTGTCCTGCCCCTTCAAGGCCACGCCCATGTCCTGCAACTGGTGCGAGATCAACCCGAGGTCCCTGGCGAACTGCGTCTCCTTCCGCGTGGAGATGTCCTCGTTCACCTCCGCGTTCATCGCCTTGATCTCCAGCAACCGCTCGTACAATGTGCGCAAGTAGCGGAAGAACACGTATACCGTCACGTTCGAGAACAAGTTGTAGTTGTGGCGCGGCGTGCTGGACAAGTCCGAGATCACAGCGTCCTCGTACGCCAGCACGGTGTCGATCCAGGACTCCGCTGCCTTGGAGATCTCCTCCGCCACCTCGGGCTCGGCCTCGTCGGGCTTCGGCGTCGCGGCGCTCGACTCCGGCGTCTCGTCACGCCTGTTCTTGGCCTGCTTGTTGTTTCTGCGCAACACGTCCCGCAACAAGTCCACCTCGCCGCCGACACCGCGGCGCTTCTTGGACCCGTTGACGCTGAACTCGTCGCTCTTGTCTTCAGAATCCGCACCGGAGCCCTCGCTCGCCGCGGCTTTGGCGTCGCCGCGCTGCTCCGCCGAGCGGTCCTCGAACTGCCGCCTCTCCAAGCCCTCGTCGATGTACTCCGGCGACAACGAGAAGAAGAGCGACAAAAAGCTCTTGAAGAACTGCTCCAAGCGCTCCTTGTCGTTGGCCGAGTAAGTCGAGGCGTTGTTCAAGAAGATCAACGTCAACTTGGCAATATCCAACACGATCTCGTAGTCGTGGAACTCGTACTCCAACTGCTCCTTCGGCTTCGGCGTCAACGGGTGCAACCGCTTCTGCGTCTGCTCGATCTTGATCGTGCTGATCTCCGAGATCAACTGCTTCGTCGTCAAGAGCTTCTTGTCCGCCTGCTTGAACGTCAACCCCAAGTGATCCAAGCTCTTCATCGACACCTTCTGCTCCAACTCGCGCCACACCTTGTTCCACTCGCGGTGCGATCTTTTCCACTCCTCGTCCTTTTGCTTCAACCGCTTCAACACGATCGGGACAGCGATTGCCGGGTTCTCGTGCAACAGGTCGATCACCTCGAACCCGCGGTCCTTGTCGTACACCTTGCGGATCACCTTCTTGTAGATGGTGGTGGAAGTGTGGCCCAACCCTGGCGGCAACTTGAAGTGCGCCTTCTCCTCCGCGGTCATGTTGGCGATCCGGTTCAGAATGGTCTCCAACGTCTGGATCGTGCGCAAGTTGGCCTCCATGTAGTAGTCGTACTCGTGCCGTTCCTCCTCCGTCCGGTAGAGGATCTCCTCGTACTGGTTCTTGCGGTGCGCAATGAACCCCGAGTCCTCCGAGGCCCACGTCGGGTGCCCGACCCACTCGTCGTTCAACACCTCCCAGCACATGTCGTCCCTGCCGGAGCACGGCATGAACGTCTCCAGCTTGGGCAACAACCGGTACGATGGGCCGCACAGCTTGCACAAGGACAACTCCAACTGGTGCTTCTTGAAGGTGATGTTCTCAATGCTCAAGGGTGTGCCCTCGTAGCCGACAAACTGCTTGAACCACTCGAACAACTCCTTGAACGGGCCGATGAACCCCTCCACACGCTCCACCAAGGTCTCCTTGTCGATGATGTCCTGCGAGTACAAGTTGATCATCTTCAAAAACTCGTTGTACACCTGCTTGTTGCCGATGGTCTTCTTCACCTTGTCGAAGAACCCAATCTCCTCGCTCAACGTGGACGCCAGCTGCACCTGGTTCTCCTGTAAGATCTCGCCCGCGTGCTGCGCCAACTCCTTCTTGCCCTTTTTCGTCGACGTCGACCTGAGGTCTGACACCTCGACGTGGGCGTGCTTCTTCTTGCGCTCCTTGGTGCTGCCCGGTGCTGCCAGGGCCACTGGCGGCTGGAAGTTGCCGAGCGGCGGCAAGGCGTTCTTGCTGGCCTGTGCCGGTGCTGGCGCTGCCGCTGTTGCCGCGTAAAACTCCTGTGGCGGAGGAGCGGCCACGCTAGGCGGCTGGCCCAACGACTGCGCCAACTGCTGCTGCCGCTCCGTCTGAGACGAGGTGTCCGGCAAAAACTGCTTGAAATCGTCCAAAAGATCTGGCGCGTCGTTGAACAAGGCCGTCACCTGGTGGTACACCTCGGTGATGGGCTTCTGCTCGCGCTGGTAAGTCTGCAAAATCTCCAAAAAGTGCTTGTAGATGTCGGGCTGGTTCAGGAACCGCGTCTTGATCTTGTTGACGTAGCTGATGGCGTGGTTGAACTCGATCGGGCTGGTGCCACCGGCGCTGGCGGGGCCGCCCAACTGGCCCGGGCCTTGTGCAGGCGGAGGCGGCTGCTGTGGCGGCTGCTGCACATATGGCTGTGTGTATGGGTTGATTGGCGGGGCCTGCTGCGGCGGTGGAGGTGGCACCTGCTGCTGCTGGTCCTGGCCCGGCTGCCCCCACTGTCTCTGGTCGTAGTCCACGACGGCCTCCGGTCTGGCGGTGGTGCCCATTGGCGTGGTGACGATGATCGGGTTCGGGTCCCCCGGGTCCAACGAGCACTCGATCCGGTAGCCAGGAGGCAAGAACGTGTTGAATCCTTGTATGAGGTTCGGGTGTCCCCTGAACAAGGTGGACACCCTGTCGATGACGCCAGGCGTGTCGATGCTGCAAGAGAATGTTAGTACGTGGAATATCAAAAACGACGGATTCGGAATCGCGACGAAGCGAAAACAAACAGCCCAGGCAAAGCCAAAGGAAAAAGCTGAGCTCGGGCCGGGTAAATTTAACTTACGTTTGGCTCTTGAAGTCCTTCATGATGTCCAAGAACAAGTTGTACACGTCGGGCTGGTACAGGAACTGGTTTTTCACCTGGTCCAAGTACGACAAGGCGTCCTTGACGTTCAAAGGCTTGTAGTTGGCCGAGACGGACTGGATGCCCGCGGCGCTGCCGCCCGCCGAGGCGCCCGCTGCGGCTGCTGTTGGTGTTGTCGACTGATGTGATAGTTGCGACTCGCCCGCGTTGGCCGTGGACGCCGTCGTGGTCGACGTGGTGCCGCTGGCACCGCCTGGCACCTGCTGCTGCTGCGATTGCGAGGCAGGGAGTTGCTGCTGCTGCGACACTGGCGATGCCGATGTGGCTGTGTTAGGCTGCTGCTCCTGTAAATGGGTTAGTATGAGATGGAAGGGAAGATGGAAATAGTACGAATTGTGTGTCTTTGCTTTACCTACCCTGTGGATGTTGCTGTGAGTGTTCATTTGTCCCATTTGGAACCCCGATCCGTTGTCGTGGGAGCTGCCTAATCCTGGAAGGGAGGGTAAATAATATTGGCCTGAGGTGTTAGTAGGGCACGTTGCCAAAAGGTGCAATCCTCGCACAAAAACGGTGGTGCTGCACGGATACTGCACAGATACTGCACGGCGGTCACCATGGACCAGTACGTGAGTGTGTACCGCTCGAATAATTCACTTACCGTTCTCTAAACTCGAAGGCGGAGGTAAAACTGGGGCATTCAGATGACGTCTAGACGGTATTTGGTTAGTAAATCGGGGATTTGAAACGGCAGGCAGATTGCAAAGTGCAATCCATCTGTAGCGAAGCCAAAGTTTCCGCGTTTTTATACTTACTGGAATGGCACGAGGCCCGGTCTGTTGTTATCAGGCAAATTCCCATTATCTGAACCTTCAGTTTTCCAATTCTTGCCTTGCATCCTGCGAATATAATAGAATCTAATCAGTTGTATATCGAAACTATCAATCTCGTGTGCAAAGTGTGCCTAAAATGGTGAAAGATTCTTATATAAAGACGGAGTTGTCCTCTTATATCGTAAACCTATCTTTTTGTAATCTGTAAAACAAATTCCACAAACGCCTTCTCTGCTGCACGTGATCGGTGTCGTTTTTGCTGTAAAACTGTGTTCCCGCTCAAATAAAGTAACCGCCCGTGGTAATTGGTCTCACTGATCGGATGAAGTAGAACAGGTGTCGTCTATTCTGTGCTCTGGTTACTCCCAAGTAGCAAATGGGAAAGGAAAAGAAAAAGGAGAAAAAAACGCACAGATAAAAAAGAGGAAGAAAAATCGGTGATGTGAAGGGCGGGTAAGTTGCGCATTCCTCGCTGGCGTGCACGACTGGGGACTAGTCGACGGCAGCTGCCAAGGGTCGTGCAGCGACGATTCGTGCTCAATAATTTTTTAATGGAAAAAAAACGAGACAGGGATATGGAGAACAGTATTGAGAACGGTGTTGAGAACGGTATTGGAAAACAGTATTGGAGAATATTGGAGAATATTGCAGTTTTGTTGTATATTATTGTATTTATTGGTATACTTAAGCTACACGACTACCAGAGCATAGAAAGAACCTCATATTCGATCATATTGCCGCACTTATAAGCTGACACTTATCCAGACACCACTGTATTATATTTCATTATAATCCACACCTTTATCCGTATTCCCGCTATTCATTTCACTCATTTTCGTCCTAATCAGTCAACCCCTATATCCGCATCCACATTCCCACAATGAACGCTCCAGATAGATTCGAGTTATTCATATTACCTGACGGTGTATCCAAGTAAGTGCCTATGCTGTGCTTTTTTTTTTTTTCCACTCCCCATACTAACCTCTTCCACCCTCAGATTGGAGATCACCCCGGATCCAAGAGTCCCAAACTGTATATTGATCAAGTTCGAGAGAGAGGACCACACCTTGGGCAATGTGCTCAGGCAACAACTCATAAACGACCCAAGAGTCATCTTTGTAGCCTACAAGATTGAGCATCCCTTGTTTGCCAATTTTGTAATGAGGTTGCAGACTGAAGAAGGTTACGCTCCAAAGACAGCATTGAGAAACGCATGCTCCGAATTGATCAACTCCTTAGGCGACTTGGCCAAGAAGTTCGAACAGGAATGGCAAATTAAGGCTTTGGTGGAGAGCAATGCCGACGACGACGACGATGACGACGACGACGATGCTGCTGCTGCTGGAATTTTCAGGTGAAAAAAATTGAAAAATTCAAATTTGAAAATCCGAAAAATACAAAAGGACTAGAGAATTAAATATCACTGTACATTAATATATAATCACCGTCAACTATAGAAAGGTCATCAATTGTAATTCGTGAAAGTAGTGAAGTAGAATGTAGTGGAATGTAGTGGAATGTAGTGAATGCAGGAGTATTTTTTTGTACTTCTCTTGGAAGTCTTATTATCCTCAATAGCATCTCCCCTACACCTCGTGTCCAGCCTATGGTAATTAATCTGGTATTATTGGTATTAGTATTAATATGGTAAAATAAAGAATATCAAATCACACCTAGGTGTAACGATAAAAATAAGAAAAGAAGATAAAAAGATGGCGAAGAAATAGACAAGAGGCCGAAAAAAATTCAAATCAACAATAAAGCAATAGCAGAAAGAAACAAGCGAAACTGAACAGCATGGATTAGTAGCGAGGTGCGGCAAAACGTTAATCAAAGACAGGAAGCAATATAAAACTCAAGAGCAACAGCGAAAACAGGTGTAAAATGGGCAAAGTGTAACGGTAAAAGTGCAATTCTCCAGATCTCACGATATTCCCTACAAACACTTCTTCAAACTCTTCTTCATGACCTCAAACTTGACATTGAAGTAAGGATCCGTGAACTGGTTTTCAAGCGCATCTCTCAATTGAAGAGTAGTCACTTTCTTCTGTGGATCGATGTGAGTTATGGAAGTTCCTTGGAAGACGTATTTGTGGTGGTCTTTGAAATTCCACTGGAACGCATCGTTCGAAAGATGGAACATGACAAAGGCCTCGTTTCTTTGGTAAAACTTCATATACACGATCTCCTCAGAGGAATGCTGCCCGTTACCACTCGAAGACAAGTTGGCCTGCATGTAGTTTTCGAAGAATTTCAAGATCTCAACATTGTTTTTCAATATCGATGGGATGGAGTCTTCGGAGTGTCTTCTTATTATGCCGTTTCTCACGTAGTCGATGTAACCTGGGTTGTCGCCGATTCTCAAGATGGAGTCGCCGTTGTTGAAGAGCACTCCAATAGTCTTTGTAGAGAGCTCGAAGGCGAACCCGTGCTTGTTGCTGTAGTCCACCCATTTTGTGATGATGATCGGTGCCTCTGTGGTGCTTGGCATGGCCTCGCCCTTCTCGATCAGCTCGATAGTGTACAAGACGTCCTTGATGGACTTGGTGGAGAACAGCTGGAAGGTTCTCTTGATCTCCTTGTATTTACTCTTGGTGTTGTTAGGCGACAACGACGTAGGCAAGAGCTTCTCCTTGCACAGCTCTTTCAACTCCTGCTGCTTCAACAACTCCACCGGCGTCTGTTTCTGGTCGTTGATGCCGGCTTTCAACTTGGCACTTCTGAAGTTGATCGAGGACTCCTCCTTGGAGAGGCTCGAGAAGTCTGGCGCATGTCTCAAGGTCTCCAACGTCAATCTCTTTGGGAACGCACCGGCCCGGAACCACGGGTGGTCCAAGATATCGTCCAACGAAGGTCTGTGCAACGGGTTGGTGGCCAAGATCGACGATATCAAGGACTTGGCCTCCTCGGAGACCGGGTATCTGTCGCTCGATGGGAACGAGTAGTCGTTCTGTTTGATTCTTTCGTAGATCACCTGCACGTCTTTCGACTGGAATGGCGGCTTGCCGCACAACAAGGCGTACATCATCACTCCGATGGCCCAGACATCGACCTCGAATGAATGTCCTGTGTTCTTGCCGCCCAACACCTCGGGCGCAATGTAGTTCGGTGTGCCGCAGATGGTGTATTTCTTGGAACTGTTAGGGGCCAACACCGAAGCCAACCCGAAGTCGCCAATCTTCAACTCCATCTCCGGGTCGAAGAAGATGTTGCCCAACTTCAAGTCTCTGTGGATGACTCTTCTCGAATGCAAGTACTTGATGGCGCCGATGATCTGCACCATGAAATAGCGCACCTCGGGCTCCGTGAGGAACTTTCTGCTCTTCAACAACTCCATAAGACTGCCGTTGGGACAGATCTCGAGCAAGATGTAGACGTTGATGTCGTCCTCGAAGCAGTCGGTGAACCCGACAACGTTAGGGTGCGACATGCTCTTGTGGATTTTGATCTCGGAAAGCAACTTGGTCTTTGTCTTTTCGTTTTTGATGGACGCCTTGGCCACGGTCTTGGCGGCGTAGATCTCGCCGGTCTCGTCTTTCATCTGGAAACATCTGGCAAACCCACCTTCCCCCAAGAACAACCCACGGTGGTAGCCTCTGCCGGCCTTGGTTCTCACGATGGAAGGCGGGGTCTTGCACAATGCCGAGAGTTTCTCTTTCTTCTTCTTCTGCTGCGGTTGCAGACCTGCTGGCGCCCTGGCGCTCTGGCCTGACGTTGGCTTTATTGGTGTCTGGAGCTGGGCAGCTGGGACATAGTTCTGTCTCTTGTTCAAGTCAGATGGTTGTAACGGTTTCAATGACATGGCGATGCAATGGCGGAGCGATGGTGTCTAGCAAGATGAATGGCGAAAATCTCAAAAAATTCTCGTATGGATCTCGGTTCCAATGGTTGTTCTCAAAAAAATTCGAATTGCAATGCCAGCGGTTAACTCAAGATTGGGGATGGAATGGAGGGGGGAATGGAATAAAGGTGCTTTATTTGTAGGTAATTAAGATGTTGCCAAAGAACGCAATTGATCGGTAATTGATAAAATAAATTGAATCCTAATCAAATGCCTATCAACGGATATCCTCTTCTATTAAAACATCCAAGATGAACAAGATTCAAGCCTGGAATATTTTGAATTGTCAGAATCGAGCAAGAAGAAGAAGAAAAAAATTTCAACTTGATGTTTACTCTTTACCGGTATAGGAAACGTTAGCACAAAAAAAAAAAAAATAAGAGCGAAATTTAAGCTGCGATCGCAGCTGGGTAGTGTGGTACAGGTACAATATTTCCTTATTGGGGAATGTAAGTGATCTAAGCTCGAAGAGGTAACGAGAGGTTCAGAGGCAGATGAATTACTGTTAGAGGAAAAACAATCACTTGAGGTGCCCGTGCGAAGAGGTGAAATGTGCATGGAAGATGGGTTTGGATCTTGTGTATTGTGGGAGTGACTGAAACTTCTTTGAATGACCTGGGCTCGGCCTCTTTCCCAGTTGTCTTTCGTTTATTTGTGTATTTGATGCAAGAACCACCGACACTTGGGTTCCTAGTGCTGCCTTGAAAAAAAATACAACAATAGCGTACAGCCCCTAATCATGTGCAGCACTATTAGGTCTTGACAAGCCAGCAGGACAAGGCCAGCAGGGGACTGTGCTCTGCAGGTGTCAATAGGGTCTGAGATGGCAGAAAGCCCTGGAGAAGGCAACAACCCGAGAATCCCATATTGGGAAGTTTTTATTCGAGATCTCTTTGATTCCATTCGTTACCACACTGAACAATAGAAACAACAGTCTTTGATAGCAAGGAAAAAGAAAGGAAAAAGTACCTCGATGAGCTTTTTATCAATTCTTCAAAGAGCCTACAAACCTTCCCGAGCAACATCGTTACACCATCTGGTCCACATTGAAGTTCACATCATAAATGATAGTTTCAATCTCTTCCTTCTGATACTTCAATGGAATAAGATATATATTATTTTTACTGGTATGTCCTAATGAATCGTCTGATCATATTTATATATCAACTTCTACCTTTTTTAGTCACCATCAAATAACCTCTCTATTACCTTACACTTTTCACCTAAACTTTTCACCTAAACTTTTCACCTAAACTTTTCACCTAAACTTTTCACCTACACTCTTCTTCCCACTTTTCATGTTATATAAATTATATAGTGAAAAATTCTTAAAAATTCTTGAAAATTCTCAAGTGCACTTTTCACTACAATCTCCAAATACCAGTAAATCAAAGAACTTTACATAACATTATTAATATAACAATAAACTATGAGACCAATAATGACTTGCTCATTTCTATTAAACAAATCTTCCCGTAAATATATATTTTCTTATTTATTTATCTTCAAAATCTTCCTCTTCCACCTCTGGCACCACCACGGCCTCCGAATCCACCTCTTGAGCCACCACGGGCACCGAAACCACCTCTGGATCCACCACGACCTCCGAAGCCACCTCTTGAGCCACCACGGCCTCCGAAACCGCCTCTAGCACCACCACGGCCACCACGGCCTCCAAAACCACCTCTTCCGTTGCTGGCACCAGCAGACTTCTTCTTCTTTGGTTTAGGAGTTACATCTTTGGCCTTTGGTAAGAATCTCTCTAATGGCAATAACTTGTCTGGACTGATATAGAATTTGTCTCCCTCTTTGAAAGATTTGGCAACAACACCTTCAGATGGCTTGATGGTGAAGAAAACTTCATTTAATGGACCCAAGATCTCATCGACTTTACCGACTTGAGTCTTGTTTTCCAAATATATTGGGGCATTGAAATATGGAATCTTGGAATTTATCGATGTACAAACAATATCTCCTTCACATGAATGTAAGAAGGCACCCATCTCTTGAACTACATCTGGGGGTCCTTGTGGAGCTTGTGGTCTTCCACCGAATCCACCACCGAATCCTCCTCTGGAACCGCCTCTTCCACCTCTGAATCCACCTCTTCCTCTATTCATTATGATTATCTTTCTATTTGAATGGGTCTGTTAGGTGAAGATATCAATGCAAGATTAAATATATAATCAAACTTGAATCAATCTATAGAGATGTCTCTTTAAAAACTTATTAACTATTTACTATGAAAAATTCTATATTAAACTTTTCAATCGCTCACATTAATTTTTTTCTTTTTTTTTTTTTTTAATTTTTTCTGCCTGAAAATTTTTTTCTCCTAACAATTTTTTCATTATGCGGAGATAGTGTAGGGAATATCAATTTCACTTATTTGGTATAGAGATGAGTATGGTATGTACTGATAAGTATGTAGTGGAGGCTGTAGTGTTGAAGCAGTATTGAAGCAGTGTTGGAGCAGTGGTTTTGTAAGAAATGGATGATATAAAGTAATAAATATCCAAGTAGATCTAATAGCTGCAGAAATCTGTCTCATCAAAAGCTTTCAAAAACTAATAGCTCTCTCCCTCTTATTAACCTAACACCTACAACTCTAATTCATTTATGATAACATTTTTCAATTCAATATTTAAAGAATTCCAAATCAAGTCAAAACAAGGTCACACACAGTTCACAGAACAAACAAAACAAGATAAAATCGCAAACAAATTCAAAGTTTTACAAATGTTTATGCACTGTCCAATAAACGATTAGTGGCATCTTCCAAATTCCAATCGGTATCATTTAAAGCCTTGACAGCAGAGCTGTGGTCGAATCCCATAGCTGTTAATTCTTGGATAGCCAACTCATGCGCTTGCGAACTTGATCCTGCTCCTGTGAAGGATGGCAGAACCACAGTCGGATGGTGCTCTTGCTCGAAAGTCGATCCATTACTCAGCACATTGGCAGCATCGGCGTTTCCAAAGCCTTCAAATAATTTATCCCACTCATCATCGTTCCCGTCAGGTTGAGTCGAGGCTTGCAAATTGTCAAACGAGAACAGGTTGGCGTTTTGGTTGGCAGAAGAGTCAAAGAACCCTTGGTCAAACACATCTTGCTCTTGTTCAAAAGCTGTTCCTACAACGTCTTCTTGGGCCTCTTCCAATTCACCAAACTCTTCGTCGAACAAGTCGCCCTCTGCTTCTGCTCCTGGAGCCTCTTCAGCAGCTGGCTCCAAATCTTCGAATTCGTCTTCCGGTTCGGTCGATTTCTGAACTGCTGGAGTACTGTCGTGGTATTGACCTTCATCCTCGTCATCATCCGAGGAGTCGGACTCGTCGTACTCTAATTCACGAATAGGAGGGAACTCTTCTTCGTCAACAGCAGTTGCAGTAGGGGCAGCTTCAACAGAGGCAGCTTCAACAGGAGCATCAAATACAAATCCACCTGGCATGCTGGACAAGACAGGTTCTTCAACACTGTTTGAAGCACCGGCCTCAGCCACGGCTTTGTCGGCAGCTGTTTCATTTTGCGATGTTGGCTGGATAGTGACATTGCTTGAAGACTGCTCTTCGCTTGGCACTTCGTCCTTGGTCTCCAACTCTTTCTTTTGAATAGTCTGTGTATCATCATGTTCAGCCTCGACCAACTCAAAGGATTCGCCAGCTGAAGAAGATTGCGACGTTTCTTGCACCTCACTTGGTGGGACCAGGAACTCGTGGCTTGCAACGGGCAGAGGTTGCAGATCAGAGATCGTGCCAGTCGGTGTGCCGATATCTTCATCGATAGAGGAGGAGTAGGCTGGCTCAGAGACGTTTTCCTCGCCTCTAACGGACAACGGAGGGTTGTTCAGCACACTGGAGGTGGTGGAAGGAGGACGTGCCAAGGGCAAGTTGAACGTTTGGTATTGCTGGGCGTATTGGATGTCTGAGCCAGGAGGAGAGCTGACGGGGGTCTCCGTGGTGGCCTTGACACTGGACTCAACTGCGTTGTTGGAGATTGGCGAGTCGACAGTGAAGTTTTGGAGATTGTCTGAGATCTCTTCTGTGGCATCGTTGTTGACCGAGGTGGCCGCAGCAGTGGCAGCAGCGGTGTCCACAGCAATGCCACGGTCCTCTGCGGCATGCTCGTCGGTCTCTGGCTTCTGAGACGCGGTCAACTGCAGGTGCTTCTCTTCGAGATCCTTCTTTTGCTGGGCATGGTACTGGATGGTGGACTCTGCACCCTTCAACAGCGACTTGGTCATTGCGACGGTGGCAGCGGCAGCGGAAATGGCCGCAGTGAGCATTGGGATCTCGGCCTTCAACGACTCGAGCTTGCTCTTGGCGGCCTCGTGCTCCTGCTCAACACTGGCCACCTCGCGGTTGGTCTGCTCGAGGTTGGATCTCAACTCCCGGTTCTTCGACTCCAGAACATTCACCTGCTGCTGGGTGACACTCAACATGCTGGTGGACTGTTTCTGCTGCGAAAGCACTTGCTCGTGCTGGTTTTGCAACTCTACATGCTCTGCGTTCAAAGTGCCCAACCGCGTTTTCAAGTCCTCGATCTGCTTCTGGCTGTCCTCATATGCGAGTTGCGACTGCTTTAACTTTGCCTGGGTGGCATGGTAGTTGGCCTCGACCAAGGCTGTTTCTTTTTGCAAGCTGTCCGTTTCCTGCTTCGACTGCAGCAACACGGTCTCCACTTCCTGCACCTGCTTGACCTCCTGCTCATACAACAGTCTGAGCTTAGTCAACTTGCCCTCGATGTCCTTCTTCAACAGCAAGATCCTGTTCAACTCGTTGGTGGCACGCTCCCGCTTGTCGTTGAGCTGGGTGGTCTGGTTGGTCAACGAGTTGATCTGGTTCGAGAGGTTGGCGATGTCCGTGGTGGCCTCGGACAACTGGCCCGACACCTCAGGGTCGGCCAAGAGGTCCAGATTGTTGGAAGGAGGTTGTGCAGCTGGAGCCAGGAACTGTGCAGCTGGTGGGGTGACTGCGTTTGTCTGCTGGCTGAAGCCCCGCAAGGCGTCGTAGTTGGTGGCCGGTGGCTGCTGCGTTGGCGGAGCAGACCCGCTGAACTGCGGCTTCTGTGCTCTCTCCGGTATCAGAGGTCTCTGGTGGGTCTTGATCGGCTCGGCAGAGATCGGGCCTTCGTCGTCGCCACTCTCGTCGTCGCTTTCCTGGATCAACGAGGCCTTGTTCTGCTCGGACTGCTGGATCTGTTGGCCAAAATGCGACGAGGGAACAAAGGGAGCACGCGTGCCGGTGACGGCAGACTTCAATTCCGGTTTGGGCAACGTCGGAGTGACCACAGGGGACGAGAACAAGTCGTTCAACGAGGCCAAGTCATTGATGGAGGACTGTGGTCTGCTCAGCTCCTGCGACGGAGGTGCAGATTTCAAAGCAACAGGCGCAGCTGCCGGCGGGGAGCCCACAGGGGCACCGGCAGAGGCGATCAACGACTCGGGAACCACATTTGGCAACTCGCCGCCGGCCATTTTCCAGTTCACCAAGAACAAGGCGATACTGAACTCTCTCTTGGTGAACTCGCCGGAGTTCTGCACGTCTGCCAAGTCCCAGATGGCGCCCAAGGTGTCCTGCGGAAGGTTGGACGTCATCAAGAACAGGGCAATCTCGTTTGGTGACAACACGCCGGCCTTGTTCTTGTCCAAGTTGTCGAAGATGGAGTCGAACTGCTGCTTTTGCGAGGCAGAGATGACCCATTCGTTGGTGGTGGCACCCTTGGAAGTGTGTCTCACGGAGCCCGTTCTCACCGGGCCGATGGCAGGGCCCACCGAGGAGGCCTGGGACCCGGCACGGGAGCCTGTGGAGCCTGCAATGGCCCACAAGGCGTCTGGGATGAACTGCGGGATCAGCTTGAGCGAACCGTTGATGGTGTTTTGGATGAGGTACATGGCCATGGTGAACTCCTGCTGCGACAAGCGACCCGACTGTTGTCTGTCGACGAGATTCCAAATCTGGCCCAAGGTGGCAGTCGGCAAGTTGGCCTTCAAGAAGATGCCCTTGGCCTGTTCCCCACCCAACACACCGGTAGGGGCGGTTTTCTGGAACAACAGACCGAACTTGGCCACATCCTGCGGCGTCAAAGGCGGGAACACCGCGGTCCCGGTAGGGGCAGGCGACTGGAAAGAGCTCTGTCTCGAGGTGGAGGCCGCAGCGGGAGGAGCACCTGAGAATTGCCTGGCCACGGCGGCGCCGTTCAACTTGGCCAATGGGCCTGGAGTGGTCAAGGAGCTTGCCGAAAGCAGCGTGCCCAGTTGCGAGTGTCCTATCAATCTTAAGCTGGTGTAGAAGCCATTTTCCGTCAAGAAGCCGTTGCCCTCCGAGTCCGCTAACTGCCAGATCTCACGCAACACCGTGGTGGGCAAGCCGGATTTCTCAAAGACGGGTCTTGTCACGTCGCCGGTGACGATTCCGAGGCCTTCCTTGTCTAGGCTCTTGAACAACGCACCGTAGACTGATTTCTCTTCTTGTGTGAAAGCTGCATACAAGTAATTGGAAGCGAGTTGTTAGTAAGTGCCACCCAAGAAGTGGATCTGTAAAGGGATCCCCTCCGATCCAATATGGATCCATTTGCGTTATACTTACCTAGAGGTTGTTGAGACATTTTCTAGATATGACAAGAGATGGTAGCGGTGATAAGATACTGATGGATTCGTGGGGTGATGCCAATTGACCTTTTGCTTAGCGTTGGAATGTGTCTATTTAAGATAAGTGAGGAAAAAAGACAAACAAAAAATTAGACAAGAAGGAAAATGACAATTTTTGAAGACAAAAAATGGGAAACTTTTAACTGTGGAGGATTGGGGAGGTGGGGATCAGGGATTTTTGATATGGATAATGGATTTGAATAATGGATTTGGATTGTGAGTTTATTGATTTTATCGGATCCAGATAACTTATATCGTAATGTCTTTTCAATTGAGCCCACTTCTTTCCACTCAAACGAGATTGGTTGTTCAATGATCACTTGTTCAATAAATTAGTCAAAAGGAGTTGAAAATGGTTTGCTTCGGAATTTATTTTTTTCTTCTTTTCTGGCCATTTGCTTTTCTCTTGAGTTGATCTGAGTTGAACTTTGAGTGGGATAGAAAGTTTCACACTAAGCTTTTTTTTTGCTGAGCCTTTCTTTTCCACTGACCCATTTCCACTGAGCCTTCCGTAAGTTTATAATGAACCTTTCCCACTTTCCACCTCCCTCTCCCTTTCCATCTCCCTCTCCCTCTCCCTTTCCCTTTCCCTTTCTTTTCCCTTTTTTCCTTGCCTTTTCCTACCACTTCGCTCATCTGCCTTCACTTCGCTCACTAACGTTCCAATTTTCTTTTTCACTCATCTACAGAAAATCATTTTATTCTTTTCACAGTTCAAACACCTAATAAAACACTCATCTTGACCTTCCCCATACTTGGTGGTCGATAATGAACTAGTCATCATCTATCCGTCCATCAACATACCAGTCCATCAAAGATCATGTCCATCTTCACTTCAATCAGACAATTGAGAGTGCGGAAAGGTGCCCTGTCATGTATGTATACAATCCGATGCCCCTCCCATCATCGTCTTATTTAAATACTAATCCGAAAAAACCTTAAGTATTCTGCACTTTATGTCTACTTGCCGCTTATTTGGGGTTCAGCGACTTGTCTTTGCCGCACGACAAGCTTATCCACTTTATCACCTTCTTCATCTTGACTTCTAACTTCTATTGGATACCAGATACAGGCAATTTACAGCTCTTGAGAATAACTGTCTTCTTCACCTGCGTGGTGATGGCTGCCGTGCTCAGCGAGTTCTTACAGAATTTTGTCAATCCTCTGAGAGTTTTCGATGCCAAGGACATACTGAGCAATGTTGCAGGATCGCTCTTGGCATTAGTAGTAAACGATTATTATCACAGGAGACGCATCCAAGGTTACAGAAATCGAAGATTGTCCACTTTTGGGCTGGACATTAATCCATCGCAAGACCCAAGTGATATTGAAATGCTAGAGCATCTGCATTTCGACAGCCAGCCCCCAAATGGCGAGCCACAGGGTGGAGTTGCTGAAGTCAAGGCTCTAGAGAGTGAAGTAGGAAGTGGGAAGGAGTCCGACGACGATTACATAGTAGTGGAAGCTCCACGAGACTCGAAGTAGTATGGATATATGAGAATATATAGATTTGCATAATACATGAATAAACTGAATGATATGGCCTATATAGATCTACTATAGGCTTAATATGGGCTCAGTATATGGGCTCAAAAATATAAGCTTAAAAAAAAGATCCCTCTTTTTTTGCTTGGCCAGGAGAAAAAAACTGTACTTGCATGATTCTACTAAATATTAGTAATTTAGTGTCAGGATACTCCCACCAAGTGACTGGTTCAACCCCCAGTACCTTATCTCGCTTAATCACTGGCACGAATGGAGGCCCTTTTCTCGTGTGGCAACATCACTCTCTCTTAGGTTACCTACATTTCTGTGCCGTTCCAAGTTTATCGCTGCCAAACCTGTGGACATTTTCCCAGATTAGATAAGCTTTTTTCCAGGATTTACTTTTCTTCTCTGAAAAATTATATAAATATCAAGCAAGTATGACTCATCTTTCCCTCCATGAAACAGCAAATGGCTGCCTAAAACATGGAAGGCGCAAAAATTTTTCCCTTCGAGTTCCCCAGCGGTCCAGATTTACACCACAAACTTTCTTTTCTGCATCCCAGGGTGAATTATGCTGATAAGCAGTAGGTATGAGCGGCTCTGTGGATCTGAACCCCCCTTTACCCCCACCCCCTTCTACTTGAGTAAAAAATTTTCACATACTATGCCTTACAAGGGTTTCCCATATAAATAACCCCCTTTCTGAGAATGTCTCCCTGATAGATTTATCTCTTTTTCTCCAACAAACATGAGCTGTCCTAACTACTACCCGTTGGTCTCTTCCACAGAGTCCAATACCATCAATATCTGCTTTCTCTCACTATTGTGTTTGGGATCCAGCAGTATATTTGGTATCACAGCTTTAGGCAATTTGTTATTTCACGAAAGCTATGGTTGTAATTATAGCTTAAAGAAACAACTGTTCGGCCACAAATTGAGATATTCGATATTCATTATTTACAATGTTCTGTTATTGAGTTACACTGGCCATTATTACAGCCCATCAGATGCCCCTTTCTTTGTGAAAAGTATCTATTTCACAGTGGGGGTCAATGTTGCCCTGATCTTACCTTTGATCGTGATCGAGGTTTCGTTTTCAGGAACTGCTCATGGAGCCATTCTCTTCTCAACGTTGTTCCAGACCGTTATCACTACGATCATCACTATACAAGATATTTTGATAGATAACGTGAATAAGAGCTCGTTGTTACTCCCAGTCTCTGTGCTCTGTGTCTACTTATTGGAGTTCAATTATTATCATCCCTCCGTAGAATTATTAAGAGAATTGTCCATCCGTTACGATGGCGATGTTCATAGGATCTCACCACCAAACATTATATCCCAACTCACCGAGTCTTTTGTGAATCCAATGATTACCGAGACTTACAACACGAAACATTTCACCCCGGAGAACTTTGTCTCACTTCCGGAGGTGTATACTTCCAATAGCATGTATTCTCGCATTGAAAATGAATGGGACAATGAACTTAAATCCTCCAAAAGAGAGAAACTCGACCAAAAGAGTTTGGTTTACCCATTGCTGAGAGCTTTCGGTGGCTTCACAATGAGAATATTGTCTTTTAGATTCCTGCTGTTGGCTGCTGTGTATACCAAACCTCAAATTTTCAGACTCTTGATCCAATATTTAGACGACTCAAACGGTAAATCTCTTCTTCTGAAGATCGTGGTGGCTGTCGGATTGACGATTGCCACTGCTCTGCAAACGGTTTTGAGCAATGCCGAAGGTGGTGTCAAATTTGTCAGTGATAAAGGTGTCAACTATGCCTTGCAGAGACTCATCTTCAATAAGACCATGAAGTTGTCGCTGGACGCCAAAGGAACGAAATCTTCTGGTGAAATAGTTAACCTTTTCACCGGAGATAGTGAAAACATCGAGTGGGCTTTTAGTCATGGTATTCCTGGTCTGGTGACCGATCCTATCGAAGTGATACTTTCTATTGTGTCACTTTATTCTTTCTTGGGAAATGCAGTTTGGTCTATCTTGATAGTGGCCATTGCCACTACCCCTCTTACCGGTAAGCTGGTTAAATTCATTTCTACAGCTGAAGAGAACTATATGAAGCAAAAAGATAAGAGAATCTCGATTCTCAGTGATATGTTGAGTTCGATCAAATCTATGAAGTTATACAGTTGGGAAATTCCCCTTTTGAACAAGTTGTTCGATGCAAGAAACAACCATGAAATTAAAGCCATGAAGCAAGTGACTATAGCTGATGCCTTATTAAGTTTTATTGAAACTTACATCCCATTTCTATGTACTTGCACTGCTTTTTATCTTTATACCATTTGGAACTCGCAACCTTTAACTGCAGATTTGATCTTCCCAACTTTCTCCTTATTTCAAACTTTGGAAGTTGCATTGACGGGGATTCCTGAAGTTATCACTATTTTGACCAGCGGTGCTATATCTTTGAGAAGAATTAGAGAGTTCTTAACTTTGGAAGAAGTTACAACGGAGAGATCCAAGTATCAAGATTCAAACGTTCCATTGGGTGAAGTGCAAATCACCAATGCTTCTTTTCTTTGGAGTCCAAAGTCGCAAGCCATCGCCTTGAAAGATATAAATTACACTGCGGAGCCTGGGAAATTGTCTTGTATTGTGGGTAAAGTTGGATCTGGTAAATCAACTTTCCTTAAAGCCATTTTGGGTGAGTTGCCATATGTAAATTCAGACCCAAGCAAACCTGTAAATTTCAATATTAATGGCTCTGTTGCCTATTGTGCCCAAAAAGCGTGGATAATGAACACTACAGTAAAGCAGAATATTCTTTTCAATACTGTATACGATGACCTGTTTTATCATACAGTTTTGGAGGCATGCGATTTGGTCCGTGATATGAAAGAGCTTGAAAACGGTGACGAGACAATTGTCGGAGAACGTGGAATATCGTTGAGTGGAGGTCAGAAACAGAGAATTGCGTTGGCAAGAGCTTTGTACCTGAGAGCTGATATCTATGTCTTGGATGATATCTTATCTGCTGTGGACTCCCATGTAAGTTCCAAGTTGATTTCCACCATCTTCGACAAGAGTACCGGATTATTGGCTAAGACCACCACCATATTGGCCACCAATAACATCAAAGTATTGAGCTATGCTGACCATGTTGTCTTATTGGAAAACGGAACCACTTTGGAGCATGGAACTTTCTCTGATATACTCAAAAATGAAGGTAAATTAGCAGAATTGATCAAGAATTTTGGTAGCGTTAGTAAAGATGATGATGAGAATATTGATTCTGCACAGGCTGAGAAATCATCTGTGAAGAGTGTCACCAATCTTCCTGATCTTAAAACTGCCAATGCCCCTCAATTAGAGCCGTTTGACAAAAAACTCGCCCTTGCAAGGTTGACATACGATAACAATTCAAAAGACCACAAGTTACACGAAAAGACAGAAGTCGGAAGGGTGGCCTTGTCAGTTTACAAATCTTATATCAAGGCCTCTGGGTATTTGGGTCCAATTACTGCTTGTGCCTTGATGGTTCTTCAATGGTTAGTGGGATTTGCTGGAGGATACTGGCTTAAACGTTGGTCAGAGTTGAATTCTGAGGCCAATCACAATGTAAATGTAAATTTCTATATCTTAGTTTACGGAGTCATTGGATTCTTCATGTCGTTCGGTAGAGCTATGGCAGAGATAAGCACTCAGTTCCAATGGACTTTGAGAGCATCCAAGATTTTGCACGATAAAATGACCAATTCTGTGTTCTATGCCCCAATGAGTTTCTTCGAAACTACTCCTGCAGGAAGAGTTATGAATAGATTCACCGGGGATGTGAGAGTTATGGATTTTAGAATGGGTAGAGTGTTTATCTTGTTATTAGTGAATGGAGTGAGCTGTGCACTCGTAATTTTGGTCATTGGTTACACAATTCCGCTTTTCCTCATTCTGATACCATTCTTTGTGATGGCATCTTTATATTATCAAAGGTATTACGCTTTCATCACAAGAGAAGTCAGAAGATTTTCAAGTGTTGCTTCATCTCCTATAATGTCACAAATATCTGAGACCATTGGCGGGGATGAAACCTTGAGGGCCTTCACCATGGAGAAGAGATTTGATTTCTTCTTCGGTGTGTTGTTAGACAATAGGCTTACAGCCATGTACAATAATTTAGCTGCAGGAAGATGGGTGGTCATCAGGATGGATCTTTTTGCTTCGATAATCGTTTTCATTGTATCTTGCATAGCAGCCATTGGCCCCCTCTTTTCGTATACATTTTCCACTGCTCTTATTGGTTTGATCTTGAGTTACACCATGCAGGCTACCGAATCTTTCAACTTGGTGTTGAGATTTTGTGCCTCGGTGGAAACTTTGAGTGTTAGCATTGAAAGAATTTTGGAATATTGCGAATTGCCAAAAGAGGCTCCATTGATTATCGATGACCATAGACCTCCGGCGTCATGGCCAAGTCAAGGTTCTGTAGAGTTTGAGAATTTCTCTACTGGCTACAGTGAGGACAAGCCAGTTTTAAAGAATTTAAACTTGAAGATCGAGCCCCAGGAAAAGATTGGAATAGTTGGAAGAACAGGTGCAGGAAAGACCACGATGACAGCAGCCATTTTCAGATTGATCGAGCCAATGCAAGGTAAGATCAAGATTGATGGTATTGACATCTCTGAGCTTGGGTTGTTTGATCTCCGTAGCAGCTTGAACATTATTCCACAAGACTCGCAGCTGTTTGTGGGCACTATTCGTCAGAATTTGGATCCTTTGGGACGTCACTCTGACCAGGAACTCGAGGAGCTGTTGAAGATTTCTCATTTCGATAAATTTTTGGCTCCGGAGAATGATGTCAAGCTTTTGGATTACGAGTTGACCGAGGCTGGAGAGAATTTGTCTGCAGGTCAAAAGCAATTGTTGTGTCTTTCGCGTGCTCTGTTGAATCCTTCCAAGATTTTGATCCTCGATGAGGCCACAGCTGCCGTTGATGTAGAGACAGATAAGATTATTCAAGAGAGTATTAGAAAAGTTTTTGCCGACAGAACTATTATTACTATTGCGCACAGATTGGACACTATTATGGACTACGATAAGGTGTTGGTTCTTGACTTTGGAGAGGTGAAGGAGTTTGACAGGATAGATAAATTATTGGAACAAAAGGACTCGTTGTTCTATCTGATGTGTGAGAAAGGGGGGTACTTGAAAAAGGGGAATTGAGTTAGGAAAAAATCTATTTACTACATAAAGCTTTGTGAGAGAAAGCTGTTTGTTAGAAATCTAATTATTGGAAAACTTGATTAGTATGTTTGTTTTAGAATTGAATATATAATTGAACTTGTGTTTGAAAGTTTTGTAGATGTGGGTTATTAGAGATATCTAGGTATCAGAGAGATCTATGCGTTAAGGAAACTCCTATATCAGAGAAGCTTTTTATTAGAAATTTTTTTTTAATTCCAGATTTTTATGTATTAGGGAAATATATTAATAGGGACATCTATCAGAGAAATCTAACAGCGAAATTGTTAGATAAACTTATTTACTAGTATGTTAGTTTCAAGTATTAAGATAAATGACTAGGATTGTGTTCAAAATACTTGTAAAGGTCAGTCGTTAGAGAAGTTCATGTATTATAGTAGTCTTTCTACTGAGAATGTCGTTTGTTGGAGGAATCTTTTTATTGAACTCTATTAAAGAACTCTATTAAAAAAGTCTATTAAAGAAATCTATAAAGAAATCTATAAAGAAATCTATTGAAGAAATCTATTGAAGAAATCTATTGAAGAACTCTATTAAAGAACTCTATTAAAGAACTCTATTAAAGAACTCTATTAAAGAAAAACTGATTATTAGGGAAATCTTTTAGGGAAATTTATTAGAGAAATTTATTAGGAAATCTTGTATGCTTGTCTGACCTATGTAATAAACACTTGAAATTGTGTTCAAATCCTTCTAAAAGACCCTCCATCAATTCCACCGCCAATCAGCTCTCAATCCAGAACCCTGTACCAATTTTCTTCTTCCACTCCAATCCTCCTCTTCCGCACTCCACCATCACTTGCTCAACGCAGACGCGGTTACTCAAATCCGCCAAAACAGGAAATCAAGGATGAAAATCATTAAGAAAAATCATTAAAGAAAAAAAAAATATCTGTTCCATTTGATTCAAGTGGCATTTTTCTGCTTTCCCCTTTTCAAACTTTAAGGAGAGTTGATTGGAACTTGGAGCAAGCAGATAGAGATACACAGACAAGAATGGTTCAAAGCGAAGACGACACTTACGACGAGAATCAAGGGTTGAGTCAAATCCCGCGCAAGGAGAAGAAGAGATCAAAGGTGAAGATCGACGATGACGATGACGATGACTTGCCATTGTCGCAGTTAGGCCCGTCTCTGAGCAAATCCAGTTCAAATGGCAAACCTGTGAAGAGAAGAAAAGTGGTGAAGATCGAGTCGGATGACGAGGACGACGAGGACGACAAGCCCTTGAAAAATGCAAAGACACTGAAAAAGGGCTCCTCTGGTAAGGTTACTAAGAAACTGACCAACAAATCGAAAAGTGCACCACTGAAGAAAACTGCCACGAATGGCAATTCCAGCGCCAAAACCAGCACCAAAGCCAATGGCAGCACCAAGACAAAGAAACCCACCGTTAAAAGAGAAGATTCTGCAGACGTGAAGAACGACGACGACGTCGACGAAGATGAAGACGAGAAGTTCAAATGGTGGGAAGCCGAAGACTTGAACGGGGAAATCAAGTGGGACACTCTTGAGCACAACGGTGTTATATTCCCACCAGAGTATGAGCCACTACCAAAGAAAGTCAAGTTGATCTACGACGGCAAACCGGTCACGTTGCCTAAAGAAGCCGAAGAAGTGGCCGGGTTCTTTGGGGCCATGTTGGAGACCGACCACCTGAAAAACCCAACGTTCCAAAAGAACTTCTTCAAGGACTTCTTGCAAGTGTTGCAGGAGTCTGGCGGGTGTCCTGACGCGGACATCACCGAGTTTGAAAAATGCGACTTCTCCAAGATTTACGACCACTACGTCAAGGAAAGAGAGGCTAAGAAGCTGCTTCCGAGCCTGGAGAAGAAGCGGATCAAGCTGGAAAGAGACGCTCTGGAAGAGAAGTACAAGACCTGTTTGTTGAACGGCAGAAAGGAGCAAGTGGGCAACTTCAAAATCGAGCCTCCAGGTTTGTTCAGAGGCCGTGGGGCACATCCAAAGACGGGCAAATTGAAGAGAAGAGTGAGACCGGAGGACGTCGTGTTGAATTTGGGCAAAGATGCGCCCGTGCCACCACCCCCAGCGGGCCACCAGTGGGGGGAGATCAGGCATGACAACAATGTCGCGTGGTTGGCCATGTGGAGGGAAAACATCTCCAACAGTGTCAAGTATGTCAGGTTTGCAGCATCGTCGTCGTTGAAAGGAATGAGTGATTTCAAGAAATTCGAGAAGGCAAGACAGTTGAAAGACCACATCGAGCAGATAAGAAAGGACTATAGGAAAGACTTGAAATCTTCCGTGATGCTGGACAGGCAAAGGGCCACGGCCACGTATCTCATCGATGTGTTTGCCTTGAGAGCAGGTGGTGAGAAGTCGGAAGAAGAGGCAGATACTGTGGGATGTTGCTCGTTGCGGTACGAACATGTCTCGTTGACACCTCCGAACACGGTCACTTTCGATTTCTTGGGTAAGGACTCGATCAGGTTCTACCAGGAGGTGGAAGTTGATCCGCAGGTGTTCAAAAACTTGAGAATCTTCAAGAAGGCACCAAAGAAACCGGGGGACAACTTGTTTGACCGGTTGGACCCGTCGATCTTGAACAAGCATTTCCAGAACTACTTGCCCGGATTGACGGCCAAGGTGTTCCGTACGTACAATGCGTCGAAAACCATGCAAGACCAGTTGGATCTCATTCCAAACGAGGGCACCGTGAACGAGAAAGTGGTTAAATTCAACGCGGCCAACAGAACGGTGGCCATCTTGTGTAACCATCAACGTACAGTGGCCAAGGGCCATGAGGCTGGAGTCGCGAAGATCCAGGAGCGGATCAAGGAGATGGTGTGGCAGAAGATCCGGTTGAAGAAGATGATGTTGCAGTTGGATCCGAAGTTGAAGAAAAAGAGGGTGGATTTTTTCAAAGACATCGATGACTTGACCAAAGAGGAGATCTCTGCCATTCACACCACCATCATTGCCAGGGAGAAGGAGAAATGCCACAAGAAGTTCGAGAGGGAGAACGAGAAGAGGAAATTGGAAAAACAGGACAAATTGCCTAGAGAGGAGTTGAAGCAATGGTTGAGTAAAGTGGACGAGTTGGCCAAACAGTATAAGCAAGAACTCAAGTCTGGTAAACCGGAATTGAAAGCCAACATGACGGTGGAGAAATTGGAGCAGCAGATCGAAAGAGTGGATCAAAGAATTGCCAACACCACTTTGCAGTTGAAGGACAAGGAGGACAATTCTCAAGTGGCTTTAGGTACCTCGAAGATGAACTATATCGATCCTAGATTGACTGTGGTGTTTGCGAAGAAGTACGACGTGCCAATTGAAAAATTATTTACAAAGACCTTGAGGGAGAAGTTCAACTGGGCCATCGAGAGTGCTGACAAGGACTGGAGGTTCTGAACGGTGAGTTTGTAGATATTTAGTGTGATAGTGACATAGTGCGGTAGAGTGTAATATAATGATCAAATAAAGGCTAGAGAAGTAAAGACACGGTGAAGAAAAAGAAAAGAAGAAAAAGAGAAGGAAAAAAAAATTGTGCAGATCAAAATAAGAATTGCATAAACTTTAATTTTCTTACGCGACTAAGAAATTTAAATCAGAAGAGACTGTTTCAGCTCCAGAAGTCTGTGGTTGTAGAGAAGAGTATATGACAAGGCCAACAAAACCTTGGGGAATAGCGTGTCTTGGGTGCAATGGTCAGTCAGTTAATAACCTTTCAGAAAAGCACCAAAAGTGTCTCTTTCACATCTGAGTCGATGTCTGTGCGTCTTGTGGTGTCTATCTTTCAAATCCAGAAAATTACAAGGCTTCATCCTTGTAGATCTTGAAACCCATTTCCAGCTATGACATTTCCATCCATGTCAGTTCCACCCATGCTCAGCCCTGGCCTATTTCCCAAACTATCTTTCCCTTTTAGTCTCCCTATCCTCCCCTCTCGGCCACTATCCTCCTGTCCACTCTTCCACCTTTATCAATAGTCTGCTCAGATAGGCGCCAAAAATCCAAAAAATCGCGTCTTTTTTTGTCTCTCTAGCTGATTTATGCATGAAAAAAAACTTTAATTCCCACCACCTGCAGCGTAAGGCACAACGCTTAGGTTCTGTTGATGGTGTTTCGATGGTTTCAGTGCATTGAACACTATTTAGCGTTTTTAAAATCGCACTTTGGAGCTGAACTGCATAAATGTGCTGCAGTTGAAGCCTATCGAAGGGGTCGACAAGAAAGCACGCTTGACTCGGGTTTGTCTTTTCGTGCAGCAGCTCAGGACTCTTAGTTTCAGCACAATAGTGCACAGAATAACTGCTAAGCAGCATGAGGCTTCGGTAGTGCTGAAGGAGTCGTCGCTACAACTCCCACACATGTGCTGCTGCGTGTACGCAACCTGAAATGAAGATGCTTTTTCCTTTTTCGATTTTCAGATTCCCAAATAAAAATCAAACAGTTTCTAGTTTCTTTGTGGATGTTACAAACCTTGTAAGTTGAGTAAAGTACCCCCGGCCTGTTCAAGATTCAGCTAGTATACAGATCAACTGATATAGACAAGTCTCCAGATGCAATTGAGACCTTTGATAGCCAGTCAACTAGCTATACTAGTAGCAGTGGCTGCAGCAGCAGATTCATCTTCACTGGCTGCTATCACAACCAGCACTAGTGAGACCAGCGCCAGCACCAGCAAAACCACAAGCAAAAGCACAAGCAAAACCACCAGCACAAACAAAACCACCAGCACCAGCAAAACCACAAGCAAAACCACTAGCTCCAGTGACAAATTACCAGGCTTGACTACCACTTCATCTTCAAAAACTTCGTCCTCCTCCATACATGTATCTTCATCTTCGGTGGTGGTGACCTCGGGCTCTTCCACTTACACCTCAGTATCATACTCGACCTCACACCTGTCCAGCAGCTCCACCTCATACACATTCAAAGCCTCGATACCCACTTCCAACATCACAAACCCATTTATCCAACGTGACTCCGCTGTCCAGGGCACAGTATTCTACTCTGTAGGCTCAATTCTTGCTGCCATGATGGTGGGGTTCTTTGCATTCGGCACCTTATCCTTCTTATTCTCCAGAATGAGGAAGTCCTCCAAGACGGACGACTTGTTCTCCGAATACGACGAGAAACACTTTGCCTACGACCCGTCCATCTTCGGTAAAGGCACCTATATAAACGACAATAGCAGCACTGTGTTCGGCTATGAAGACAGTAAATCGAACTATCTCAAGAACTCCTCGCAGTCGGTGTACTCCTTTGGACCAGAGTCCACCTTGGGGTCCACCTTCTTGTTGCTGAATGGCAGTTCAGTGGACGAGAGCTTCCCTGGCGGCAGTAACCAGCAAGGCCGAAGCTTGAGAAATGCATTACTGAATCCTACGTACAATGGATCACAGTCCACTCAAGCTGGAGGAGGAAATGGTTCTGCTGCCGGTGCAAGCGACAACAATAAGCTGCATTCCAGGAGGAAATCGAGAGCCATCTCGATGTATCTTTCACCGATGGAGATAGCCATGCAGCAGTCGCAATTGGGATTGCAACCTCCTGGTGTCAGCTATGATCCTAATTCCTCTTCTATCTCCAGCAGCCCGGTAACACCACTGTTTGCATCTTCGCCAATGGATAACTCGTTCTCGATCAACTCGGACGCCAATAACAGCAATAAAGACGCTAACAAGAGGTTGACCGGTTTAGACTGGTACGCTCTGTACCAGCTTTCGCAGGAAGAACAGACAGTGCCGAAGCTGGAGGCAAAGAAAGACGAACATAGGAAACAACCTCCAAAGATAAGGCCTCCAAGTTTGTATTTGGACGAATTAATGAATGCTTCAACGGAATCTGATGATGAAAAATAGACACCTGATGCTTTATAGATCAATGTATGTGTAGCTCTTAATAGATTTCAGCTTAATAATGGGGATTGTAGAATGGAATAGATACTTGCACTGCTACACACTGGTCAAGAGTCATAAACTTACATAAAGATATCATAAACTAAGCTAAACTAAATAAATACAAAATAAACACTAGGCCATTAAGAGGATAGTAAGAAAGAGCATCAGCAGTGAGAAGATCAGAGTGTATATTCAGCCACCGCATCACTCCTGCGACTCCTGCGACTCCTTCTTTCTCCTGTACGTGGCATTAGGATAATAACCTCTACGAGATCTACGCTTCTTTTGAGTTGAATCAGATGAGGTATTGCCGGAACCGTCGTTCGAACCAAGTGGCGTGCCATCTCCATCGGAATTCGAGTTCAGATCCGATTTCGGAGCTGAACCTGAACCAGCAGACCCAGACCCGGATTTCGAGCGACGTCTTTGACGATGGCTATGGTTACTGTGGTCGCTGTTCTTCCTTCTTGGCGATCTTCTACCGGACGTTCTTTTACTTTCGGTTTTCTCGGTTGGTTTTGTTTTGTCCTCGGAGGGTTCATCTTTCTTGTTCTTCTCATCAATTGACTCGTCTTTCCTGATGTTCTTCTCCACCGACCCTTCCTTCTTCTCTTTCGACTCTTTCTTCTCTTTCGACTCTTCTTTCTTATCTTTTGAGTCTCCTCTCCTCTCTCTCTCCTTCTTCCTCTCTCTACGGTCGGATCTCCTGTCCCTACCACCACGCTTGTCGCTCTTCCCACCTGTCTCGGTGTTTTTAGGAGAAGCATCCGCCTCTCTCGAGACGGGACCCGCCTTCGGGACGCGGAAAACGGCCACGGCTGCCTCTTTTTTCTCGTCCAAAGGCTTGTCTCTCTTCAATATCGAGATCGATTGGCCAACAGGCAGCGTGTTCGAGTGGTCCTGGTCATCTTTCTTGAGCTGAGAACTCTTCTCTTTCAACTTTTTCACCAAAATCTGCGACTTCCATGCTGAAACTGGCTTTTCCGTGGGCGACAATGTCTTCCCATTATCCTGTTTCTTCTCCAGCAGCTTCTCATCTCCGAGTTTGTATGTGGTGCTGTTGACTGAAAGTTTCTCCAACCTCTTCTTGATCTCCAGCTCGATCTTCGACTGGTCTACGGGTTTGGCGTTTCCAAATGGGTTGCTTCTCGGCTTGGCAGTCTCTTCCTTCACGATGTCGGCTGTCTTCTGGCTCTCATACTCGTAGTTGCTGCCGTTGCCGCCGTTGCCGTCGGAATCGGTACTATGCTTCTGGACGGTGTGGCTCAAATCGGTGCTACTGTTTCTTCTTCTGTGGTTCTTCAGCGGTTCGATGTCTCTAAAATAGGTACGGTAGTCATCTAACTTTTGCTTGTCTACCGTGGGGAAATGGTACGAAGAACCCGTGTTAGAGTGGCTGTGGGACAAATTGTGGGAGTAATTGTGCGACGAATACAAGTCGTGGTGATGCGATTGGCTCGCATGATGACTGTGTCTAGCCGTGGTGGATACATACCCGTTGTTGGCTCGTTGATGTCCATTGGGAGCACTGTGTCTCTCAGAGCCTGCACTACCCTCTGCACGGCTCGACGTTCCAGATATCCCAGAGATCAATTTCTCCATATCGATGTCATCGTCGTCCGCCCAATTCCCACCCACAACTCCGCCAATTTGTGGGAACGATTCCTCCACTAGTTTCGGGAACTCAACGTTGTTGGTCATTCTTGGTACGCTAAATGTCACAACGCGGGGGCGCAATGAGGTCTATATAGGATCGATGTATCAGCTTTTCAACGATTGAAAATATCAGCGGTCAGTCTCGAGAAATGTGTGTCAACTTAAATTGATTGTTTTGAACTATTGCCAGCAGATTCTTCCATCAAGTATCAACTATCCTTCGTTATTCTCTTCACTGTTGGCCTTATTAAAAGATAAAAAAAAAATAAGCAAAAAAATCAAAGTCAAAAAATCAAAAAATAAATTAAGTCATCTTGGAAACTAGACAGGGGCGGTGCCCTTTTGCGTCTGGGGAAGGGCAGATGCCCTGAATTTTTCACCAATTCTCACGAAAATGTAAAACTTCACTTTACTATTGCAATTACATTACATTCTACATCACCATTACATGCCCAGATTCTATTTCTACACGCCTACTAAATGCCCCCAGCTTCTCTATACCATCTCACTCCCTTATCGAAACTGACACAGCAGACACCTTCGTTTTTGTCTGACCCAAGGGTGCCCGATCTCACACCTTTGTTGATGAACCGGGCTGCCGTCACTACAGACTCGTCCAATTCGTCCTCTTCATCGGTATTCACCTCCTCGTCCAGAAAATCTGAACGGCTTATACTGATTGTAGCCTCCCTCTCTCTGGTCTCCACGTTCCAAACACGCATCACTTTATCGAACCCTCCACTCACCAACAACGTTCCTTCTTCGTTGAAATCTACAGTGAAACACCAACTTTCATGGGCATGTCCCCCTACACCGATGTTGGTGGAATGGGAAGCCGTCGTCAATGCTCCAATGGTCTCTCCATAGTAAACATCGTACAACGTAACGGTCCCGTAAGAGCCCGAGTCCCTTGCCACGGCGAGCAACTTGCCTACTGGGGAAAACTTCAAATCTCTCACCGTGGTGGAAGATGACTTCAATCCGTAACCCAAGAAGGAATAAGTTGGCTTCAACAGCTCCAATTCGAAAAGATGTACGTCTCCGTTTTGATATCCAACGGCAACCGTTGAGCCATCGGAATCCAAAGCCACCGACGTGGCAAAATTCTGTAATTTGGAGTCCAATTTCCCATAATATTTCAAAGAAATTTGATTTTCTTCATCTTTGACGTTCAAATTGTACACTTTTACGATACCTGTTGGTTCGGTTGCCACGAAACGATGTCCTTGCACGGTATTTTTCAAAAATGCAATCGCATAGTTATTGGATCCACATGTGGAACTCAACGATCTCAATTCAATGAATTGTTCTTCGATGATCCTATAGAAATACACGACACCATCGAACCCTGTCACTGCTATAATGAGGTAGATTTCCCCGTCGATGATGTCTTCGAACACTGCTAAATGATGTAACCCTTTATTTGTGACGAATTTCTCGATCATTGACTCCTTGGGACTGCTCAACTCTTGTAAGTCGTTTTTCCATAACTTGACAAATCCATCGGAACTGATGGTGATGGTGAATTTTTTACATATTTCTAGTCCCAAAACATCGCTCTTATGGGCGTTGGCGCAGTTCAGTGTGGAGATGTATTGTTTACCCATGGTTTAAGCTTAAAAAGAACCTCGTCTGGCTGTTCAAAACTCACTGTTCGTGCTCCTTCCTACTATTTTTACTCCTTTATCTTTGCAAAGTGTCTTTTTTTTTTCCTCCATTTTTTTTTCCAACTTTTCATTTTTTTTGCAGTGTGAGCTTAGTGTGAGAGACGCTGAGTGGAAAAGAGTTGAGATGTGGAGTATGATGGCATTAGTCAAAGTATTTGGAATAATTGTGGAAATTTTGCAGACCATTCTTCCATATCCATTTTGTAGCATTTATCTCGTCTAACTCATTTACTACATTCACTAAATCCACTACATATACTACATTTACATCCAGTCCTAACTCCCCCTACCACCCCTAAGACACGGCTCATCTCTTTTTCCCTATCCGGAAATCATCTACCTGCTCCCTTTTTTCCCTCTTCAAATGTTTTGTAAATTCTTAAGTAATACAAATGGAGAGGTATTAAAGGCCAAACGATACACTGAATTCAGGTAATCAATAGCAGAAAAGTGTAATTATCATCGCATCATATACACGGGATGGAGAAGAACAGTTCTAGCCAGCAGAATCTTGTGCAGATCTCAATTCCCTCGACCCACCAAGACAACGACGTCACTTATTATGACATCCACATCAGACTACCCTACAAGAACTATACAATTCTGAGAAGATTTAACGAGTTTCAAACTCTTAAACAAAACTTGGAGATTTTAAGGCTCAACAACAAGCTCCCATACCAACTTCCATCGAAATTTCAACTTTGGGGCTCAAATGAGAAGATCGTCGAGACTAGAAAGCTACAACTCTGCAAGTTTTTAACAGATTTAATCCAGGACAAGAACTTGAGAAGCAGTCATTTGGTGCTAGAGTTCTTGAATCTTCCCAAGACCATATTCATGACGCAGGACATGCTGTTAAAAGACGATTGGGTTGGAGCTGGAGGTAGTGGTGCGAAAATAGACATCAATAATTGGGAACCTCAATTGAAAAACGTCACCAACAGTGTCAAAAATATGATGACCAAGGTGTTCAACAACGGTGACAGTGCTGGAAATGCCGTGGACAACACCGAGATGCGAGCCCGCATCTTAAGTATCAAGAAGGAGTTAGAAGAATTGAGTAAATCGTTGACCTCTCATGAACTGTCGTTGGGTGCCGGAGAACTGAGGAGAAGAGTGGGACTATTGTCACTGAGTAAAAGAGAGTTGTATGAGTTGGAATCGATGATGAAAGACAGACTGAGACCGGTACAAGCGTCGTCCGCAACATCTGAGAGACAGCAATTGCTCAACACCTCGACTTCGAGCAAACGTGTGTTGGGGAAACTGCGAGAAACGGCCACCACGCTCCCGTTGAATAATGCCGAACTCTTCCAACAACAGCAGATTCAATTGAAACTGCAAGACCAAGACGTGGAGCATATAAGAAACATTGTAAGACGTCAAAGAGAGATCGCGGTGGTGATCAATAACGAGGTAAATGAACAGAACGAGCTCTTAGATGACTTGAACCAGCAAGTTGACGACAGTTCCGACAAGATGAGAACGGCAAAGAAGATGATTAATAGAATCCGCTAATACGATAATGATATTTATGATATGGTTGTAGAAATCGTTGCACCAGTGTATTAGGTGCACCCTGTAATAGCCTTTAATCATCACTCTTCCTCCCACTCTTCCAAAAAGTAGTGCACTCTTACCCAACAACCATCCAAAAATCAAATTGAAAAAATTTTGTCAGAAAATCAAAAAGCCTAAGAAAAAAATCAACTTTTGGATGTTTTTTGGCTTTTGTCCAAGTTGCAAAAGGAACCATCATCACGTCAATCGAGCAATAGACCCACCGATCAAAGATGTTTTCGTTCGGATCGTTGTCCAGAGCGTTGCCTCGCGTAATGGCCCCAGTCAGATATCCAACTATCAGCACCGCAATCAGATTCTACTCCCCTGCTGTAAGACCCAACAATGCTCCAAGGAGACTCAGACTCACAAAGCAAGAGAAGAAGAATAGAAGAATAGCGAAGGTGAATAAGAACAAAGCTAGACAACTCCAACTTAAGGAAGGCAGTGAGAAAGTGGACCCTGTCTTGGGTAAAGAGGACACTCCGTTCATCCACAGAATCAAGGCAGAGGCCTCGGAGAACCGTTACTTGGCCAAAGGTTACAAGAAAGAAGAAGTTGACAAGTTGTTGTTCGGGGCCCAGCAATCGCTCTTGTCCAAATTCGACGGCGAATCCGAGAGTTGGTTGAAGAAAAACGTGATCCACGACTCGGAAAG
Organism: Nakazawaea ambrosiae; assembly: GCA_024271865.1. Lineage (NCBI taxonomy): Eukaryota > Fungi > Ascomycota > Pichiomycetes > Alaninales > Pachysolenaceae > Nakazawaea > Nakazawaea ambrosiae. The sequence continues at coordinate 659,771 of JANBXG010000002.1, forward strand.
CAGAAGAGAAGCCATCTTTAGAATCTTATCCATGAGAAACACTTCCAAGAGAGACGAATGTAAATTGGCTGTAGAGTTGGCCAGAAAGGAATTCGAAAGACGGGAAGGGGACACCGGGTCTTCTGAAGTGCAAGCTGCCGTCCTGACCGTGAGAATCCATTACTTGATGGACCATGTCAAAAACAACCAAAACGACTTGCACAAGATCAGACAATTGCGTATGCTTGTACAACAACGTCAAAAGATCTTGAAATATTTGAAAACTGACAACCCAAAGAGATACTTCTGGGCCATCCACAAGTTGGGACTCACCGATGAGGTTGTTCACAGAGAATTCAACATGGATAGAGCTTATATGGAGAAATTCCAAGTCTGGCCTGGCAGAGTTCTTATAAAGAGAACTACCAAAGATTTGGATCTGAGACGTAAAGAGAGAAGAAAGCAAAAGAGAGCTTTGAGAGAAGCTGCTCTGGCCAAACAAGTGTCTTCCACTGTTAGTGCTTGAGTGTGCCACGTTTATATATAGATATATATCAGAGGAAGAATAACATGTATATAATAATAGGTTATTGATTTACAGTGAGTGTAGTGGTAAGGTGATCAGACAGGAAGGTGACTGGTGGTTAGACTAAGCTAAGGAGAGTCATCGAAGAGAGCTGATTAGAGTAAAGTCGTTAGACTAAGGTTATTGAACTAAGCTGTTCGAATTCAGGGTAATTAGACATGTGAATAGAGTGAAACGGTTAGACTAAGGCGATTGCATGATGGCCCTATCAGCTTATAAAAGTATCTATTACCATTCAGGCCCTTCCTACTTCCTACGCTCCACTTCCCACGCTCACGTCCTGCTTCCTACACTCAAATACAATCGTCAATAAATATCATTCAATTATGCTAAAAAATCCTTCACCGGCTCACCAATATGCTCCAAACTCAACAAAAAGGTGTCGTGGCCATACATGCTGATCTCCTCACTCAACTCAACATGTCTGACATTCGTTCCATCACTTTTACCACTTTCTCTAGCACCTTGCCTTAACAAATCTACAATCTCACGCTGTTGCCATGCTGGGAACAAGATATCAGATTCTACTCCAACCACCAAGATGTCCTTGCCGGAGAAATGCTTCATACCTTGCAACAAGTCGTTCTTGCTCTCCAACGTGGACATTCTTCTACTTCTCTTTGGCTGCTCCTGGTATGGTGTCTTTGGCAATGCACACGAGTCAGACGACTGGAATTCGAGTTCTTCTGTTGGAATGTCTTCGCCTTGGTACTTCAATTCCAGCTGCACCCTGCCTCTTTTGAGCTTGTTCATGTTGGACTCACCCAAATCGAAAAGGTCCATGGCCTTTGACACGTACAACAACGAGTTAGCATCGTACTCTAAGCAGAACTTCTCCCCCTGGTGGTCCAAATAGGTCTCGATCAAGAAATCCGGACACAACAGAGGTGCCTTGGAAGGATCAGCTCTGTCGGTGCCGAATCTGATTTCCCATTCAGGGCCCGACCGGTACGTGATGGTGGCTATTTCTCTCGATAACTTCATCCCCGTGTGTGGAGGCACCTTGTTTTCGTAGTAGAATCCTCTGTTCCAATTAGGGTCGCTCATCAACACCTGACGTTGGCAATGTCTCATTGCGATGGAGTATGGATGCGATCTAGCACATCCACTGATCGACACGATCTTGTTGACTTCGTCTGGGAACTCGGACGCATATGCGAGTGATTGCATTCCACCCATCGAGGAGCCGATCGAGGCATGCAACTTGGTGATTCCAAACAGCTCTCTGATAAGTCTGTTTTGAGCTCTGACCATGTCGTTTATCGACAACATTGGGAATCTGGTGGCATAATACTGGCCATCGGAAGGGTCTCTCGACGACGGACCAGTGGATCCAAAACAGCCCCCTATGACGTTGGTACAAATGACAAAATATTTGTTGGTGTCGAGGTACTTGCCAGGCCCAACAAAGTTCTCCCACCAGCCTTTCTTTGGGTTCAAAGTGTTCGACCTCACATGCGACGAGGCGGACAATCCGGTGTGGATCAAGACGGCATTGTTCTTTTGCTCGTTCAATGCTCCCCATGTCTCGTATGCTATATCAAATTGAGGCAAATACCCTCCGTAGTCCAAGAACATCGGTTCCGTTGAAGTATAGTTCAACGTGTTGTGCTTGCCAACCTTGCCGTACGAAGGTTCTGGCCCAGACTCCGAATTCAACAACTCTTGCGACCTGTCTTCGAGCTTATCGAGGCACGGGAACGACATTGGAGGATTGGAAGGTTTATTGATGGAAGCAGAGGTGGTTGCTGCCTGTCTTGAACGAGAAACGGAGGCCGCTTGCAGAGTGGAAGGCCGTGGGGTTTGCTTTTTCACTGTGGATGATATACACCTGACCATCGAAGATCTCTGGTGCCTCTGTACCAGTCTTATATGGATCATTGTGCCTTTTGTCGTTCGTTTGTTATTCGTGTGTCTTGTTTTACTCGTAGATCTTATCTCTAGCCAGATATCTGATTGCTTCTTCTAGTTGAAAAACTGTGGAACCCCCTTTTTGTCAGTTGAATTTAGCGGAGTAAATAAAACCGTTTTGTTCTTTTGAATGGATTTTTTGATCTTTTTATGTCAACCTATAGCCTATGTCACCAATGCAACTCGAATCTCGCAATACTCCTGTATTTCTATCAGTTTATATTACAAATAGTCATCAATGATCCCCAAGATAAAAATATTTCATGCCTTGCAGGCAAAAACTTTAGTTTTTTTTGCGTTTTTCACTTCCTCGATGATGCCAAGTCACGTGGTTTCGGAGACTAGAGCTGAGCAGACTACGAATTTTGTGGGTGGTGGAGAGGGCTGAGATGGGCTGGAGGGTTCAGATGGGCTGGAGGGCTGAGATGGGCTGGAAATGGGCTGGAAATGGGCTGGAAATGGGCTGGAAATGGGCTGGAAATGGGCTGGAAATGGGCTGGAAATGGGCTGGAAATGGGCTGGAAATGGGCTGGATGATTAGAGAGAAGCAGTTTCATGGGCTTTGCAACAAAAAGGGTTCTGAATAAGTTCAGCTGATTTGACTGGCACTGATTTAGCTTTTGTATGTGTAGGAATCTATAAGAAGGATCGGAGAATATACTTAGCCAAAGGCCGGCCGTACTTCATAGTCCGTAGGAAAATTCGACTCAAGTCCAATGCGAGAACTTAGATTTCCAAAACGTGCATAAAATGGGCTGCACCTCGCTATTATTCCTCTACTGCACATACTGCTAGTCTCTCACTCATAGCATAGATGATAATTCATAGATAATTTTATCATATTCAATTGTTACTATATACTCTACAATCAAGTCAAATCTTCTTCATCTAATTCGTTACCTCCTAAGCCTCCGGCGCCTCCCAAGCTATCCTTGATCTTGGTCAATAGACTCACATACCAGTTGTCCAATCTCTTATATTGATCATAGGAAGCACATGCAGCTCCAATCAGATCTGGGTCTTGGTCCTTAACACCTTCCAAGACTTCAGTCAAGAACTTGTATTCTCTTGTTTGAGCAAAACCACGGTCCCAAGAGACAAACAACTCCAACTTGTTGACACCACCGGCATAATCAGGTGCTGCCAATCTACACAACACCAGCTTGGTGAAATAATCTTTCAGCGACCATTTGGTGTAAGTGTTATTGATGGATTTCTCAGCAATGCTCTCGTACAATTGGGCAGCCTCGACATATTGGCCCGTTTCCAGCTTCAAGTCGGCACTTCTCAAGAAGGCCTTGTTGGAAAGTGTTTCAGCAGAGTCCGAAAGGTACCAGTCACCGGCATCTTCGAAGCATTTGATGGCGTTTTCCTTCTCCCCCAATATGAGATACAATTCTCCCAAGTCACATTTGTAATTGGCAGCACTTCTGAATCTCCCCAGGGTGGTGAGATGTTCAATTGCTCTTGACAAGCATCTTGCCGCATCCGATGGACTAGGTTCTTTATACACTTTATAAGCCTCGATCAACGTTCTCTCGGCAGTGTCAGGCGAGGCAGATTTCAAATAGGTCTCTGCGGCCTTCTCAAACAATTTACCAGCTTGCAAGAAGTTTTTTTGGAATCTGTACAGATTGGCAGCTTGAGTGTATAAATCGGCTGCCTCTTCATAACGAAAGGCGGAAGAGTCGCCAAAGAAAGATGCAAACAGACTAGCTGGCTTGGCTTTTTTTTCGGCCTAAATGGGGGGTCCCGTTAGTACATGGATGTTTACGATGAATGAAGATGTTTTAATCAAGGAATGGTGCTTGATTCCAATCACCGCTAGAGGCTCATCTCTGTTGGTGCGATGAAATTTAGGCCTCTTCAGATTTCTCCCATTGCGATTCTCACCACAAAAAAGTATCTCCTTTGAAAATTTCAACTTACTTTAGCAATCAACTCTAATGGATCCATCGTGTGAGTATTATTTATGATCAATGCAAGTTAGCTCTTTTCAGTTATCGGCGGTGAAGAATTGTTCTTGACTTGTTCTTTTTAAAAGAAAAGCTCCGCAAAATTGAATTTGATTTTTTAGAAAAAGAATTCTGTGAGGGATTGGCGAGGTGTGCACGACCGGAATTGTAGGCGGCATCGGTGCTGAGATAGCCTTTAGATGAGGTAGGACGTGTACATTGGGAGGTATGTCAGTCGCATACAAGGTATATCAAACCTTTCATAAACTATTAAACATTATCTAATATACATATCTACCTAATCATAAGACAGCTTTTTGTGGGCACAACTCATTTGACTTGTCGAAGAAGCTCTTTGATATTACGGTTTATCTCGTCATACTGTTTGGCTTCGTTATCTACACCTTCGAAATGGCCGCCAACCTTGGTCTCGATCTCCTCGATCAATTTGTTCGATTCTCCCATAAGTTTGCGCAACTCTGCCACCTGGTCCTCATTCTGCTTCTTCAACTCTTGTAACTGTTTCTCGTACTTGACGACTCGTTGCTTCTTGACATTGGACAACTTGGCCCTCACGATATCCTCCGGTGTTAGTTGGTCGGGGAACAATTTGTCATCGTCGTCGCCTTTGTACTTCAACATCTCTGCATCGTAGATCAACTGATCCAAAGAGTCTAGTTTCTTTTCCAAATCCCGTTCTTCATAAATCAACTCAAACTCTTTCTTCGATTCAGCTTGCCAATAGTCACGGATCTGATCTTGGGCCAGTTTCAAATATTTCCTCCCGACGGCAGTCTTGGTGATGTTCGGATAACACGACTCAAGTTTGTCTGAGTCCAAATTCTTCAACGTCTCTTGTAGTGCTTTATCGACGACTTGTTTAAATCTTTTGAATCTGATGAGCTCCAATTTAGGCGGCTCGATGGTTTTCTGCACTGCAGCCTTGGAGTCTTTTGTGTTTTTTTTCAGTTTCAGCTTCTTTGGCGGCATTTGGTATGAGTGTAACAGGTGCCAGTGACTTCGTGATGGCTGGACGATGCTGTGATCGGTGATTTGACGCCGTGGTCGTCTTGTTTTGTAAACAAAAAAATAAGATGAGGCCCAAAATGGAGCAGAATATTAAATGAAGAGAAAATTAAAAAAAAAATGAAAAATATAAGATGAGAAGTACAAAAAAATAAAGGTGCGAAGATTTTGATAAGGGAGAAAAGTGAAAATAAGGTGAGAAAAATGAAAAGTGAAAGTGAAGTGAGGAAACTGTGAAGTGAGGAAAATGTGAAGTAGGGAAAATGTGAAAAGTGAAAAGTGGAAAATGTGAAGGGAAGCGAAGAAAGTGTGTAGCATTTATTGACGTGAATAATTAAACTAGTGATAAGAGGAGTTTATGAATTGTATTACTGATTGGATCACGAGAAATGATTGGGTTAGGGCATCATTGATCATACGAGCTCTCTAGCTTATCTAGCGAATTAATTGACTTGTTCAATGTTTTCTTATCCAATCTATTTTCCTGCTGTACTTTTCGAATACTTCTAGCACATCTCTTTTCACGTTTTCTCGTATATAAATAATATAATTCATATTTTAATTTTCACTGAGAAAAATCGAGCAGCGAATTATTTCAACCCGTTTACTTTCTGATCAACTCCAACTCTAATTCAACCCTCCAAATTCCCTCGCAGTTCCAAATTCCTTACATTTTCTCCCCTTTCCATCACAATCATCACAACCCTCCCTCAATCCACTCATCTCACATCCCCCACGCAACCTCCCACAATCCTGACTCACAACCACAAACACATACGCAGGAAAGCAAAAATAAACTTTTTCCTAGTCAAAGCGCAAAAGAGCCGTTCGCTTAACTGACCGAGGCAAAAGATTAAAATTTAATTTACATTTTCTTTACAACTCCTTTACAACTCCTTTCATCAACTCGATACCCCTATTTTTGATACTTTCATAGACATCCAGCATGAAGTTATCGTCCTCCGTGCTCTCCTCGTTGCTGTTGTGCACACTCTGCACCAATGCATTGCCATTGCTCGACAGCGTCTTCGAACTGGAGCAACAACCTTTAGCGCCACAATCGCTTGGCTCCTCTCACCCACTGGAATTGGTCGACTCCGAGACGTTGCAAGACACCATCACCACCCACCGGTTGGAAAAGAAGGCCAATGTCTTGTACAACTTGGCCAAGGCCTCGGAAGAGGAGTTTGGCCATCCAACGAGAGTCATCGCCAGTCCTGGCCACTGGGCCACCGTCAACTACTTGTTGAGAGAGTTGGAAAAATTGTCTCCGTACTACGAGGTATCCACACAGGATTTCCACGCCATCCAGGGCAAGGTCCACGACTACTCCTTGTTGGTGGACGGTGTGAAGTCCAAATCCGCACAGCTGTTGTCCTTGACCCCACCAACTGACGGTGCCGTCACTGCTCCATTGGTGTTAATCGGTGAACAGGGCTGCGATTTGGCCAATTACCCGGCAAACGTCACCGGGGCCATTGCCTTGATCAAGAGAGGAACTTGTTCTTTCGGACTGAAGTCCAAATTGGCCTTCCAAGCCGGTGCCTCTGCCGCTGTTATCTATAACAACGAGCCAGGCTCCTTGTTGGGCACTTTGGAGCCTCCAATTGAAGGCTCTGTGCCATCGTTGAGTATCTCAAAAGACGAAGGAGAGGGCTACGTTGAGCTGTTGACCAAGGGCCACTACTTGCCAGCCACAATTTACATCGACTCCGAGGTGCAGAACATCGAGACCACCAATGTCATTGCCCAGTCCACTCAAGGTGACCAGGAAAACGTTGTCCTGTTGGGTGCCCACTCCGACAGTGTCGGCAAAGGACCAGGTTTGAACGACGATGGCTCGGGATCCTTGTCTCTCTTGGAAGTTGCCCAGCAATTGACCAAGTTCAAGTTGAACAACGCCGTCAGATTCGCCTGGTGGTCTCTGGAGGAAGAAGGTTTGTTGGGTAGTGACTACTATGTGAGTGTGCTCTCGGAGGAAGAGAAGTCCAAGATCAGATTGTTCATGGACTACGACATGATGGCCTCGCCTAACTATGCCTTGCAAGTGTACGATGCCAACAACATCGACAATCCAAAGGGTTCCGAGGAGTTGAAGAACTTGTACATCGACTGGTATGTCTCCCACGGCTTGAACTACACTTTGATTCCATTCGACGGTAGATCCGACTACGTTGCCTTCATCGACGCTGGTATTCCAGGTGGAGGCATTGCTACCGGTGCCGAGGGTATCAAGACCGAGAAGGAAGTGGAGTTGTTCGGCGGTGTCAGTGGTGAGCAGTTCGACCAATGCTACCACGAGTTGTGTGATGACTTGACCAACTTGAATTACGATGCCTGGTTGATCAACACCAAATTGATCCTGCACTCTGTTGCCACTTATGCCAGATCATTTGATGGATTCCCAGCAAGAGAGAGCTCCATTGCCACCACCAAGACCCTGGGAGTGCCAACCCACAAGTACCATGGTTCGAAGTTGGTTATTTAGATCAGGCTTTTGGCCTTAGATTAGACGGGGCTCTGGCTCTAGAAACTCTGCCGTTCGTTAAATAAAATATTGACAATATTGATAGAGAGGGATTACTCATTACATTTATATTTAATCTATAATACATCTATATCACATATATTACATCCGTATTACACATCCATATCACATCTTTTTAGTGATTCCCTTCTGCCTTTCTTATCTTATCTCCATCTTTGTCCAGAGTTTTTCAGCTTGAAATTTTTTTACCAGATTTTTTTCAATTTTTCACTCGAGGCCATTTTAAGTTCAGAGGGATGAGATGAGCAGTTAGGACACTTGAGTGGACGAATATGTGTGGAATACTCTTTCATTTCAGGAAAGACGGTCTAGAGAATAACCAAATAGACCCTAATACCATTGACATCGAGAAATGCGTACAAAGAGAGTTGAAATGCAGTCTTACACCTCGAGCAGACTCCATACCAGAGTTTGAGTCAAACAGGTGCTTCCAATCTTTGGTACCCAAGATACTTTCTAGAGGTAGTGATTATGCTGGATATGTGAGATACAGTGCCCAGATAGAGATGTTCTCGTCTGTGCTATCGTTGAGAGCTCCATTCACGAAGCAACCGATCAGAAACGAGTCATACGTGTTGCAATTCAACGGGGAGCTCTACAACAAGGAGATCGATACCGGGGGTCACTTCAATGACACGGCATTTATTTTCGACAAATTGAACCTGCACGAAGATGTCATAACCACAATAGGGCTTCTTGAAGGGGAATTCGCTTACACCATCTTCGATCTCGTAAATGGGAAAGTGTACTTCGGTAAGGACCTCTTGGGTAAAAAATCATTGAGTTACTCCATCGTCGATGGAGAGTTATTTGTATCCAGTTGTACTCCTTCTGATGGCTCGCGAACAACTTTCCACGAGTGCGTGAATGAGAAGGTTTATGTGTTTGATACCAAGACTTCAAGTCTTGAAATGGTGAATTTCGAACACCACGCGGACTTATTGCCTCAGAAGTATGTCGTAAACGGACTCGTCAAGACCGAAACTCCACAAGATCTCTTGTCAGAGTTGAAACACAACTTGTCCTTCGCTGTAGACAGTAGAATCAAGAACATCTTCCCTCTACACGAGTCATCTGCCCATTTTGGACTCTTGTTCAGTGGTGGATTGGACTGTACATTATTGGCATGCATGGCTGCCATGTTAAGTAAACCGGGAACCAAGATAGATCTCTTGAACGTTTCTTTCTACAACCCGAGATCCAAGATGGACCCATCTTCGACTCCCGATAGGAAGTTATCACTCAAAAGTTGGTTCCATCTCTACAAGAAGTTCAAGTCTGAGGGAATAGAGTTCCAATTAGTTGAAGTGGACGTGCCGTATGAAGAGTACAGCAGCCACAGACAACGGGTCATCGAACTCATTTACCCCAATGACACAGAGATGGACTTGTCCATAGCCATTGCCTTCTATTTTGCATCCCGTGGGGTCGGGAACAGAGTTGTGGCCGGAGATTTGGAGGCTTTTGAAGATGTTTCTACATTTGAGAGAGTTCCATACACGAGTAATTGCAAAGTGTTGTTGAGCGGGCTAGGAGCGGACGAGTTGTTTGGCGGTTATACCAGACACGAAAGGATATTCACATACATCAGTAATTACCGTAAGAAAGAGCTCAAAGGCGAGCCTCAAGAGGAACGAGAGTTTGACACACCGCAGTTATTGCAAGATCTTCAAGCGGAACTTCAGCAGGATTTGTCCAACTTGTACACGAGGAACCTCGCGAGAGACGACAAATTGATCTCGTCGTGGTCCAAAGAGTTGAGATACCCATTTCTAGATACTCATTTCGTACGGTTTGTTACGGAGAAGGTGCCACTAATGAGTAAATTGAACTATGATCACACCACGGGACTAATTACGAGGAAAAAAATCTTGAGAGAGCTTGCCCATGAGTTAGGAATGGAGTGGGTCGCAGGAGAAGCCAAGCGGGCCATCCAGTTCGGTGCCAAGAGTGCAAAGATGGAAGTAGGCACTGGCAAGATGAAAGGCACAGACCGATTGGCAGTGTGAGGTGTGCAGTGGCACGTGTAAATAAGCAAATACTGTATAATTTTCTCTGCAACATTGAACAACATAACCATAAAAAAAAAAAAATAGCCAAAGAAAAAAGCAGAATTTAAAATTTTTCTTCTTTTTTTCCAATTGTTTTTATAAATTGGCTTCATTTTTCCCCTTTCAAAGTATTGGACAATTCGAGTAGCGTTAAAGGTCAATCAAGGAGTTAACTTTCAGCTTGCATTCTTAGAGATCTATCTCAAAAAACAAAGTACACGGAAGACCCGCCAAAGTTGGATTCTCAATTCTCATCTCTTATTTAACCTTGGATTAATTCAAAAAACAAACTTCCACTCTGTATTTTTATTACTGATAATTTTCGATACTACTAAAAGCCAAGCCAGGCACCGAAAAAAAAATGTCTGACAGTGAACAGGAATACGATCCATCTACTCTTAGCGAATCTCCAAAAGATCTGCTGGAACCAATCATCAAAGATACTCTGGAGAAATCTGAAGACGTTGATTATAATCAAGAATCTGGTTCTGATAACCCTGACAAGAAGGCTGACGAGGAAAGTGACTATAACCCGGACTCTCCCGCCGCCCCTGACTCTCCTAATGCGGAAACTGAAGAATTAGAAGGGAAGCAAGAGCAAGAGGCAGAGCAAGAGGCAGAGCAAGAGGCAGAGCAAGAGGGAGAGCAAGAGCAAGAACCTGAGCAAGAACCTGAGCAAGACCAAGAGCCAGTGCCAAAGCCAGAGCAAGAACAAGAATCTCAACCAGAGACACAGGATGAACCAGAACAAAAATCAGAGCCAGAGCCACAGGCTGACAACGATAACAGCAACATCAACGAAGAAGATGACTACGACCCAGAAGCGGAAGTTGATGTATCTAAAGAAACCTCTCCGGTAGAAGAACCTGAATCTCAATCTCAAAACGACTCTTCTAACTCTGTATCAGAGCAACCACTTAGTAAAAGTGAACAAATCCAGAGGTTCAACTCGATCATCAGTCATTTCATGATGACCGATCTTCCAAACGATCCTACTTTCCAAAGCTTGTTACCTGATCAAAAGAGTCTAGTGGTGTTGGCCGACTACAACAAGGCCAAAGGCACTAACATCCAGACCGCAATCAACTTCCAGGCCACCACTTCTTTCAACAGGAAATACATGAAGAAATACGAGACCGCCTTCCCATTAGTACCTGTGAATCCCTTCTGTAAAAGACCGGATCTCGATGCCCCTAAATCTGCAGAGTTCCAATTGGATTACAACAAATTCATAAACGACGAGACCCAGTGGCTGAGAACTGGAAGAGTCGAGACCTTACCTAGTGGCTCAAGATTGTTCATCGGTAACTTGCCTGTCAACACCATCTCTAAAGAGGACTGCTACAGGATCTTCAGACCATATGGAGAGATTGTACAAATCAGCATCAAGCCCGGTTACGGCTTTGTGCAATTTGCAACCTCTGAAGGTTGTAACGATGCCTTGGAGGGCGAGACCAACGTGCCTTTGCACGGCAAAATGTTGCAATTGGAGGTGTCCAAGACGCAGATCAGACAGGCAAAGGAGTACCAAGAGAGACAGAAGAGAGCTGCCGCCGGAGGAAGTGCCTACGACGAGGCGGACAACGGCTATTCGAGACGGGCCCGGTCCAGATCGCCTTCTCCCCGCAGAGACCCGTACAGAAGAAGATCGCCTCCGCAGTCCAGAGCCCATTTGGCCCGTGACTACGAGAACGGGGCGGACTGCCATGTCTTCCAGTTGCCGCACGCCTCCTCGATCTTGGTGAGAGGAATCTTGAAAGTGATCCGGAAGCACGGCTTGAGTTTCAAGATGGAGCAGGAGAACCACGACATTGAAAATGCAGGCAACGATGCTGCCTATGCTGGTGCCATGGCAGTGATTGTCGTTGGGGACAGCGACTTGAACGTCAAGACGTTCGAGAAGACCCCAGACGGCGGCATCAAGTTCGACGAGTACACCAACGTGAGTCCCGACGACGCAGACAGCATCTTGGCAGGTGCCCTCAGCAAGAGAGGCGGTGTTCCATCGTCTCAGGGCTCGTCCTCGTCCGGGTATGACCAGAACAGCTACTACAACCGCAACAACAACAGGGGCAGCTCCATGCGTGGCAGGGGAAATGACTCCAGAATGAGAGGAAGAGGCCACATGGGTCCTGGACAGCCACGGATGGGGTCCAGAGGCGGCTACGACAACTACCGTGGGGGAAACGAGGGCCACAACTACGGGCAATCGCCTCCAAACGGGGGAAACCAGTACGGCGGTGGATACCAAGGGTACCAACAGGCTCCTCCGGTTCCTCTGCAGCCACCAATGGCCCCACAGCAGCCAGGTGCTCCACCAGTGGACCCAGCCTCCATCTACGCGCAGTTGCAGAATTACGACCCAAACACCGTGCAGCAGGTGTTGGCCTTGCTTGGGAACCAGCAGCAGCCTCGCCAGCAGCAGTCCCCACCTATGTCGCAGCAGCAATACGGAGGATACCCACAGCAGTACGGAGGATACCCCCAACAGGCACCTCCTCCTCAGCAACCACAGCAACCACCATATGGAGGGTACCCGGGAGCACCACCTCCTCAGCAGGCTCCTCAGCAACCACCTTACGGACAGTACCCACCACCACAACAGGCCCCTATCCCTGCTCATGCGGCCCCTGCTGTCCCTCAGCAGTCTCCTCCAGCTCAGCACGCTCAACCGGGCTCCACTTCCAGCGGATCGTCTTTGTTGGAGGCCTTAGCCAGATTAAAGAAGAACAGCTGAAAACGAGACCGTTTCTGATTCTATTTTGTTAATTAGTGAGATATAAAAGTAAACAAGAGTTGTTAGTTCGTCGTAGTGTATATGTAAAAGAGAGAAGAGGAGAAGAGGAGAAGAGGAGAAGGGGAGAAGAGGAGAAGGGGAGAAAAACTGTATATTAGACTTTGTAACGTTGAACAAAAATAAATTAACCATTGTCAAGATGATCAGAAGTCAACTGTATATTAGACTTTGTAAAGTTGAATAAATATAAGTCAACCATTGTCAAGAAGATCTGAAGCAAGTTGTATACTAGACTTTTCAAAATCGAATAAATAAAACTTAAACATTGCCAAGATGATCAGAATATATTGGACTTTGTAGAATTGAATAAATGTAAATTAACCATGCCAAAATGACCTTTTTGCAGTAACCCTGGCTGTTCGGTCTACAAGTCGTATTCAAGTAGAATAAAATTAAGCTCCAAACTCCAGCAAACTCCTCAATTGATCCTGAACAGTCCAATAACTATACACAAGCCCAAACCAGCTCCACATCTTTGACAAACCAGCAATTGACTCAAACACCCCAACTAACAACTTATCACAGCTAATCCAGCCAGGCCAAATTTCATAAAATGCTCAGTGGATTTTTCACTTTTTCGTGAATTTTTCACTCATCTCCATTTCTTAAGTCCTATTTTGGTCGAGGCAGCGGCGAAGAAGGAGATCTAGTTGCAAGAAACACACTCCAAAAATCATGTCTGAAACGTCCAAGGATACAGAGCGTATAGAGACGCAATTGGAACAGTTGCAAGTCACTGAAAAACCCGTCAAGGCGGCCAAGAAATCGAAGAAGAAGAAAGGTGCCAGAAACCCAGCAGAGTTAACTCCAGAGTATATAGCTGAACAGAGGGCTTTGAAGCAGGCAGCCAAGGAACTGAAGATACTGGCTCTGATCGCGAAAGGTGAGGACCCGACCCAGCTCGACGTTCCCTCGGATTTGCGTTTCATCAAGAGACAGATGCTCACGGTGCCTCACGGTAAAGAAGAAGGCATTAATGATGCTTCCAATTTATTCGAGATCGATATAATGACTTACAACTTGTTGGCTCAGGCACTTATACGTCGTAAACTCTTCCCCACAAGCGGGAACGCTTTGAAATGGTTCAAGAGATCGGTCGTGTTGTTGAACGAGTTCAAACATTACAACTCCGATGTCTTGTGTCTCCAAGAGGTGGACTATGTGCAATACAATAGTTTTTGGAAAGATGAGTTGGCCAAACTTGGCTATGAATGTAAATACCACAGGGCCAGCGATAAGAACCACGGGATATGCATTTTCTGGAAACGGGACAAGTTCAGATGTGTGGACGTGTGTCAAATGCAGTTCGATAACGAGCCTACTGGAGACATCAAGCCTCCAACGTTGACCACCAACGTTGCATTGATTGTAGCATTGCAATTCAGCGACTCTATAGTCAAACAGTACCCACATCTTTCGAAGAGAGGTTGCATCTTTGGCACAACTCACATGTTCTGGCATCCTTTCGGCACGTTGGCAAGAACTTTGCAGACGTATATATTGTTGAACAAGGTGAAGGAATTTGCACACAGAGTCAATGTCTTGCAGAAAACTCAAGACTCTGAATGGTTCAAGTTCTTTGCGGGCGATTTCAATTCGCAGCCATACGATTCTCCGTACTTGTCCATCACTAGAAAGCCCGTCTACTACGACGAACGTGCTGCCAAAGTGTTGGCAGTGTCGCATTCTTTCAAATACTCTCATTTGAGAGGTACCGGTGTCGACGAAGACCGGGACGAGAATATCGAGTTGGTGGGCGAGGGCCAACCGGAGTCTCCAGTTCCACCTGAAGACTACGAAATCACCCCGGATCTGCGACAAGTCTTGGACGATGTGCTGGCGTTGCACAATTCTTTGGACATGAGGGCCATCTCGTTGTACTCTGTGGCCTATCACAAGGTGCATCCTGAAAACACCGACAATCTGAGGTTGGAGCCCATCTTCAGCAACTGGGCTCATACCTGGAGAGGCTTGTTGGATTACATATTTGTAGTAAAGAAGTGGGACCAGCATGAATCGAGACAAGAGGTCGACTCGTTGGACCAGTTCGAGAAGGAGAACGACTTGAAGATCATCTCTTTGCTCAGAATGCCGATGCCCGAGGAAATGGGACCAGAACCAAGCGGCCAACCGAGAGAAGGAATGTACGGAAGTGACCATCTATGTATGATTGCCCGCGTGGGGCTCCATTTGTAATGCGAACAATACTGTATTAGACTTTATAGCAAGCTGTAGTGAATTTAGAAATCGTTTATCATTAAATCTATATACAAATGTCTTAGAAAGTGTGATGAGGGTTCTTCAATACTTCGATCATATCGATGGCTCCTTGAGGATTGTGCTTGTTATACACAAACAAGCCCTGCAACGCAGCAGTGCTGACATTCTGCAAGTTCAAATCTCTGTAGCGAGTCAAGAATTCCTCACAAGCCAGCTGCAGCTCAGGGTAAAACTTCATGAAAAGCTTTTCAACCTGGTATTCCGTGGCATTATCGATCAAGACTTTATAATCGACTCTTCCCGGTCTCAACAATGCAGGGTCCAATTTCTCCGGATGGTTGGTGGTCATGAACGTGAGGATCTCCTCTGCAGACGTGACACCATCCAAGGCATTCAACAACCCACTGAAGGTCACTTTCGAGGAAAACCCTTGCTCAGAAGTCTGCTCTCTGTTGTTGAATGCAGCATCAATGTCCTCCAACAACAAGATACTTCTTCCTGGAATGTGGTTTATTATATAATTCAACCTGTCGTCGGTCAAGTTCAGCTCGGAAAGGTTCAAAAGGCAGATATCGTAGTCCAATTCCCCCGCCAACAGCTGGATGAAACTGGTTTTACCACTACCAGGAGGTCCATAGAGCAAATAACCTCTTCTATATGGGATTCCTCGTTCATGGTACCAGTCGCCGTTCTTCAAGAAACTCTTCAAGTCGTTTATCATGTCCTCTTTGACACCTTTGTCCAACACCACGGAGTCGATCATTCTCTTCTTTCTAGGCAGTCCAAACGGGAGCCAGTCTTTGTTCCAAGGCGTATATATGACGGTCTTGCCGATGGTGGCCTTCAACAGCAACCTCTTGGCATCGTCCAACATCTCCTTGAACAAATGCCTGTCCCTGTACAAGGTGGTCAACGTCACCGTCTCAAAAGGTGCTCCACTGTGCATGTCCAACAATTTTCCGGATCTTTCTCTCTTCACGTACAAGAAAGCGCCTTTGTACTTCAAAAGATGGCTACCTGGACCTGGAACTAAAGATATATCGGTCTCGACACTTCCGTTCTTCCGCTGCGCATAGTTGGTCTCAACAGCCAAATGCCTCGAGACCCTGCTCTTGTGCTGAGACATCCATTCCAAGAACCAGCCATAAGATCTGTCCTTCGACGAGATCTCCAAGTCGACCAACATTTGTCTGTATGCAAAACCAGCACCTTTGGCAATCGAGCTCCTGAGCAAAGCCAAACCACCACCTAACAACATCAACCCACCACCCGCAGCAAAATACGGGTTGTTGACCACTGCCTGGTTGAATATCGATTTGGACATCCCTGATACCGAGCCATCACCTTCTTCCATGATCTTTTTCAAGTCTATTGAAGGCGGTCCGGGATGCGGAGCAGCTGCGCCGTTGCTCGCCGTAGCCAGCGAAGTGTTTTCTGCCATGTTTTCTGCCATGTTTCCCTTCCAATTCTTCGCTCCTACTGATGCTGAATTACTACCCTTCCTCAACTGATGAGCCTTAGCTCAGCTTTTTTTTTTTCGCTAGGCTCGAAACTTTTCACTAATCAGATTTTTTCACCAATCTTCGAAGAAGTCGTGCACTCAAAGCTGAGGGGCGAAAGAGAGGTTATGTATGGCTCTGGGAAGGTGACCAGGATCAACTTGGATGAGGTATTGTATGGAGCTGTGTCGATGAATTGGTGATAATGATATAAGCTGGGGTACATCTGGTTTCCTTCTTGGGGTTCTCCAATAGAGGCTATACTTTTGGAATCTAGAACTGCTTTTTAGATCAAAGCCTCATAAGACAGAGGTACGCTTGAACTGAGGTTCCAGTTCTTCAAAGCTGTAAAATCCGAGCACTTCATTCCAAGCCAAACAAAGCCCTCTTTGCACCACCTTCACGCCCATAACATGTGGGAATGTTAACGGATAGGGTTTGTTGTGTTTGTCCGACTCACTCCTAATTTCTGTGTGTGCGTGTCTTTCGTGAGTCGTGCGTCTCTCGGGGCTAAATCAGCAAGAAGTCTTCATCTAGCACGGTCTGAGATCACACTGACACTGAACTCGATGGAGTCAGTCATGCAGTAAACCAATCTCCAAGCTATGCAAACTGCTGGCAGCGTCTCCGCCCCGATACCTCATTTTACAGGCAAAAAAAGTTTCCACTGGAAATCGTGTTCTAGCGTTTTTTTCCTCGGACAAACACCAAAAATAGTGCATAACATCTGGAAAAACAAACAAACAAACACGCATTTTTCACCAAGAGACAGTTAACAGCTTCCGTTCAAAAATTATTTTTTCCTTCTTTTCTTCTGTCTTTTCTTTTTTTCTTCTTTAACTTTCGACCAAGCATTATGTGCCCTGAAAATAGCTTCACTGGCATGAGAGAGGAATTCTTTGATTACAAAGAGTTGAGCTGGGATAGCTTGGATATTATTTTTATGATAAGACAACGTTGGTCTCATTCTCAGAAACTGTCTTACTCTAAACCAAGCCTAACTGGATCAGAACCACCATCCAGCCTATCTGTTTATTCAGTGTCTAACCAATTCACCTCTCGTTTTTCTTCTCAACTTGTCTGACGTAAGATGGTGAAATTGGCCTTCGAAAATTTTTTCTCCAGCCTTAATTTTGTGTCCCTTGTCTTTTTTTTTTCTCCCCCTCTTATGTAATCACAAATCAATAGAGGAGCTAGATTAAGCTTCCAGACCTATCGATCAGAGCCATGCACAGACGATCACACTAGCAAGTATAGAGTCGAAAGGACGATATGGCAAGAATGTTCAGTTGAACATGGCCATATCCAGTCTTCCCAACGTGTAAGGAACCAGAACCTAAATTGAGCCCTGATATCCTCAAAATTCAATCTTTTGGTTAGCAAATTATTCTTTAGTTGTAAAGGAAAACGTTTGAAAATTCCGCGAACATGGAATAGGGAGAGTTGCGTAACTTGAGTGTAAGAAGCAAACTCCTGAGAACAATAAGAAATGGCCCCTTGCTTTTTAAACTTCTATGAGGAATATACTTGGAGGAGCGAACTGCATTTGCAACAATAGGTGGTACTGTTTTAGTTTCCCGCACAAGTTCCACGATTCGACGAGGCTATAAGGAGGGGACAGACAAACAAATGGCGCTCTTTGCTATAACTTGTCTCGCTTTTTGAAACGGCATTTAAAGTGAATCAAAAACAAAAAAGGACAAGAAAAAGAACAAAAATCAATGCTTGACACGCACACCTGAAAAAGGGCTGCAGATTCACTAGGTTTAGATGCCTGTGAGTTTTGCGGAATGATTTGGACAAAGAAAGAAAAAAAAAAGTACTTTGGGAGGGCGGTTTAAGTGAGTCGGCATACAAGCCTGCGAGATGCGATAGATGATTTCAAGTAAAACGTGTTGCGATGGTGAAGGTGTTTTATTGGCGGGCCGAAAAAAAAAAAAGAAACGAGAGGTGTGATTTCACTCGGAAAGTTGATGATTACAAAAAAAGAAAGAAAAACTCCAAAAGTATATATAGTTAAAAGGAGATCATCTAATTGTTGTTCTATATTGAATTGTAATATTTTTTGATTTTAAGGATCAAATCAAGCAACAAAGTAGGGAACTTGGTAGCGAGAAGTTGTATTGCATCAAGACTCAAGTATATATTTTGGTGGGTCGTTTTCATTCGTTAGATTATAGACATCATCATAAGCCCAAGACCAAGCATTCATCGTACATTCCCTCAAGTTGTATCAAACACATATATTGGAGGAATATCTAGGATTCATAGAAAATACAAATTCTAGACATACGATCGTTTTGTGCAAGGCCGTCCTTTCCCATAGACCGCCTCTCCCATCAATTTTATAGAAATACCAAATTTGGCTGTTTTTGTTGTGATTTCAAGCAAGGATCTTCACTCTCTAGCACTAGACTTTGCTTTGATTTGATTGATTGTCACTCTAATTTTTCCCTTATTTTTTTCTTCATTGGGTTGTTTGTTTTTTTTTTCTCCCTTCGAGGCTCAATTTTGACTAAGCTGTTGTCCACCGAATCGGCGAGATCAGAAAAAAACACTAGAGAAAAAAAGTTATTTTTCACTCACGGGGTTCACAATTTTTTTTTTTCAAGCATTATACGAATCAGGTTTATAAAAGTAAACAAATCCATAGTTGGTCAATTGAGATAATCTCATAAATTCATTTCAAGTCGATCACCTCATTATTACCAATCACTGATACCCTTAGGATACCCACAAACTCAAATACCCATAGCATTTTTTTGCATTCCCCCTCATCACCCCATCACTTTCCCCATAACATTATCACACCACTCACTTTACACCTTTTGCATATACTAAAATCAAAAAAATCAATATGAAAAGAGCCCTCAAATATTCGATATTGCTTCTCTTACTGAGCTCATCGACTTCAGCTGCTGACTTTTCATATTTGGGATGTTATAAATCCTCCGACGTAAAATCTTCGTTGACGTTATCCGACACTTACGAATTTCAATCGCAATCCCATTGTGAAGATCAGTGTGCAGACAGTGCAATTGCTGCCTTAATCTCAGGTAACAAATGTTATTGTGGAGACGAGTTACCTTCTGCAGATGCAGCCGACGACAGCGAATGTTCCACCAACTGTTTCGGTTATCCATACGAGCAATGTGGTGGAGACAGTTATTTTTCCATATACCAAAACAAGGACGTATCTGCAGACACAGACTCGTCCAGCTCGTCGTCAAGTTCGTCGAGCTCGTCGAGCTCTTCAAAATCCTCCTCTTCTTCCTCGTCGTCGTCATCGTCATCGTCGTCTTCCACTTCCACCACCACAACATCCTCTTCCTCGACATCCAGTTCATCCACCACAACAACGTCATCGTCCTCATCGTCATCAGAATCAACCACCACCACAGACTCTGCATCCCCTTCATCTTCAACAGTCCCAACCACAACATCATCTTCGTCATCGGCTTCTTCAAGCTCTGTAATAACAACAACATCTTCCTCATCTGAGTCGAGCTCAGCCAAGGCCTCGGCCACAATAATAACCATAACAAAATCTGATTCACAAACAGTGATCACAGAGACAGCCTCGAGTTCCGCTTCAGCAGCCCTCACTGAGAAGTCATCTTCGTCCAAGAACAAAGGACTCAGTAAAGGAGCCGTTGCCGGTATCGTAGTCGGTGTCATCTTGGGAGTACTCGTCTTACTAGCATTGTTGTTGTTCCTCTTATGGAGAAGACGTCAAAACCAGCTCGAAGAAGAAAGCAACAATTCGGATCAAATGATCCAAGATTTTGTGCAATCCAATGCTTACAACTTGAAGCAAAAGAGCTCCAGTACTTCTTTGAGTGATGAGAAAAACACCTCGTTGACAGGAACCGACGGTCTTGTGTTCATGTCCAAAGAAGAAAGACTCGCCATGGAGAGAGGAACTCGTAGATTGAGTGATGGGTCGTTACCCGACGCCAGACAGAACAATAGTGGATCTGGTCTCCGAGTAATAAATCCCGATCTCGACGATTATTGAAGGTGTATATGTACGTTTATAATAGAATTCTCATGTTTAATTAAAATAATTTCAATATTTATTAGCATATGTACTCAGTATAACTGCTCCACTTTATCTCTCTTATCAACTCTCAAGTATACCTCCAACTCATCCATGTATACCAACGACTTGAGAACAATTTTTTGAAATTCCTCATTCGAAAACTTGGTTTGTACCAAGCTCCGATTTCTTAATCGAATTTGATTCTTTTCAAGCTCTGATAATTTTTCAATTTCAATCAACGACTCACTCAAATGCTTGAAATTGCCCTCGTCGAAAAACTCTGGTTTGAAATCTGGATCTTGTTCACTTTTGAAATAGAATCCAGTTCTAGTTTCCTCTTGGTACTCAGGTGCCTGTTCATTTTTTTTGAGATCCCAAGGTACCACAATATCCAAATATGGACCCGCAGAGGCATGGACCAAAGGTATCAAACCTGCTGCCAGATATTCTACCACTACAATTCCAAAATGCTCGTTCCACATGGCATTCAACCCGATTTCTGAACTGATCAACTCGTTCAACAAATCGTCGTACTTCAGATTGACAATAAACTCGACATATTCTTCTGGGATCTTCAAATCTTGAATCAATTTCTTCAACGATTCAACTTTCTCCAAGTCTTTTTCAGATCTTGTGGAGCCGATCAACTTCAATTTATAAGGATTCGAATCGGACGTTCTATCGAGATATTTTACGTATTCCTTCAAGATCAAATCGTGTCTTTTCTCGTCTCTGAATTGCGACAACGATACAATGACTTTTTCACGTGGGTGTGCTTTTTCCAGACTGGCTGTCACAGTGGCCTCGCTTTTCTGCAAGAGTAAATCTGGAGAACAAACTGGGTAACATTTCACAATTTGTCCGTCTTGCAAGTTCCAAATCTTGGTCATGTGGTCGAACGTCCAACTGGAATTGACTAATGCCAAACTCACATACGATCCACAGTATTTGTACAGGAGCATGAAAAGGTACCAATAGATCCACTTCAGCAATCCATAAGGCGAACTTTTCTTTAACTTGTTCAACATGTCGTCTTGAATCACTGGGAAATGGGTGTAGGTCAAGATGGGAATCTTCAAACTGAGCCCAACTAAAGGATAGGAGAAGGGTAACCCGACGGAATCGATCCATACATCTGGACTCAACTTGTAGAGGGCCTCAAAACACAAGATCATTGAACCAATCAGTTGTCCTACCAAAGTCAAGATGGGCCAAGTCTTTGGATCGATCAATCTTCTGCTTTCAAGGTAGATGAACACGATTCTGTCGCTGTTCAAGGTCAAATGAAACATTCTTTGAACATTGAGCAAAATCTCCTTAGGAGTGGCTTTTTCCCCATGGTAAATGACAACCAAATTCTTGTTGTCAGCTTTCAATATTTGGTTCACCAATTCCCAAAGCACTTTCTCACCTCCACCACCAGAGTTGCAGTATGGATGGAACACGCCATAAATTTTTCTTCTTGTTTCGTCATCGGGTGTCTTGATCTTGCACTGAGTTAAAAATTGGATCTCGTTCTCCTGATCTATCTTGGCAATCTTCAAGCCCTTAATCTTGTCGGTGGTTGAATATAATGAAGGTCTCAAAGAGCCCAATACTAGTCTACGACGATAGGAGCCGATCTTATTTGTGGACCTCAATCTCAAATTGGAATTGTTCAACAGTGCCACCACTTTGTCAATCCAATTATACGGAGGCACAAGAAACAATTTCGGTAATACTTTGGTGACAACGGAATATAATGTGAATAAGATCACTCCAATGATAAGGGTGACCTGAACGTATAACGGTTGTTCGATTAGATTGATCCCAAGATTCTGTATTAGTTTTAAAAAACCCATGGTAAAATTGGTTTTGGCGCTGTATGCAATCGTGGGCTTGTCCGATGAATGTTCTTCTGGCTCGAATTGCTTGTCCAACTCCTTCACCTAATTCTAAACAAATCTAAACAAATCTAATATCGTTTAGATCAGTGAGAAAATTGTTTTTCCCTTTTCAAGATCTGAGCTGGAGATTGAAAAAAAAAAAAAAAAAAAAAAAAAAATCGGTAAGTTTTTTCAGATGTTTGAGTTCCGATAATGAGGTGAGACAAAGCGGGGGAGTAGATAAGAGGTTGAATAATAGGTTGGATGAGAAAGGGTTTTCGTGATAGACATATACGGTAAATGGTTCTTTTGGTTCTTGTGCATTGAAGAAATATAACTTAAATTCATTTCTTTTAAACGACGGAAAACATAATAACGAGTAAAACTAAACTTAACTAACATAAACTAAAGCTAGCAGATATGAGTGAAATGGGCAAAAAAGATAACAGTTCCAAATAACTCTCAAGCAAGATGAATATAAATTTGCGAATAAATAAGTATTAACACCGAATATTGGCATAGGGCTGCGAAAAAACTAGAGTACACATTAAGCTGTGGGGTAATTTCTGAAAGATAGTTGCGATAACGATGATGACGGAGCCATGATGATAATGATAATGACGACGATGATGACGGACTATATCATGGTGACGGTAAAAAAAAAAGTTGAACAAAAACTGGGAATATCGCAGAGATCTCAAGTGAGATCCCTCTAAGCTAGCTTGGGAACAAGGCACAAGAGAGAGGTAAAAGATTGATAAAAATAGCGACAAAAAAAGCCAGCAAAAGACAATACATAAAGCAGGAAAGTAGTAAAATGAACACCTCCAGAAGACATGCAAATGTTTTGATCCAACATTTCACATCTTCAACGGCTTAATTTTTTTTAATTTTTTTGACTTAGACCATTCTCCAAATCATTAATAAATCGTATCGACTCCGCTACGTTTATTCTCTTCGATGACATCGGCTTCATTCAACGAATATCTCTTGAACACTTGCTTCTGTTGATCGTTCAAGTTGTCATAGAGATCTGGAGGGGTGACAAGACTATCTTCGGTGGTGAGCGTCTTTTGACCATTGTGTTGGCCATCCGACAAGGTGCTATGGTCAACATCTGATGATAATGTGGTGTTGGTCAAATCGGGGTTTGTGTTTAAATTGTTGTTATTATTATTATTATTGATAATATTCTGATGATTTTCAACAGGGATCTGTTGCTCTTTGAAGTTCGGATACGGTGTGCTCTCCTGTGGCTGATCTGGCACTTGAATGACACCCCTGGAGTCCAAGAGATTGCTTGATTTTCGAACATGAGTTGGAGTTTGCAACAGTTGCTGGTTCAAGTTGCTTCTGCTAGCAACGGAAGCCGGTCTGGAGCGTGAAGATGACTTTCTATGATGTCTCATTGAGTTTCTCTTCTTTTCACGCTCCCCCAAGACGGCAGTTCTTGCGTTTGGATTAGGCAAAGAGGTCAATTTCTTGATATCGTTATACCACAGCATCATTGAATCGTACGATTCCGCACGGAACACCCAATTATGGCCTCTGTGTATGATACCATTCTGTTTGGCGTGCAAGACAAATTTATGCCACGACGAACCATCACCTTCCTTCTTGGAGTGTTCCGCAACTTGACAATCGTCAATTGACAACGACATGATTGGGAACGGGTCCTTCTTTCTGTCGGGACTCTTGAATTCGTGGATAAATGTAGGTGTCATGACGTAATATCCTTTGGAGTAACTCTTCAAGAACTTGGATCTTCTCTCCAAGAAACCGGATCTGACTTCAAGAGTCAAAGGACTGTTTTGCCCTTCGTATCTGATGTCGGAAGTGTGTCTCATTGGCAAGTTTGGGTCGACAAAGTTGGCGTCTCTTGAGATGAAGTTGTCCCATTCGTAGACTGCATCCTTGGTGATGAAGCCAGAGTCCAATTTGGTGATCAAGATGTCAAATACCAATTGTGCTTCTTGACCTAACAACTTAGCAGCAGTTGTCAACAGTGCCTGGATCTCAATGACAACAACTTTCTCCAATTCCTTTCCGGAACTTTGTAAATTTATGAACAGCTCGTGGAGGTAATTTTCTTCTGTTAAGAGCTTCTTGATCTGTTTGTCCAAGGACAATTTCAACAAATATGGGTCGTGTCTTGGTTGCAAACTGGAGGCATTCTTACTGCATAAGTCAAGAGCATTTTGGTATCCTTGTAATTCCTGCTTGGTCTGGCTCAGTTCCTTGTTGACGGTGTTTTTGAAATCGGACTGCAATCCACGGATCTCTTTGATCTTCACCAATAAGTCTCTTTTCAATTCTTCTAATCTTGGAATGGTGGTGGTGTTCAACTCTTTGGCAATTCCGGAGGCCATTTGCGAGCTGGCAATGTGGAATTGGAATAAGGTGGTTGGCAAATCCTGGATGGAACCATTACCTAAAGGTAAGAAATAACCCGACAGCAGGTTGACTTCGTCTTGTACGGATGTGTTTGGCTGCTGGGCAAAAGGCTGGTAGAGTTCTCCGTTCAAGCCTTGCATGTTGAATGGGAAACTGATCAGATGTTGCAATCTCATCTGTTGCCTTACCACTTCCTCATGTACCGAGGCCACTTCTTTCAAATAGATGATAAGCAGTTTTACAATCGATCTCCAAGTAGCAAATCTTCCTGCCAATACATCGGTTGGGTTGGATGATGTAGGTATTTGGATGGTCAAAGGGTCTCTTGGATCCTTGTGAATTGAAGATTTACGGTTTTGCAGTGTGGAGCTTCTGGCCAAGTTTCTCAGTGATTCTACGGATCTTGTAGAGTTGAAAGATTTGGTTTTCTGTTGTAGTTCCTGCTGTTGTTGCAAATTCTGTAATTGTAATTGGTTCTGCAAATGTTGCTGCTGTGACAAGATGGACATCGCTGGATTTGTCACACTGGAGTCCATGGTGTGATTCTTTGACATGGTTAAAACAAGATAAAAAACAAAATGAATGAATGTGCTGAAACGTGAAACAGAACTTGACTTCCAATAAACGTCGAATATGCCTCACTTGTTGTTATACAATCAATGATATATGTGTATATATATTATGATCAAATATATATCCAAGTATATATTATGTCTGGTTTACTTCAAAACTGATGGTCTGTTGAAGGAGAATAAAAGGAGAAAAAGTCAAGATAAATGATTAAAAAATCTTTTTTTCTACTTTAATTCTTCTTTGGAGATTTTTTTTTTTTCTGAACTGTTCATATGTGAGAACCGAAGAGGAGGCCTGATTTCAGCTGAAGTCACAGAAGGCAGGCAATTTCAGTTTTTCCCTTTTCTTTTGTATGTATCAGATGGATGTGTGACGCAGGCCAAAAACACAGCAAATCCAAACAAAGAAGTTATGTGAGAAACGAAACAAAATTAGGGGAAACTTTCATGTCTTCCAAGGCAAAGAAGGCTGGGTTCAGAAAAAAAAAATCAAGTCATTTTTTTTTTGCCTTTTTGTTCTCGAAGAAGTTGCCTCGACATTGTTTTTTTTTTTTTTTTTTTTGAATAGGGTGTAGGTGTAGCTGACTAGCAGATTGGCCGTGTAGATCCTCAGCACCGTTTGAAAGGACACATTACCCGAATTGTGAAGTAAAGGAGTAACGTAAACCGTTTTGTCAGAGGTGTCAAAACCAAATTCACATTCATTCTTATTACAGTTTCAATACATAATATTCCTGAAATTTTCCCCGTATACATATGCAAGTGAACAATTGTACAAAAGGTGCTTTTTTCTCTCTAGCACTAAATGGGAATTATCACCACTGTAAAGAGTTTCAATTTATTTCACCTTCAAACAAAGGGTGAATTTTTTCAAGTCAGGTTGAAGAGAAACAGAATACAGATATGATCTCTTATCGATGTAGAATACAATTTAACAATCTGATCTCTTATCGATGTAGAATTTTCAACAATATAACATCAACGAAGTGAGTGACTACAAACATAAAAACCAGGAAAACCAATTCAAAAAAGAGTGAATCACTACCAGAGTACAGTGCTCTTGCACTCGCAGCAAATATACAAAATACAACTCTCTTCAACAAGTATACACAATTGAACGAGAGTATGAAACAATATGGAAAAGAAAAATAACCGAAAAACAAAACTCAACCTTACCCCTTTTGCAAAAAATATAAGCTATATATATTATATCTTTCCAGATTTCACTTCACCTCTTGAAATCCCTTCTTGTCGTCATCCAACATTGCTTGGACCAACTCTGCCAAAGGCCCGTAGTCCTTCTCCTGTATCAATTGGAACTCCTTACAGAACAAGACAAAATGCTTCAAGGAGGTGTTCAAGTGTGTTTGTAAACCCAACTCTGTGATCTCGTCAAAGTGATGACAGTAGACATGGGCGTAGACCCTGAACAATCTTTTCAACATGGTCTTGACAAGAGTTTGGAATTGTGGAGGAAAAGGGGTGCCTATCTTGCTTGGGAAGACGTTGTCGTCGTCGAAGAAGTTCTGAATCCACTTCATCAAGTTCTCTACATAGTCTGGAGCACTCAACGAGATGGGCCTCTTTGTCAAGGAATCTTGCCAGAGATACTCGTACTCGGGAGTGGCTATCATTCTCGGACAGGTCTTCGGCGAGCAGAACTCGGTGATCGACCCATATAACATATTTATCTGGTTATAGAAATCCACCACATGTACGGCAATCCACTCATTGGCATCTTCGTCCTTTGGCAATTTCACAGCCTGCGCAAGAACACTACCGGAACCCAAGGTGGACTCAGCGTAGATCCGGATATCCTTGTGCGACTGGACATTGCTGCTGTTGTTGTTGTATGAAGGATCGTTGAAGCCCTGTTGCTGCTGTTGCTGCTGAAGTTGGTATATATGCAGCGGTGACCCGTGTCCTTGGTTCTTTCTATAACTTCTTGTGGTTCTGATTGTATGGTTATTAGGTGTGCTTGGATTCAAGTGTCTGGAGGGAGGCATCGTTAGTACTTGGCTCGAAGTTGTAATTGAAATAAAACTCAGACTTACAAGTTTTGGAAAAAGGACATCTTGGCAGGGACTTATGAATGCGGTTCAATATATGCTACTACAATCGTGGTGCTGTCACTTCAATATTTCTCCAAATTCACTTCAAAATTCAGTCCTCCCATTTTTTATATACAACTTTTTTCCTTTGATCTTTACGATTTTCTTTTTTTCTCTGGCTCGAGTGTTTACCTCTTTCCCACTTTAGGTTTGATGAGGTCGTGCAGCTGTGGCTCAACCGAGTGAAAAATTAGACACACTTTTTAGATAGATAAGAGAGATGGTGCAAGTGGTGATAGTTGCATTATTCAAGGACAATTGGGTCAATATGGAGGTGGAAGAATTCGAGCAGATCGCCCAGATCGATCACAGTATTGGACGCAAGGTCAAGGACTTCGTAAGTATACAAACGTGCTTTTTGCGGGACACTGCTCTTCGTGAGCTGGACTAACCACAGTTTTTCACTTCATTGCAGACAGCTGGATTTGTGGGAGGAGCCGTGCAAGTGCTCTTGGGCCAGCCATGGGACATGGTCAAGGTCAATGTGCAAGTTGGCAACTACAAGACACCGTTAGAGGCGTTCAAGGAGATAGTACGGAGCGACGGGGTCCGGGCCTTGTACAAAGGTACCTTGACTCCATTGGTCACAGTTGGAGTCTGTGTGTCAGCACAATTTTATGGGTTTCACGAGGCCAAACGTCAGATTTTGGAGTACACGGGTAAGAAAGAGCTCACGTTGCCTCAGTTCTACGCCGCTGGTGCCTCAGCTGGAATATTCAATGCTCCAATCACCAATATTGAGGAACAGATCAGAATCTTGCTTCAGACGCAAAAGAAGAGCCTGCCACAGTTCAAAGGCCCTAAAGATGCTCTCAAGAAAATCTATTCGCAGCACGGTCTCTTCAGAGGCTTGTTGAGAGGCTACAACATCACCTTGCTGAGAGAAGTGCAGGCCTATGGGGTGTGGTTCACGACGTACGAGCTGCTCATCAAGCTCAAGTGTAATTACTCGCAGGTGGAAAGAGAGGCCATCAAGACCTACGAGTTGATGCTGTGTGGGGCGTTGGCAGGCGAACTGTTGTGGTTCTTCTCGTACCCATTGGACGTGATCAAGACCCGTTTGCACTCGGACCATTTTCTGCAACCTGCCTACGACAGGTCGATCAGGAAAGTCGTCCGAGTAATATATAGACAGGAGGGCTTGAGAGGATTTTGGAGGGGTTTGCTGCCCACGATGCTCAGGGCCATTCCATGCAGTGCAGGGACGTTCACCACTGTGGAGTGGACCTTACGAATCCTCGGGTGATCCTTCCGCTTCAATAGTATTCGCTTTTTTAATCTTTGTAATCATGCTCGAATCAGCCTCAACCACACTACCAGTGTCTCTTCTGCCTTCTGCCTTCTCTAGGACCTTCTCACGCAATAACGAAAAAGTGGCTCGATCCCCATTTTTTCCTGGCCTCATCTCAACCCAAGGGAAGGTCTATCCGATTTTTTTTCGGGCTCTTTGGTCTCGAGCGCAGAGCGGAGCGGGTCTAAGAACAAAATGGGTATAATATAAAGGCTGGCAATTCCGCCTTGGGCTGAGTGGGAGCAGTACATTAGTAGACAGGCGAAAATGGCAGTGCAAGAGGTGACAGAGGCTTTAGAAAAATTATCAGTTGAGGAACATGTGGTGGTCGTGGGTGGTGGCACTTTTGGGTTGTCCACCGCGTTGCACTTATTGAGAGACGGCTATAAGAACGTCACCGTGGTAGATCAGTATCCAGTGCCATCCAAGTTCTCCGCAGCTAATGATGTCAACAAGATAGTCCACTCCGATTACGCAGACCCCTTCCACTTCCAGATGGGGTTGGAGAGTTTGAAAGCTTGGAACTCGGATCCAGTGTTCAAAGATTACTACCACGAGACCGGTATTATATACACGGGAAGCAAAGAGCACAGCATCAAGGCTGAACTCGCAGTGAGAGAGAGAAAATTGGCCCTTTTGAACTTAAAGGAGACCGACTTGCCTTTAGTCAAGAGCAAAGAAGATTTCAAGAAGTACCACCCTGAGGTGCAAGGCGATTTCAAGAACTGGCAAGGTTACTTCCAGTCTTTCAACTGTGGTTGGGGCCACGCTAGAAACTCGTTGATCAGTGCCTCGAAGGAAATCGAGAAATTGGGTGGGAAGTTCGTGGTAGACGGAGGCAAGAACTTTGTCTACAACGACCATGGTGACGTTGTCGCTTTAGAATTGCAAAGTGGTAAGAAGATCGAGGGCTCCAAATTCATTCTCACAGCTGGTGCCAACTCCATTTCCTTCAACCTTGATTTCAAAAATCAATTGTTGGCCAAATGTTGGACTTATGCTCATATCAAGTTGACACCAGAGGAATGCGAAAAATTCAAAGGCAAGCCTGTTATTGTAAATGCTGAATGCGGCTTCTTCTTTGAACCCGATTCAAACGGTGAGATCAAGGTATGCAATGAATGTCCCGGTTTCACCCATTACGTATCTGAGGGTGACTCCAAAGAGTCTATACCATACGTCAAGGAACAAATACCTTTACAAGCTGAAGAAGAAATCAGATTTTTATTGAGAACTACAATTCCACAATTTGCTGACAGGCCTTTCACATATGCCAGAATTTGTTGGTGTACAGATACCGTTGACAGAAACTTCTTGATTGGTGAACATCCAGAACACAAGAATTTGATCTTGGGAACAGGAGACTCGGGACATGGTTTCAAATTCATGCCTATAATAGGTAAATACATTGCCTCTGTTGTCAAGTACGGTGAAAAGAAAGGTTTAACCGAAGAACAACTCAAAAGATGGAGATGGAGACCTGAAGATGCTGTCGATAGAGATGACTCGAAATTAAGAATGGGCGGAGACAGAGAGCAACAGGATTTGGCCGATTTGGAAGAATGGACTCATTTAGGCGAAGAACTGAAATAGTGTAATTTTACGTTATTAACCTCACCGAATAAAAAAAATTTCTAATCTCTTTTCTTTTTGTAGATCCCCACCAAAACTTCCCTATCTGATGCGTTCTTATCGTGCAGCTTAAACTGTTTTTTTCTTTTTGGAAGACTTGCGAGTGTGGAGGTACCAGATAGTTTGGCCGAAGGATGGCTCGAGCCATAGTTTATTGGGGCACCACAATGGAGTGGACACATATAAGAGCAGAACCCACTTCAAAGGACACAATTGGGCGGTAAGTTTCGTAGACGTTGGTGTTACTGAAGAATGAAGCTCACTTCCTTGATATTGACTGCAGGAGTCGTAAGTGCATTCCCACTTCAGGGACTCTTTGAGAAGCTTTTCACTGAAAACTTGCCCCTCTCAATTGAGAAGGAGGTCGACTCGGTCCATGTGGAAAAGCCTGAACTTTCCATATGGGAAGAAAACGAGAAATTGATCAAGTTGCACAAGGACTTGGTCGAGATTAGCAGTGTTTCCTTCAACGAGTCCGAAGTATCAACGTATTTGGAGAAGTACTTCTTGGACAAGGGATTCACCGTGGAGAGCTTCTACATCGATGAAGCCACAGGCAGGAGAAACTTGTTCGTATACGCAGGAACGAAACGTGAAACAAGAATCTTGTTGACTTCTCACGTTGATACTGTCCCACCTTACTTCTCATATAGTGTGGACGGGAACAAGATTGCTGGAAGAGGTACTGTTGACGACAAGGCCTCTGTGGCAGGCCAAATTATCGCCTTCGAAGAGCTTTTCGAAAGCGGCAAGATCCACGAAGGTGATGTAGCTTTGTTGCTCGATGTGGGAGAAGAGGCCGGAGGAGAAGGTGCTCAAAACGCCTACGACACTTTGAAAATACCTTGGGAAACGGTTGTCTTTGGAGAGCCCACAGATTTTCAATTGGTGCGTGCTCATAAAGGTGGGGCTGGCTTCAGGTTGAGAGCCATCGGCAAGGCCCTGCACTCCTCGCAGCCAGAATTGGGAATAAATGCGATCGATTTGTTGCTTGATGTCTTGAATGACTTGAGAAACTTGGAACTTCCAGGTGGAGAAGTCTTGGGCCCATCTACTTTGAACATAGGTAAAATTGAAGGTGGGTCAGCTGCGAATGTCGTTCCAGGGGAGGCCTCCGCTGCAATCTTGATCAGAGTCGCTGTAGAAGATGCTGGAATCATCGACAAGCTCACCGCAGAAGTGTTTGCTAAACATGAAAGGGTCCAAGTTGAAAATTACAACTCTCATGGTCCGGTTTTCTTCGACACCGATATCCCAGGTTACGAAGCTGCTATTTTCACCGGTGGTACCGATGCCTATGCTTTAAGAGGCTCTTTCCAAAAGTATTTAGTCGGTCCGGGTACTTTTGAGACCATCCATGGACCGAATGAGTTCATCACTGTGGAAGAGTTGGTCAAGGCCGTTGAAGTCTACAAGGATATTGTGTTATATAAGTTAGGTAACTAGTTAGTTAAAGATAATGGTGCTGAATAAATGGAACCCGCATGTGTTGGGGTTCATGGGATACATTCTCAAATTCCATAAACAGTATAAATCAAAACCACAACCTATCATCCAAACCGAACAAATTTCGGATCCATAGGAATGCCATCCTCGCCGATATTGTTCTCGCCCATTTTCTTCCTCAGATACAACAATCTTGCCTCATCAAACGATAACCCTTGCTCGTGCATGATCTTCAACACCTCCTTCTTAGATTCCTCGTCCAACCCCTTTCTCAGGTCATTTTTGTTCAAATTGTCGGTGAATAAATCAAAGGTCTTGGAAGATAAACCGTCGCGTATATCTGAGATCCACGATCCCGCCGAGGAGCCTGCAGAGGACTCGATGTCTTCATCTGGCAATGGCAAGAAGTTCACTTGATTGACTCTTCGCGACTCTCTCCACGTAATATATCTTTCCTTGATTAGCCGTCTCTTGTGGAATGCAACTATCACGGCTATTGCTAGTATTATCCAGAAGTAATGGTGTATTTGCAAGAACTGCAACGGATTGAACATGACGTCGTTGATTTATGTACTATTTGAAGACTGGGCTGATCCTTCAATGGCACAAACAGACCTTCTCACCTCTTCCTGATCTTTTAAAAGTCCAAGAAATATACAAATTAAAGCAGAAAAAAATTAAATTTCTGAGACCCCGTGATTTATAAGGGAATTTTTTTTCTAAGGAAGCGAGGCTTGTTGAGGTGTGAATGTAATGAGGACGGAAGATATGAAGATGCGTTGGGGAGACAAGTTTTTTTCCACTATTAAGCAAAGCCGAGTTGTGGTTGTTATGGGTTCCGATGAGCTAGGGGCTTTTTAATATACTCCTTCAGTTATCTTGTCAAGTTTTTAAGTAAGTGCTCGGTTCTAGTAGTAAGTCCATTTTAGGAAATTCTCGTTGTAAATTGGGGGTCGAGGACCACAAAGCCAGGCTTGTCGTAAACTTTTAAAATATAAGTTTCGAAGCATCGAATTTAATGGAGGAATAGTAACTGAACAGTTAATCACAAGATGCAGTCTGCAAACACCTCAGCTTCTACGAAGGGGTTATTCCTCTACCTGATGGGATCTGGCAACTCTTCCAGAACCTCCGTCTTGACTAAACCTAAAAAGACCAGCAGTGTGTTTTCGTCCCCCCACTTACTGGATATGTTCACCAATGGCAGCAATTCAACTGACCCCACAACCGATGAGTCAAAAAAATCTTCCACGGCACATCCCGTTGAAGGTGAACCGGTGAGCTCGAACACCATCAACTCACAAGTCAATCTCAAGGAATTGTATAAATTGAAAAGATCGGTTCAGTACTGTTTGTTCATAGCCATTTGTGGATTTATATTCGGGTTCGATATTGGGATCATCGGTGGCTTAGTCAACTTCCCGAGCTTCAGGGCAAAGTTTTCCCCCAATGGTGTATCTTTTAACAGATTAATGCTAGGAATGATAATTGGAACTTCCAGTATCTGCTCCTGTATGAGTGGTCTTATTTCAAACTTTTTGACTACACAATATGGAAGAAAACCAACCATTATTCTCGCCTTGGCCTTATACGGGTTGGGGGATATTATCGTCATGACCTCGGAAACTTGGATTCAAGTGATTATTGGTAGAATGTTCAACGGTACTGCAATTGGAATCTCAGCTGTCACTGCTCCATTGTTTATTGGAGAGTTGCCTCAGTCCAAATTGAGAGGTTCCTTGATAAGTGTGTTGCAATTGATGACTGCATTAGGCATTTTCTTGGGCTCTATAGTGCTTTACTTGGCCAAAAGCTTGTCAGGTCAATGGCAATATCAAGCTCCTGTGGCCTTCTCGCTCTTTGTGTGCATCTTTGGTGGGTTGATTATTGGAACAATTCCAGAGTCGCCAGTCTATTTGTTACAAAAAGGTCTCGTAGAGGAAGCCGTAGAGGTAGTGGCAGATTTGAACGGATTGAGAAAAGACCACTGGTTTGTCCAAAAACAGATTTCTGAAATGATTGAGAATGTTGAAGAAGAGAACAAGAAGACACTGGAAATGGAAAAAAGAGAACCGACAACTACAAAAGGATTGTTCCAAGATTCTGACTTGTTGACTAAAGTTGTTGTAGGATCACTCATCATGATGTTCCAACAATTCACAGGGATCAACTATTTTTTCTTCTACGGAACCACGATATTTCGAAATGCGGGACTTCGTGATCCGTATGTCACATCGATAATACTTGCCAGTGTCAACTTGGTATTTTCAGTGATTTCAGTTTTCACCACCGACCGATTTGGACGTCGCAGCTTGTTGATGCTAGGTTCCTTGGTGATGTTCGCAGATATGAGTGGCTTCGCAATAGCAGGCTCTTTTTTCCTATCAGCTACAGAAAGAGAAAGCGTAGGAATTATCATGATAGTTTTTACATGTATCTTTATTGCAGCCTTCACCACGAGTTGGGGTCCAGTTTCGTTTCTTGTGGTGAACGAGTTATTACCGTACAGATTCAAAGCGAAGGGGATGTCGATTGCGTCATCGGTGAATTGGATCAGCACTTTTTTGATCTCGTTCTGCTCGCCTTACGTGAGCCAGTTGGTCGGGTTCAAATCAGGGTTTTTTTTCGCCCTGTGCTTATTTGCAAGTGGACTGTTTGTGTTTTGCTTTGTTCCTGAGACTAGAGGGAAGGATGTGCAAGCGATTGAAGTCATTTACAAAAACGGAAAGAGTTGCGTTTTTTCGGGAAAAAAAATCATGAAAGGGGATACAGCAGTCGATACCTGCAGAAGCCGTGATGGTCCTACGGACGAGGGAAATGGAAATGAGATTCAGATGATGGAGAGGGAAAGGGAAACAGGCTCGGGGGATAAACTGAATCCATTCCAGTGATTCGCAAATTAAGGTTACCATATATAGTAGGGCTACCTTATGCCCACCATATATACTACAACACTGAACCTGCCGCGCCCTCTAGCAATACAACGCGATATCTCAACAAAAAAATTAAACGGAAGTTGTACTTTACTAGTGTGAGACAAACGCAAACGTAAGCAAACCAGAAGAAAGGAAAAACTAAGCAGATACAAACTTGAAATCGCACGTCCTATCAGTTTTTTTTTTTTCGCATGTGCAACAAAAAAGGTACAACAATTTTAAAGAGCACAAAAATTTTTGTATATAGAAAAATAGAAGGAGAAAGAAAAAAATTCCATAACCAAATCTTTTTTCTTGATCAGAGGAAAAAAAAAAGAGTTGATTGTCTTAGTTTAGTTTAGATTGGAACAGCTCAGATTTAAATAGTTAATAGACAATTGAATTGCTGATCTCAAGAACATTTGAATTCATCAAAGATAGGTTAGAATGGGCAAAAAGACTTCGAGTAACCCGGGGACTCCGAAAAAGGCCTCTTCCAATACAGTAGCCCCTCCGGCTAATAAAAAGGTGCCTGTTAACAACGAAAAGGAGAAGAAGAAGCAAGCTTTCATCATTAGAACAATATGGACCTTGGTGATGATATTTGGGTTGTTCTCGATATTGGCATTCGGCCATTTCGCCACCATATTGTTTGTCTTGTTGTTGCAAACAATGGTGTTCAAAGAATGCATCGGTATCACCACTGAACATGCCAGATATGAAAAATTACCATACACAAGAACTTTGAATTGGTATTTCTTGGCCACATCTTCCTACTATTTGGACGGTGAAACTGCCATGATGTACTTGATCAACCACTTCAAGAAACCTGCTCAATTCGATGAAGTCTTGAGACTCTTGATCATCAACCATAAATTGGTGTCCTATTTATTGTACGTATTGGGGTTTGTGCTCTTTGTCGGCAGCTTGACCAAAGGTTATTACAAATTCCAGTTTGCCCAATTGTGTGTCACCACAATGACCCTATTGTTGGTGGTATTCCAAGCTCACTTGATCATCAACAACATCTTGACTGGTCTTATCTGGTTCTTATTACCTGTGGGCTTAGTGATCACCAACGACATTTTTGCATACTTGTGTGGAATCACCTTCGGTAGGACCCAATTGATTGAGATCAGTCCTAAGAAGACCGTCGAAGGCTTCATTGGTGCTTGGGTCTGTACCGGGGCAATGTCGCTTGTCTTGAGTTATCTCTTGTCCAAGTATAATTACTTGATTTGTCCAGTAGATGCAGATTTGAGAACAAATGCCTGGTCCGGTTTGACCTGTGACCTCAACCCTGTGTTCATCTCACAAGTATTCAAGTTACCACCTTCTGTTGCAGACCTCGTTTCCTTTGAATATGTTTCAATCAAGCCTATTTATTTCCATTCAATGGTTTTGGCAACGTTTGCTTCGTTGATCGCACCATTTGGTGGATTCTTCGCCAGTGGTTTGAAAAGAGCTTTCCAAGTGAAGGACTTCGGAGACACCATCCCAGGCCACGGTGGTATTACCGACAGAATGGACTGTCAATTCTTGATGGGAAGTTTCAGCTATTTATATGTGCAAAGTTTCATCGATCAACATAGAATGAACGTTGGTACTATTTTACAATTAATTATTTTGAATTTGAATGATGAGCAAATCGCCTTGTTGATCTCGAGTTTACAAAATTTCCTTGTGAACCATGCAGGAGGCAAAGTCGAAGCAGTGCTTTAAGAGTGTTGAGAGATTAGTGATAATAAGCGACTCAAGAGAGTGAGAATCGCAACTAGGAGAAGCATCAATGTAGAAGAATATATAATAAAGTCACATAGCAAACAGCAGACAGTGAGTGGATAGACTGTTATAATGATCACAATCATCATGTCAATAATAATAAACGATAGTATAATAATTGTATCACGACTGTAGTGGGGTAGTGTAGTGGTGTAGTGGTATGGTGATATAGCGATGTTATAATTAATGACCAAGTGGACACTGGACTCCTCTCTTCCGTGATGTCACCATTGTACACCGTTCCTTTCAAAGTATATATTTACCCATTTCCAATAAAACATAACTAATCTTAAGATTAATCTATATAGAACTATACCTATATGCATCTACATCAAAGTACATTACTCACCTGTTTAATTCTTTCCCTTCTTTTTGTTCTTCTTTGCAATTCTCTTCAATTGTCTCTGCTCATTCTTCAAAGTACCATCCAACATCTTATATTTACCCTTGACACCATTAGGTCTTCCTTGGCCCTTGTTGGAACCCTTGGCAAAGACAACTGTCACCTTAGGCTTCTTATTCACCTTCTTGGACATCTTCTTGAACAACTTGTTGATCTCCTCGGCCTTGTCCAGCTCGGATTTTCCACTGTCTTCGTTGATCATTTCGGACTTCTTCTTCATCTTCTCCAACCTACGCAACAGTCTCAATTGCTTACGTCCCTTGGCCTCCAACACCTTCTTGATAGGTCTTGCATTCAACTGTTTTTGCTTCTCTTTTATGGCGAAAGCTGCCTCCTTCGTGATAGGCTTTACAATTTTGGAATGCTTTCCCTCGTCGTCCAAAAACCACTCTGGCAATCCTTCCTTGTCACGGAACGAATATCTGTTGTAACCTTCTTCGATCAAGTCGTGTTTGGTCTTCTTTCCTAACGCTACTTGGTGTGCCAATGTCATAGCTTCAACTGTGGCAAGATCAACCTCCGCACTGTGCGATCTCTTCTTCTCGTCATCGGATTCGTCGTCATCAGAGAAATCAGAGTCTTCATCTGTCTTACTTGGAACAATCTCGAAATCACTGTCGTCGTCCTTCTGGTCCTCTTCATCGTCGGAATCAACAGCTGTGGTTTGACCGTTACTGGCGGTGGAAGCCACGTCTGTCTTTGGCTCTGCAGTTGTAGTAGAGCTGCTGACCAAACTTGTCTCGTCGCCCAACTCGTTGAACACCGAGTCCGTGAAGAACATCTTGGCCTTCTTCGACAACGTCTGCAGTTCTTTCTCCTCTTTTAATTGGGCAACCAACTTGTTGATGGCCTCGTCGTCGTCACTGTCAATCTCGTCATCAGAATCAGACTCGAACTCGCTGTCGTCGCTGCTGGCGTCCTTCTCGTCCTTGATACCTTCCCAGGCCTCTTCATCGTCTCCACCACGAGCCAACTTCAGCTTCAACTTGGCGTCTTTCTCCATTTTACGTTGCTGGAAGTTGGAGTACATGTCGTCTAACTGGCTCTCCAAGTTGTCGATTTCGTCTCCAGAGTTGACGTTTTCGTCGTCAAAGTTTATTTCGGTGTCCTTGATCATGGCCTCGCTGTCGACGATCATCGACTTCTTACCCTTGGCCAACTCGGCCAACTTCCCGGTCTTTTCTGCAGTCTTCAAGTTGAACAAGGACTCTTCGCCGTTCTGACCAGCATCGATACCAACCTGCATATCCGTCAACATGTTCATCTGCATTCTTTGGATCTCCTTCTGCTTCAGCTCGTTCTTTCTACGTTTTTCTCTTTTCTGCTTCTGCTTGGCCTTGTCTTGTAAGGCACTCAATTCCTTGTCGATCTGCTGCTCTTCAGTCAATTCTTCAACCTCGATCTCTGCTTTCTCCTCTTTGTCGTTGTAACCCAAGATGTCTCTAGCGTGTGTTCTCCACTTGATCAACATTCTGAAATCTTTCTTTCCCAACACTTTTAAGTCTTTACAACATTCCAAAAACTCTGGCGTGGTCTGCTTCAACTTCTTGACGATTTTCCATTCTTGGTCGTCTTTGTCCATGGTGAACCTATTCAACGAACCCAAGATATTTATGTGGTCTTCATCTTGCTTCACCCATTCCAACAATGGCATCTCTTTGTATAACAAGTAATCCCCCTCCTCGTAACCTCCTCTGGATCTCTTCTTCTTCTCTGGATTGAACACCTTGGCCTCGTTGTTTGTCACCTGGTCAATTTCTTCAAACACCTCTTTTGGATCCAACAATCTGGAGTCCATTTTCTTAGGAGCTTTAAAGCCTCTACAAACGACAAAGATTTCCGCCGAAACATTACGGGAAGCTGGTGGCTTGGTGGCTTCCACTTTGTCGAACAATTGCTGGAAAACCCACATCAAGTTATTGTAATCTCTGGATCTAAAGATCTTGGTGACAAAAGTTCCTCCTGGAACCAAGTATTCGACGGCCAACTTCAAAGCCTGTAAAGTCAAATGCGACTGTGTGAAGGCATCTTGTACCCACCCTAAACCGACGTTTGGAGCACCATCGTGCAACACGGTGTCGGCCTTCCATGTCTTCATATGACCTCTCAATTTGGACCTACAGTCATCGGTAGTGATATCAGCCTGGAAAGTTATGCAGTTTGGCAACGGCTTGATAGGGACAATATCAACACCGATGATCAAAGAGTTCAATGGGCACAAGTTGGATGCCACTTGACACCACGAACCTGGAGCTGCACACAAGTCAATCACCACTTTGGACTTCTCCAAGAAATGTCCATATTTTTCATTGATTTGGATGATCTTGAAAGAGGAACGGGCTCTGTACCCTTTCTCTTTGGCCAAGAAATAGTATCTATCTAAACGACCTTTACTGTTTTTCTTCTGAGTTTTACCCATCTTGGCTTGATTAATACAACACTGGGGCCTTCAAATTGATATCCTTTAAACCTTTAAGCGTTATTTTTCATCTCATCACTTAAAAAAAAAAATTTAAAAAAATAAAATTTTTTTAGGTGATAAAAAAAAAAGAAAGAAAA
Organism: Nakazawaea ambrosiae; assembly: GCA_024271865.1. Lineage (NCBI taxonomy): Eukaryota > Fungi > Ascomycota > Pichiomycetes > Alaninales > Pachysolenaceae > Nakazawaea > Nakazawaea ambrosiae. The sequence continues at coordinate 699,355 of JANBXG010000002.1, forward strand.
AAGACAAAGGGTAAAAACTTTTCACTCTGTATATTTATTAGGAGGATGTACACTACTGTGTGGTGATGGGGTAGATAAGATTATGGTGAGTTGGGTGAGAGTGGGGAGAGTGAGGAGAGTGGAGAGAATGGATAGAGTATGGGTAGTGTGGTCAGATTACGGACACAGTTCAATCAGGTCACTCTTAATTCATCTCTTGGAGTCGAGCACCCAACTCTCATCACCCTTACTTAACTTCGCCAATTACAGTCATTTCACTACAACTTATCAAAAGAAAACCATATAATCAATTATCACTTAAATATATCAATTATTCCAGTTATTATCGAAATAATGTTTAACAAAAGCCAAAGGATGGTCCTCTCCTTGAGAACCCATCGTACCCAAGCCTGGAGCAAAACTTGTAATTGGCAATACCAACACATCGCTCACCAATTTAGGCACGTCCAATTTGGTGAAATCCTTCCATGTGACTTTGGAGTAAATTCCACTTTGCACATAGTCGTTGAAATAGGTGAAAATGACATCGGTCCAAATACCCATCCCTGTCCACTGCATGATATCCAAGTTCTTGGTCTTCAAAGTCGTTGCTGACGAATCAGTCAAGGTGCTCAAAGACAAATCATTGTTCTTCAGTTTTTGCAAAGTCAATTCGGTGATCTTGGCAACCACTTCTCTCATGATTGGGTGTCCCGGTTTCGATTGGATACACCAGTTACCGAATTGCAATCTTCTGGCGTAGTGTTTTCTCCAATCGGCAGTGTCTGGATCGGAACTGATTCCAATGATCATTCCAATTTCTGAAGGTGAAACGTTCTCTGGGATCCAATTTGGAACCGGTTGCAATGGCAAAGTGTCTACATCGGAATAAACTCCACCTTTGGCCAACAAAATCAAGTATCTGAAGAAATCCATCTTCAATATGACATCTGGAAGCACCTCGTATGCTTGCACAACTTCTGGAATGTGCTTATACAAATAATGAACAATGGCAGAAGACGTGTCATCGTTGAACAATTCGTGTACAAAACCGGGGTTTTTCACGGCCCATTGAGTCTCACCTTCTTTGAACTTATCACCAAAACGTTCATCGTTCAAACCGTACTTCCAAGTCTGCCAAATATAGGCTGGGAATTTTCTGCTTTGGTCATAAGGAAACAAAAAGGCTAATTGTTCTCTCAAAGAGGAGCCCTCAGGTGCTCTTCTCAACTCCTTCAACTGTTTCTCCAAGTTGGCTCTTTCCTTCTCCAAGCGTGCCAATCTCTCTTCTTGTTTCTTCAACAAATTCTCGGTGATCTGTTCCAAATTCTTGGTGAATTCTTCCTGTTGCTTTTTAGCATTATTATTATTGATGAAGTCTTGCGGTATGATATTGGCACTTTGTTTTAATACTTCTTGCAAGTCAGAAGATCTGTTGGACGTGACCTTCACTATGACCAAGATGGCTACTAGAACACTGACAGTCAATATCACTATTTTCTTTAATGTGGCAGGTTTCATTTTTGTTGTTGATAATCACACGTCTACACCGACCTAGTCTTTTCTTTTGCACTTTCAATCAGGCTGAAATTGTGTTCTTTTCTATGTTGTACAGATCGGGAGGACCGCCAGATTATATATATAATGTCAACACGATGAGACTGGAACTTTGATTTGAAGTATCGACAGCTCCTTTTTCTGATCTGTTACTTTGGTCTTCAGAAAAATTTACTTGAAGGAAAGACAAAAAGCAAAAAGGCAGAAAAAATTCATAATAATATTTTGATCTTGACCTTTTTATCTATTTTTATTTTTTCTTTTTGACAAACCTTGTGTCCATAATTGTGGAATGTACACTACTATACAAAGTACCACTGGGAGCACTACCGGCGTACGGCATGTTTGAATATGTACATTGAGTTGACATCTTATGCTATATAGTTTGTTATGAGAAACTATGTATGTTGAACTCATGGAAACAACCCCCAATCTTTGATTTCCAAACTCTTCAACGACTCTTCAACTACTGATTCAACCAACTGAATCCTTCTTCTCAAATCACTCTCCTCAGATAACTGGCCTTTCTCTAATTTGATCAAATCATCTCCAAATTGAGCCTGAGTTACAGGCGAGTTTACCGTCACCAACAAGTCCGTCTCCACTTTCGCGATTCTAATGATGCCCAATACAATCACCAATGACGTGTTACCATCTGGACGCCCCCATTTCTTTGATGGTTCAATACATGTCGCTATATAAGCAGAATCATCTCTGAGAGAAAATGAATCCAAAGTTAGTATTTATTTGCACGTTCAAAAGTCAAGATTTACTTACTTGAAGTTGGCCAATTGGAGTTTCTTCAAATTCAATAATGCCCATTCATTTGCACCCACACTGTTCAAATTGCTGAGCTCTGCAAGGTGTGATTGAACACTCTCTTCATCGGTTCCTTCAACTCTTTCTAGAAGCTCAATTATTATACTATCATCTTTGAAAAGCTGTGAAAAATCAGATGAGTTCTCAGATGCGTTCAAAAAAACCTCTTGTGTATCTGGAATTTGACGTAAATTGGATGCATCTATGAGCCCTGTTGGAAGCTTGGCAGTGATAGCACCTCCATATAATTCTTGAGTAACAAACTTCATCTTGGTCTGGCAAAACTACTTGATATATGGTTGTTAGCAGTGACTTTAAACTTTTCTCTCTCCTTTTAAAAGATATTTTTTTCTTACCATTTTTCTTCCACATTTCAACTCTTTTGCTCTTTTTCTGTCTCCATCAAAAATGGAATAATTCAACTAATTCTCATGGTAGCTTCAGCGATACAAGCAATTCAACCCGTTTAACATGAAATTGATCCTATACTTTAAGAGAAAGGGCGCCAAATATCTTCATAATTGCAACCTGTTAAAAGTAGCATCTCATTTTTTGGCTTATTACTGCTTTGTTAAAAGTAATTTATAAAAATTATATCATTAAACAATCAATAATTGCACCTGAAAAAATTCCAAAATCAAGAAAAACACAACTCCAATCGCTTCAAAGACCAGCTGTCAGAAAAAAAACATCAATGGATATCCCAAGATTGACTTGCAACTTTTTCCAAATCAACAAATTAATCGAACAAAAAAGATACTCTTATTTCTTCTAGTATTCCATTAATACCCTCCAAATAAAAAAATTGTCGCCCTTTTGGCCAAGTGGTAAGGCACCTCACTCGTAATGAGGCGATCGCTGGTTCGATTCCAGCAGGGGGCAGATGATTTTTATTTTTTTCCACCGTGTTTGGTGGGCACAACATCAATTTTTTTTTTTCAGGGCTGAATAAAATCAGCCTTTAATTTTCAATTTTGAAGATCACATGGTGGACTACAAGATAGTGCTTAAGGATATCAATGATTTCATTAATTGGTTATTGTCATTCTATTTAACGGGTTTCGAAATTTGAAGAATACCCTGACTATATTCCTGATACTTTCTTCTTTTATCATTTATTTTTTCAATTTATTCTGATTTTTGTTCTTTGGCCAGCTTATCCGCATAAATTTGAGCAGTGTATGGCTCTTCAAATAGTAAAGCAAATCTGTAGTTGACGTAAACGATCAAACTGGCAAAGACACCTGCAGGTTTGGCGAAGTACAAGGCAGTTCCAAGGAAACATAACGACGAACCATTGTACATTGGATTGTCATTCACGTTGAATGGGAAAGAAGTGACTCTGTGGTCCATCAAGATACCAAAGTAATCTCCAAGATAGGTTCCAGTGACACCCAATTGATACATGGAGGTCGCAACGAAGACAGAACCAACGGCAAAGGAGACTATTCCTGCGCTCTTGAAGTAAACATTGTCCAATAAGGCGAATGTCGGTTGTTCATTGAGAGCTTGCTCATAGATCTTGTCTCTGATTATACCCAAGCTGAAGATAGATATGGCTAAGAAGTAGCAACCCAATTTAGGTTTACCCAATGCCAACTTAGTCAAGATTTTAGTCTTGTGTTCCAATCTTGCTAATGTGTTCCAATATACCGGATTGAACAAGATGAAAAAAATGGCAAGTTGATAGCTTTTATTATGGAAATCGATATGATCGATGAACTGTTCCGACAATGTAAGCAGCTTCTCTTGGTAACTCATGATTGCAATGGGGGGCTACGTTTTAGGTTATGATGAGATCAACGTGGGTCAATTAAAACTTGGGAATCACTCCTTCTTAAATATCAAAAGGAACTGTGATGCTAGGCAACGGCAATTGCCAATTTTATCAGTAAATGGGATCAAAAAAGTCAGAATCAGCTTTTGTTGGGTTTCGAGAAGTGAACCTTTTTTCTTGTCAATTTCCCCAGTATTAATTATTTTTCCCTTATGCTAATATGTGCTCTGCACAGAAAAACATTTGATTTTTTTGTTGCATGTGCTTTTTTGCTTTGAGCAAAATATCAAAAAGGGAATCAACGAATTCTCCGTCTGCGTGTGGCGGTTTGGTATTGTCGATACCTAAAGAGGAAATTTCCATCTCGATGGGGGTAATTTTTTGGGGTTCATTTTTGGAAGGGTGATCTGGGACAGATATAAAGGGAAGGGTGTAAAGCAGGTTATCGAGGGACCAGAAATTCAGTTTTAGCATTGTTTGTTCACTTGCGAAGGTTAGTATCACTTTCAGAAATATATAGAAATGAGTAAAGGACAAGAGAAGTTTGTGGAGGAAATCTACGTGGATCAGATCTCTCCAGATGTTGCAGAGGAAGAGAACAAATGGCACAATATATATATGTTTTTGCAAAGACGAGACATTCCTCTTGTGATGTTTTCAGTACTTCTAAGTGTTTTGGCTTCATTATCTGGGACAGGATCATCCATCTTGATTGGAAAAGTGTACGGAGTCCTTTCAAGTTTTGCCAAAGGCAAATATCAGTCTTTTGAAGAATTCAATTCATCTCTGAGGACGACTTGCCTTGCAATATTGGGCTTGGGAGGTGGCACTTTGTTTCTAACCTGGTTCAGTATCTCGTGTTGGATGAAATTAGGGGAGGTGCAACAGAGCAGAGCAAGAACTGCACTTTACAATTCCATCTTGAATCGGAATATGAAATGGTTCGAAGCAAACTCTCAGCTCAATGGGGACATCACTCAAGTGAATAGGTGTATAGAAGAGCTCAGAACGGCGGCAAGCGAATGCACCGGCTTGGTCATACAATCGTTGAGCTCAATAATCTCTTTGACAGTAACCAGTTTCACGTATAATTGGAGTCTAACCCTTGTGATTTTAAGTTGCACCCCACTTTTGGTTCTCATAGTTTGGCTCTTGAATAAAAAATTTCAAAAATCAGTACTTTTGGAGAACGACTTCACTGCCGATGCAGCCAAGGTATTAGACTTCAACTTAACCTCCCCCTCGTTAGTAAAGTGTTTCAATGCCCAGGATACTGAGCTCAAGAAGTTTCAAAAATCTGTTCAGTTGTCTCGGAAAGCATTCAACTGGCTGACGTTTTACTCGTCTTTGAACGAATCGAGTTTGAGAGTCTTGATCTTGACAATGTTCGTCTCGGCGTTTTGGTACGGTCACTCCCTAGTCCAAAGGGGCTCACTGACTAGTGAAAATGTTGTCACAACATTTTCTTCTTGCATGTTGCTAGCTGACACAGTTCGTAGTCTTACCGAGCAATTTGTACATCTCCAGAAGGGAAATGTATCTTTGAAGAAAATAGTGAAGTTTTTAGACGAAAGGAAACCTGAGAGAATTACTTCAATCGATAACAAGACTTATCCCAGAGAATGCCGAGGAGACATAGCGTTCAATAACATTACTTTCACTTATCCTTCTAGGCCTTCTGAACCTCTGCTAAGGAATGTTTCTTTGAGCATTCCAGCGGGTCAAATGACTTTCTTAGTGGGAAAGTCCGGTTCGGGAAAATCCACTTTGTCGTCTTTGCTTCTTAATTTCTACCCTCCAGACACTGGAACTGTATCAATAGATGGTTATGAAGTTAATGAAGTGAACTCATTGTGGTTGACGGACAACATATCTTTGGTACAACAAAGAGGGACGATTTTCAATGACACCATGAAGACAAATATATGCCTCGGTCTAGCTTCAAAACAAGACATTGAGACCGTCTCTGATTCTATGATCCAAGATGCACTTCAATTTTCATTGTTGAAGCATTTTGTTTTGGATCTCCCCGAAGAATTGGAGACTTTGATTGGCAGTGGAAGTAGGATATTGAGTGGTGGTCAACAGCAGAAGATAGGATTGGCAAGAGCCAAGATGAGAGATACTCCTATTCTAATACTAGATGAGTCACTCAGTGCATTGGATATAATCCAAAAAGAGCTTTTCGTTGCCGCAATCAAAAAATGGAGACGTAACAAAACTACAATAATGATGACACATGATTATTCTCAAATAGACCTGAAAGATCATGTTGTGATATTGGAAAACGGCAAGGTCAAACTGAAGGGGCTAAAACAAGACATTTTGAATGAAGATACCTTTGAATTAACTGGAATGGGTGATTTGACCAAGATCACAGATGCAAGAATTGAAAATGCTCTCGGAAGCTCGGTTTCGGACGAAACTGACTCTTCAAGCTGCAATGACTCAAAAGAGTTCGGGGAGGAAAAGACACAAAGGAAATCTTTCCATCCTCGAAATTCCAATCATTTGAGAAGGTCAGTTGGAAGAAGACAAAGACATAGTCAATTAGAATCAGAACAAAAAGACCAAGTTACCAGTTCTGAAGAGCACCCAGAACAGCTTTTGGGGGTATGGGAAATTTTTTGGCAACTGCGTAAACAAATTAAAAAGAAGACACTCATAACCATTGGTTTGATCTTTGCGATTATCAATGGGGCAGCACATCCTACTTTTTCTTATTGCTTCAGCAAGCTTCTTGTGGGAATAGTAGAATCTGCACATTCCAACAAGTACATTTTGTTATGGGCTTTAACAGTCACAGGTATTGCTCTTTTGGATGGGGTCACAACGTTTTTGAAGACTTTCCTACTTTCATATGCAGCTGAATCTTGGGTCTTGGAGATCCGAGATACTCTTTTCAAGTCAATATTGGAGCAAAGTCTTTCATGGAGACAAAAATCGTTACCACCAAATGAGATCACTGCTCTTTTGATGAACGACATTCGCGATTTGAGACTGCTCGTAAGTTCGTTTCTTGATATCATATTCACTGTAATCGTCTTAATGATGATGAGCGTTATTTGGTCTATTGTAGTAGGGTGGAAGTTGTCGTTGGTGTCATTATCTTTCATACCTCTTTTCATTATTGTTATGTCCTTATATTCTCAATTTCTTCTGAATCACGAAGACCTTTATAAAACAGCAGTGGCTGACCTAGAAAACCACCAACATGATATGATATCGGAAATAACTACAGTAAAGTGCCTCCGGTTAAATACATTCCTTCATAAAAAGTATCGAAGGCTTTTACTGTCTCTCTGTAGAGCTGGTAACAGGAGAGCGGTGAGTACAGGCCTTGGAGTCGGTATATCCACCTTTTTGACGTATGCGGCACAATCTACCATCATGTACTACGGGCTAGTTTTGGTCTACACCAAAGAATACTCAACTTCGCAATTTCTTGAAATCCTCAGTCTCATGTTATTTGGCATTTCAAGCACTTCAAGCATCTTGATGCAGATTCCTGAAATGTCGAGATCAAAGAGACTGGCTACGTATATACAGAGACTCTCTGACAGTTGTGTGAAAAGCTTCGAGTACGAAGGTCAGTTCCATCCGTATTTGAACATTTCGAAGGATAAAGTAGAGTTCAACTCTTTGTCTTTCAGATATTCTCCTGGTACTAGAACGGTCTTGAGAGACATTTCTTTTTCAATTGCTGAAGGGGAAGTATTTGGAATTGTAGGAGAGTCAGGATCGGGGAAATCTACCTTGGTGTCGCTTCTAATTCAGCTCTATCTGGCAGATAGACTCAACATTTGGGGAACTGAAGTTAAAGACATAGACTCACAATATTTGAGATCTAATATTGCAATCGTACCTCAGAAACCCGCTTTTATAGATGGTACAGTCAGAGATAACTTGACGTACGGATTAGCGACTCCAAAGAGTGATTCAGAAATATTTGAGGTCTTGAAGATGGCACAACTATTTGACTTTGTGGTTTCTTTGCCTCAAGGTCTCGATACTGTTTTCACGTATGGAAACTGTGCCACTATCTCTGGAGGCCAGGCACAACGACTTTCAATTTGTAGGGCACTTTTAAGGGACCCGGATATTTTGATCTTAGATGAATGTACAAGTGCCTTAGATCCTGTTAGTGCTTCAGGGATAAGAAATTTGATAAACGATACTCTCCGGCACACAAACATGACGATAATTATCGTTACACACCATGAGGAGATGATGCAAGTAACAGACAGAATGGTGGTATTGAAAAATGGAGAAGTCCTGGAGCAGGGAAGGTACTCCTGTTTGATTGAAGATCAATATAGCGAGCTATATAGAATTGTACGCGCTGGAAGACTTTAGCTGTAACCCCAATTTAATTTCTTCCAAGTTAGATACACAAAAGCGGTCTTCCCATTAATTTTAGTTACGAAGTGAGTTGTTAATATTGTAGTTGTGAAATTGCGAATGGCTTGAAGTGATATGGGAACTAATGCTACCGAATCTAGTTTGAATGCTACAATTGATAATCTTGCTACGTGGTGGTTTACTGAGTGGAATCCGAGGATTTTAAGCACATTTAAACTTCTTGAAGTTAACACGGAAATTATCGTACTCATTATTGGAGTACTTCTTACAACTTTTTTACTTCTGGTGTGTTTCGTAAATAGATATCTCGAGATAATGAGTGCTTCACCTACTGAACACCCTTCTCTCCTGAAAGCTTCAAGCTACAAACTTCAATCAATAAGTGACTATCCAGCACGGTGCATTCTCTTTGTGCAAGAACTCCAAAGGTTGAAAGAAATTGGGAAGAACGCATCAACAGCAGAGATGTGTTTGTACTGCAACGAGAGATACTGTTCCAGCCTTGAATGTGAGAGCTTACGTAGAATTAGCCCCCCAAAGAAAATCTTGTACACCATACCTGAGTTATACGATATTGAAGAGCTGACTTCAAGTCAAAGTGGAACAAACCCAGATCCTCAGTCCAAAAGAGATTTTTACCTTCTCTTGAGGTCTAGATCACGTTTGAGGTCCGGTTTCAACAATGGCAATAGTCTGTATAGGATACAAGCGAGAATTCAAGAGGTTTCGGAGACCTTGTTGAGTCCAAGTATGCAAGAGACAGCCCCAGAAGACCAAGTTCGGTACGAAAGAACCATCTCAGATCTATCTGCAGTGAGTTTCCTCTCTATATTCTCAAGACTAATGGAGCCCGAAGAAGGGGGGCTGTTTCTCGCTCCTGTGACAAGGGTAATGGAGAGTTTGTTCGAGACTGGAAGAGTACAAGAATTGCTCAGCCACGACAACCTCCGCGAACCGTTGTCGATCTTCATTCTACAGTTTATATGGGCTCAATGGCACCTCGAAGAAACGTCCCCAGTGTTCTCGAGTCGATTTGCCGACTGGGGGGTGGTGCCGTCACGTGAGAAAAAGAGCACACTATTAAGATACCTATTGAAGCTACAATGCCAGGAGATACTGGGAGATTGTGGAGAGTACGTGGCACGGTTTTTGGAATGGTTGCGGCCTGAGATTTGTCGTCTCCGAATACCGTGGGAGTCATTAGACGTGAACGAGCAAGAGGTTCCAGAGAGTGTAAGGAGACTGATTGCTCTGAATGGGTTCAGTGCAAAAAGCGGGAGGTTTTTTTCCCAAAGCGACGGAGAAATCCGTATAAACCGAATCGGTTCCTAGTTTTTATTTTATTTTTCTCTGGTTATCCAGTTTTTTACGGAGCGTATAGTAATGGAAGGCCAGACGAGTAGGGTAGTAGAGGTAGTGTAGGGCAGTGTAGGGCAGTGTAGGGTAGTGTATTAGTAAAGTGTATTACTTAACAGTGTTACTTAACAGGGTTACTCAAAAGTGTATTACTAATCACTAAACAGTGTTACTTAACAGTACTACTTAACAGTACACTCACACTTACTGGTCGAGCGACCTCCCAGGACCGAAGCACGGCTCACCGTGACTCACTCCAGCAAAAAATAAGCTTCTGCCCGGAGGAAATCGTTCGCTTCTCTGGGGAAAACGAAGTGAAAAAAAAATATTTAATACTTTACTTTCCAGCGCTTACAAGACTTGAGTCAAGTAGGTCACCTCGCCAACAGCCGCCCACGATGAGTGCAACATTGAAACACGATCCCACAATATGCTCCTACAAGACACAGGTCATTGGCGGCATCAAAGCGTCGCTTTTCAATATGGCCAAGCTCCCACCGGCATCGACGTCGAACCCAAAAGACGTTGCAGTGCTCTACATCTTACATGGGAGGAAGAGCTCGAACAAGTTCTCTGAATCCGTGGCTTTCAGGGTTCAGGAGATATACAAGAACACACGGAACAAGTCCACGTTGCCATTGATCTGCATCAGCTTCGACGTCAGGAACCACGGCGAGCGGTTGATCGACCCACAGAGAAACGATGGCTGGACGTCGGGGAACACGACGCATGCGATGGACATGTTGTCTTTCATCGACGGCTCCGTGCAAGACTGCAAGTTGATCATGGACTACATGCCGCTGCTCTATCCGGGCTACAACTTCCGCAACTACCTCACCGGTTCTTCCTTGGGGGGCCACACCTGCTTCCGATTCGCTACGCAGTACCCAAAGAGCGTGGAACTGATCATCCCCGTGGTTGGATGCACCGATCTCTGCAGTTTGTTGATCAACAGGCTCAAGGGCAACTCCGTGGAGCAGTCACAGAAGGGTTTGCGCAAATTGGCCTACGAGGACTTGCAATTGACCCCGGAACAGCAGCAACTCTGGCCCGAGTACTTCCACAACTATGTGTCGAAGCAGGATTTCCAGATCGCCGAGAACTTCCCGAACCACGTCAAGGTGTTTGCCTTGTTCGGGGAGTTCGACACGTTGGTGCCACCCATGTATGCGCAGGAGTGGGTGAGTGAGATGGAGAGCTTGCGGTGCTACGACGGGTCGGTGACCCAGTACTTGTACAAAAACGTGGGGCACGAGTCCACCGACGGCATGTGTGATCTGTATGCACACTGGCTCGTGGGCAACATCTCTGCGTACTAACTATTTATTTTCTCAATACAACACTTATTTATACATTTCGAGCAAACACTTACGTAAAAACTATATATTTTCTCAATACAACACTTATTTATTATTTATACATTTCGCACAAACACTCACGTATAAACACGGCACGGCGTCTATTTGTCCAAGTGAACAGCAACATATGGCACCTCCACGTCCTCGCCCTCCTTGTCGTCGGCACAGATCTCGAAGATCAACGTGGTCTCGTGCGCAGGGATCTCCTTCTTGCTCACCTGCTTGATCAACTCGGTCAACGGCAACGGATACCTCTCCTTCAACTTCTTCGGAGGGAAGAAAGAGGCGTACAACAACGACACCCCGTGGGACAACATGGAGATCTCCAAGCCCTCCTTCTCCTGGAAGTGGTCCAACAACTGCTGCAAGGTCAAGTCGCCGTACAAGTCGAACCTGCCCCAGATCTGGTCGAACTTCTTGTCGTTGTACTTGCCCTGCGGCGACGCGATTGGCTCGGAGAAGGCAAAGAAGGGCAACGCCAAGTTGGCAAACCCGTTCCGGTACTGCTCGATGTCGGTCTTGTTGTCCACCACCTTGTACAACTCCAAGCAGACGAGACCCGTGACCAATGCCGTCGTCGTGGCAATCAGTGGGATGATTCTGCCGGCAATGAGCTTCGTTTTCTGCTTGTCAACGGTCTGGATCGCGTAGTTCAACGCTCTACAGTTGGAGGCCGCAGTGATGAACTCGATGTGGTGGTTGGTGTCGTCGTCCTTCTCGAACTCCACCGGGTTCAATCTGTAACCGGCCAAGCTGGAAGGCGAAGGCAAACTGTTGGTGATCTTCTGAATCACGTCGTCCTCGATGCTGCCCGAGCCGGCATTTGGGTCTGGGTCCTCGTCGTTCACCTGGATCTTGAGATCAGCAAGCGGCGTGAACGGAGCGATCTCCAACTCGTTGAGCACCTTGGCGTAGTACAGTTTATCAGCCTCGCCTTGGTCGCCTTTCAAGCCGTAGATGTACGCCAACAAGTTGGCTCCGCCGACAACGAAGTGGAAGTGGTCGTCATTGTTGATGTCAAACTCCAAAGGCTCTGGTGCTCTCTTGGGTCCCGACCAGAAGGGCTCGCCGTTGGAGTTGGTCGAGTCCTTAGGGAAGTTGTAGAGCAACTGCTTGATGTCGTGGTTGTACTTCTTCTCAAACTCCAACCGGGCCCAGTTGATGCACTCTTCAAAAGTGTACGGTCTCTTTTTCAAGTAGTCGCTGATGGACTCCAAGACACCCTTAACGTCGCCGCTCTGCTTCAACGTGGCCTCGACAAAGTTCGGTTGTGAGAGGTACAAGTTGACATTTTCTGGCGCATCCGCGAAATAACCTTGGAACAAGGACTTGGCCCATGCGATGGTGTGGTCGATCTTGTTAGGGAAAGACCTCAAAGTACACAATGGGATCGATTTTTCAGGTGGGTCCTGCGACGACGAGTAGGACTCGGTCAAATGTGGAATCACCACCTGGGTGTTACCCTTGGTGCCCAAGGTGCCCGACTCCAACAATGGCTTTTGATAGAAAACACAACGACGGTCCACATACGTTCTGGCATCGATGTTGTCCAAGGCATTGGTGACGAAATCCAACCCCTGCCAGAACTTCTTGTCAAAGATATGTTCCGTTTCTGGGCCCACTTTCTCCAACTTGGCCTCGATCTTGCCCTCCAACTCCGGGTTCATGGCGACAACGGCCAAGGCAGCAGCCTCGGACTTGTTCGACCCGACATCCTTCGGTCTGAACAAGAACTGTCTGTTCAAATTGGATTTTTCGATCGAGTCCATATCGGTGACCACGATCTTGCCCTCAGGCCCTGAGCCGAGTCCCATCATGGCCCAGTTCTTCAACATCTCACAGCCAATGGCTCCGGAACCGACAAGGAACACCTTGGAGTTGGCGATTTTCTTCTGGAAATCCAACCCGAACACGGCAATCTGGTTGTCGTATCTGGATTGCAAAGGCCTACAAGTCTCCTCGGTTCTTGGGAACTCCTTCGACGATGGCAACGACTCCAAAGAGTCAAAGTAGAGCCACTGTTTGATAGGTCCAAACTTGCCCGAGCACGCCTTCAACGCCTCCTGGGCAACCAACCCACCGATAAAGGCCACGATGCCAGGAATGTCACCACGGGCCTGGAACGCCAACTCGGTGAGCAACTTCTCGTCGATCTCGCCGTCCAACACTTTTGGATACTTGGCTTGCAACGACTTGGCAATGGAGATCACCTCGAGGGCATCCTCTCTGTTCTGCGGTCTTGGCAATTCGCCGTTGTGTTTCAAGGCGAACTGGTCCACCGCCTGGAATCCCAAATGCAACTGTGGAGGACGGTCGAACTTGGCATAGTCGGCAAAGAGATATTCTGGCTCGGCCAATTGCTTGGCCAAAGGTTCAAAAGAAATGTCTGTTGGCACCTTCACCTGTGTGTAGAGCCCACCTTTCTTGTAAGTGCCAAAGGACTCGTCGATTTTAATCTTGAAAGCGAATGGGCCCAACACTTCCACCTGGTACGGCGTGCCGTCGTTCAATTTCTCCATGCCTTCAACCTCAGAGAACTTGACCCACTCGCCGTCTTGCAAGCCGTGACGGTTGTCGTCCAACATGGTCACGGTACCGTTTGGCTCGATGTCAGAGACGATCCCTGAGTGTGGTTCTTCGCCGGTTTGGTCATAAACGGTGAACTTGTCACCGAAATCGACAAAGACACTTCCGAACAAGCCCTTGACGTCGGCCAAGATGAACTTGATGTCGTTTGCGTGGGAAAACTCGTTGATTTTCAAGTTTTCTTCCAACGACAAGCCGGTGGAGACAATCACTTGGTAGGTTCCCAATTGAGTCAACTCACTGATCACGGTGATTGGGCAGTATTGGTTCAATTCACTCAATTTGGAGGAGGCAGTCAAGGCTCTTGGCTTGCCCACGTCTTCTTTGCTCAAGAAGAACTGCGAGGACAAGTCGGCGATCTCGATTTCGCCAGGGTCGTACAATGTCAAAGACTTGACACCGGCCAACGAGATGTTCTTCGCTATTTCAACACCCAAACCTTTCAAGCCAATGAGCAACACGTTGGAGTTTTGCATCTTGAGCATTGCTTCTTTACCCAAGACGTAAAGTTGTCTCGAGTATAAGCTCTCGTCGATGGTTCCAGCGTCTGGCAGGTCCACTTGCATTGTATCCTTGGAGTGAGTTAGTAATGAGTTGCTTCAATGGATTCATTCATCGATTAACACTTACAGTCATAATAATATGAATACAGCTATTCCAATTGAAGTAATAGTAGCGGCGTCCTTGTATAATATATGTAATATACAATTATACTTTGGATGGTCAGTTACTAGTCAATTCAATAATCACAAACTACAGATCATTAATGGATTAATTGAAGGATTTTTAATTTCCAGTTTAAATTATTTGATTTTGCGTTTGGTGGAATAACTGGGTTTTTTGTCGTGTGTGGCAAATTGGGGGTGGTAGAGGTAGTGAGTAGAGGTAATGAGTAGTGGTAGTGGTAGTGTGGCAGTGAGTAGTGTTAGTGAATGGTAGTGTGGTAACGAGTAGTGGTAGCGAGTGGTTGTGAGAGCTGAATGGTAGTGAGTAATAATTGGTAGTAAGTAATAGTTTGTAGTAGTAATAGTTCGCAGTCGTAATAGTTCTAGTAATAATTAGTAATAGTTAGCGATAGTGAATAATAGGACAAAACAAGGGTAAGATAAATACTTAGTAAGCAATAGGTTGACCAGTGTTGAGAGTCTCTAATACTCGCTAAAGTTGATACTGATTGGAAGCAAGACTTATCTAAACTCGTGAGCATCGTCTGATCTGTAGAGCTGTCTTAGTGAACACCGATCGATCAGAAAAATACTTATTATTAGTTACCACAGTGACCTCTAATCTGTATTGAACTGCGACTTATAGACCTGTCAATAAAAATTCACTTTTCTCAATTTATACATCAACATATCCGTCAACATATAAATTAAGATAGAGTTACCCCTATCAAGACTTACTCCGATCAGTGGCCAAACAACATCTGTTCCCCCAAATAATCTACAAGCTGCCTTTCACTGAAGTTTACAAATACCTACATAAGACATGCGATTCTTCTCACCAACTAACTCCCACTCCTTTCCAATTCACTTTCGCAGTTTCCCATCCTCATCCCGCCCACCCCTTTACCCCTTTCAAAGTTCTAGAGACAAAAAAATATTATTAATATGAAAATTGGCACAAGAAAAAAGCGCAAAAAATCAAAAAACCATAAAACCAAGAAAAGTTTCGAAGAGAAAATCTCAAATTAGTTATAAATCCAACAACTACCCAAGTCATCTCAAGCGTCTACATATCGGAATCAACATGTTGAGAGGTGCCAGATTATTGAGGAAAAGTGTCTTGCCATACAGATGGTACTCTACTGCGACTCCAGTCACCAGAACTTCGGTCTTACCCAACGGGTTGACCGTTCTGACTGAACAGATTCCAAACACCTCCACCGCCACAGTGGGAATCTGGATCGATGCCGGTTCCAGGGCCGATGTCAGCGACAAGACAAGCGGCACCGCACATTTCTTGGAACATCTCGCGTTCAAGGGAACCAAAAACAGAACACAACATGGATTGGAGCTCGAAATAGAGAACATCGGGGCCCATTTGAACGCCTACACATCGAGAGAAAACACCGTTTACTATGCCAAATCTTTGAAAGACGACATTGCAAGAACCGTGGATATCTTGCTGGATATCTTGACGAGATCCACCTTGGACAAGATGAACGTCGAAAAGGAAAGACCTGTCATCATCAGAGAAAGTGAAGAAGTCGACAAGATGTACGATGAAGTGGTGTTTGACAGATTACACGAGGTGTGTTTCAAGAACCAGCCTTTGGGCAGAACCATTTTGGGTCCTATTGAGAACATCAAGACCATCAACAGAGACGACTTGAAAAACTACATCTCCACCAACTACAAAGGTGACAGAATGGTGTTGGTTGGGGCTGGGTGTGTCGACCACGAAGAGCTCATCAAGATCGCCGAGAAGTCGTTTGGCCACGTTCCAATTTCCGACGACAAGGTGCCACTTGGATCTCCAAGAGGTGAGCTCCCGATATTCTACCAGGGTGAGGTCAAGATCCAAGACGATTCCTTGCCAACCACACATATTGCATTGTCGTTAGAAGGTGTCTCGTGGAATGCTCCGGACTACTTCACTGCTTTGGTGACTCAGGCCATTGTTGGTAACTGGGATAGGGCTCTCAATGCTGGAAGTAACTCCCCATCACCTTTAGCTGTTGCAGTATCCAATAACGGCAACTGCTTGGCCAATTCCTATATGTCATTTTCCACTTCTTACTCCGATATTGGATTGTGGGGTGTCTATTTGGTTGCAGACAAGGCCAATGATTTGAAACCTTTGATAAACTCTGTGTTGGATGAGTGGAAGAGAATCAAGAAAGGCGATATCTCGAACGAGGAAGTGGAGACAGCAAAGGCACAATTGAAAGGATCGTTACTTTTGTCTTTAGACGGATCGACTCCAATTGCCGAAGATGTAGGCAGACAGATTGTCACTACCGGTCACAGAATGTCTCCAGAAGAAGTGTTTGAAAGAGTTGACAAAATAACCAAGGATGACGTGATCGCCTGGGCCAACTGGAGGCTTTCAAACAAACCTGTTGCTGTAGCTGCTTTAGGTAATGTCAAGACATTGCCTTCTGTAGATTATATTCTGAATAGATTAGGATGAACTTGTGTATAGAAATCGACGAATAAATGCAGATGTATGAAAAATGTGTTTGTAGTTGTAGCTCCTGTGCATTGGTTCAACTCCGTGCTAATTGACAGTCCTCTGTTCTATCTCCAATAAAATTCGTCTCATCTTCCCCACAATTTCAAAAGTATGAAAACTCTGAAAAATCTGAAAAATTATTTTTTGCTCTTCTCAGTTTTTTTTTTTTTTTATTTTTTTTTTATTTTTATTTTTATTTTTATTATTTTATTTGATCCTCGAATTGCTTCTTATCGCTATTCCCTTGATATTGAGTCCACAATTCACCAACATGTCGTCCGGTATAAGCTCCAGCGATATAGACGAGATCATAGAATCTGAAATAGACTTATATGCATTGCTCGATTTACCGAAATATTCGCAGGTGTCGGATAAAATAGTGCGAAAGAATTTCAGAAAGAAGGCCTTGATATATCATCCAGATAAGAATCCAGGTGCTGATGCTAGAAACAAGTTCGAACTCATCTCAAAAGCATTAGAGGTGCTTATAAGTCACGAGTTGAAAGGATTGTACGATGAAAAGTTGAAGAAGTTAGACCAACTGAGGCTGAAAAACGAGCAACTCTCGAAGAACTTGCAAGATCTAAGGTTGAACTTGAAGAAAAACGAACAACGGCACCATGAAGCCGTCTTGACCAACAAGAGAAGAGCGCTAAAGCTGGATATGTTACGAGAGGAAGGCATCAAGATGTGTAAAATCAAGGAACAAGAGCTCAGGAACCAAAAGGAGTCCAAGACAGGTGCCCAGAGCACTTCTATTTTCAACAGAGATTATAAATTGAAGTTTGTTTCGACACCTCCATTACTCAAGGTAAAGTGGAAACTGCGTCCAGATGTGCCAGATATGGTGGAAAGCGGTGCCATTGAGAAACTTATGGAAATTTTCGGCCAAGTCGTCGACATCAAGAAGTATAGCAGCTCCGACTCACGATACCAGTATTGTCTTGTGCAGTATAAAGACTTCGATGCCTTTTCTCGAGCTCTCAAGCATGACTATTCAAAGACTTCGGATATTTGGGACGAAGTGGGACTCCGAAGGGTTAGTAGTTTGCTACGGAGTGCAGAGATTCACAATGACAGGAGTAATGAGGGTGGTGAAGTTGAGTATTTCGAAGATTATTTCGATCAGGTGGTTTCTAAAATGCGGGCAAGAGCTAAAGTGTAGAATGGGTTTAATGATGATTCTAATGAGTATAATAATGTGCGTGATAATGTGCAAAATCAGTGTAAGCTATCTGGAAATCAACTTCACTGGACGTTGAATCAATTCTACCTAAATTTTCAACTGCTGATTCCGAAGATGTTATAAATTAACGTAAGTGTGTGAAAACTTTTCGTAGATAATGGCTATTATGTGAAAGCCATTAACGTAGATAAAAACTCTCAAGTGAAAATTATTAACGTATGTAAGCTATTAACGTATTTAAAACTATAAACGTGTGTAAAACTATAAACGTGTGTAAAAATATGACCACATGTAAGCTAAAACAGCCTATTTGAACACTTTGCCATCAGCAATTTCTCTGGCCTCACCATCGACAATAACTGGTTTGTCCCAAGCCCACATGTTGTTGACAAACTCCTTGTCTTCCTCTTTGGTAGGGTCCAATTTGGTGTATTCATAAGATTCCCAATCTGGAGCAACATCAAAGGCTGGGATGTAGTCTTGGCCTCTGACCAAGAAGGCACCAACGATACCGTTGTTGTTGTTCTCACCATAGACTACCAAACAACCGAACAAGTACTTGGTGGAGGCAGATAATCTGTTGAAGAAACCACCAACCAAGTTGTTGGACATGAAGGTCAAGGTCAATTCGTCGTTATACTTGTAGCCAACCTTGTACAAAGACCATTCGGATGGGTCAAAGTGGTCCCAGAACCATGGCAAAGCGGCTTCTCTGGTTTCCTCGTTGGAGTAGCAACGTTTCCACTCGTCCAAAGGCATCTTTGGCTTGCCCAAGGCTTCCAAAGGATGCTTTGGCTTTGGCAGTTCAGCTGGAGCGGCGTCTTCAACTTGCTTGGCTGGCTTGGCAGCCTTTGGAGCCTTCTCAGCAGCAGCTGGCTTGGCCTTCTCAGCACTCTTTTCCTTCTTTGGTGGTTGGTACACCTTTCTCTTCTCAAGAACTTGCAAGTCAGCAAAGATGGCAGCGATCAGAGGGTGCTTGTTGACGGTGGTGAACCATCTGTAGATGTAAGGGTGAGCAGCGATGTACTCCTTGTCCAAGATGTGTTTGAAGCCGACATTCCAGGTAAGAGCACCGTAAAGGTCAGCAACGGTGAGTTTCTCACCAACCAAGTAGGTGTAGTCTTTCAACCTGTTTTCGAACAATTCGGTGAGAGCCTCGAGTTCTTTGTAAGAGGCGTCGCTCTTTTGCTTGTTGTAAGGGATGTAGTGGAGAATTGGCATCACAATGTAGGCCAAAGCTGCAATCAACTCCTGGTTGATGACAGAGTTCCACTTGAGAACCTCACAACGTTCTTTCAAATTTCTGCCCACCAAGCCTTTGGCCTTTTCGCTGTCGGAGTTGTTGACGACATAGTCGACGATGGCCAAGGTTTGGGTCAATTTGAGACCTTTGTCGCCGGTGAGGACTGGGACCTTGTTCAACGGGGACAAGTCCAAGAACCCAGGTGCGGAGCGGTCTTTGAGCTCGAATTCGTAGCCAAGGTATTGCAAGAGAACTTGCACGATCATGACTCTTGGAGAGCCAGGAAGATTGTAAAGGGTGTACATCTTTGCTGTTGTCGATGGGGGTTGAGTTTCTACAGGGTAAAAATTTCTTCTAAATGGAATAAGTCTAAAATATCAGCTGGATAAAATATATACATGTAGGTGAAGTTCACTAAATCATCGGAGTAGAACTTTTTTAGAGACATTCATCGCAGGATCTGGGAAAAGACCGAATGGGAAACTCGAGTGATTTCCAATTTTTTTTTTTGGGTTTTTTAGATTGCAGTTGCAAAAGACCGTTTGCGAGCTAATCATTGTTACTTCAAGCCAATAATAACGACCAATTCAAGAGGCAACTAACAAAGCACAAATGAGACAGTAACTTAGACGATATACGTCTTTTTTAAGAAGCGAAAATTGAAGATCTGGGGCAATTTTGCGTGAAAAAATTGTTAAAAATGGGCCCGATGCATTCAATTCACAGGAAAAAGGGCACAAATTAAGAAATTTTCTTTCTCTTTCGGTAATTTTGCAGGCAAATATTTTTTTTCAGTTCTCGATTTTCTGAACTGGAGTAAACCTCAATCAGTATATTTTCTTGTTTTGTTGGGTTGACATAGCAGCTGGTGGAGTTATTTTTGGAGAAAACAATTGATATGTGCTATGAACTGTATGATCTGCTCTTTTTACGTTGGAATTGTTTTTGAAGTTCGAGGCTGAAGTGTCTCAAATACCCGCACTAACTGAGGGAAGCTAACAGCTCTTCCGAAAGACATCAAAAAAACAAGCTAAGAGGCAGATTTGAAGAACCCTGTAAATTTACAAAAGATAGACCAAACATTTGCAATGTATTAGTTCGAGCCGCTTGAAATGCTTGACAATTTAGCAACAGCACTAAAAAATTAAGTGCAAAATCGCTGATCACTGATAGTACCAGATCCCACAAGCTTCTCTCTGAGTCAATTTCTGCAACACTTTGTTCGATAGCTACAAATCAGTGCCCTCTTAATTCTTGCAGCTAAACTCATATTGCAAATCAGCTTTTCATTCTTTGATATATTATACACTACTTTACTTTATTTGGATCTTTATATAATACTACATGTGAACAATCAGTTAGGAGCAGCTGAGCTGTTCAGGGAAGTGGCGGCAGTTTCTGCGATGGGAGCAGGGGCATTGGACTCGTCACCATTCTCTTGAGCACCACTTTCCTTGATTGTGTCTACAAGTTGCAGTTCCTCTGTTGGTACCTCTGTCAATTCTTCTGCCTGTTCTCCAACTTTCAGTGTGTCAGTTGGCTCAGCACCCACTTCGAAACCGGTCTCCAGTACATCTTGCATCTCAACATCTTCGGAGCCCTTCACCAGTTCAGATCCCTGCTCAGAAACTTCTCTCACCACAGGAGTTAGAGGAGCCTTCTGGTAGTCTGTCTTTGTCGATTTGAAGTCACCGTACCGTACAGTGTATTGTGGTTTTTGTGGGGGATTGAATTTCTGTCCTGGTGGAACCTTCGAGAGAGCTGCTTCTATTTCGGCATTCAAGGAGGCCAATTTTTCATCGTCGTCGTTTCTCGTATCATTTTTACCATTTTGTAGAACCTGAATTTCATTTTCGAGCTTCTGTATCCATTCTTGTTGATCAAAGTGTCCACTCACCAGCTGGTGTATTTCTTGAATCTCGGAAGGATCGGTCAAGCCAAAGGACTCGAGCACAGTCTCGTTCAATTGCAGGTATTTGGTGGCGATCAATGTTTTCACTGAAACATTTCTTAATTCTCCGTCTGCGGTAGTGGAAGCGAATATTGAGGAAGGGTCGTTCTTTGGAATTTCAAAAGTGTAGTAGGACTCTTGGAGTGATTTGGCTTGGTCTTCTGAGTCTAATGTCATGATTGGTATTGCTTGAGGTTTGTGCTAATTTGGATTAGTGGATGGAATAGATTGAAGTGAGTTGTTATTTACAGCCTAGAAGTATATCCGTGCTGCCTAATAGAAACGGAAGTTTATATGAATCTGACCTTATGATCGATCTAGACGTGAGATGTAATACAGTTTGCAGCAACAGGATCCAATTTGACTCAAACTAATTGGTCGATATACTTGATTTGATTGATTTCCTCTTTATTTAGATTTTAAACTTTGTATTTTTTGATTTTTGATTTTTGATTTTTATTTTTTATTTTTGATTTTTTATTTTTTATTTTTGGACTTTTCAATTTTATTTCTTTTTTCAATTTTTCAGTTTTATTTTTTACTTTTCAATTTTCAAAATCAGTTTCATTAGATCCGGCTTTCACTTATAGATCTATCTAACTGGTTTAGATACGATAAAAACAAGGACGGATTTCATCATGTCCATAATACCGCAGCTGCTAGAAATATCCGACTACGTTTCACTGAAATTCAGAGTCACCATCACAGATGGAAGGATAATACAAGGTATATTGGTAGCGATTGACGATCAATCCAATTTGTTGATGACTGAGATCACCGAGTTTTACAAAGACGAACTCACTAAGCACTTGAAACAGAGATCGACAGGTCCCATGAGTATTCCCCGCAAATCCATAGTGAAAGTGGAGATAAATCAAGCTGATTATGACAAGACCTTGACTTGGAAACAGTCCCAACAAAAGATATCCACCGATCCTATATAAGCATGAACAAGAACGGGGACTCAAGAAACATCAGTGCCTCGCCACTTCCTACCCATATAACTTTGAAATCACTTCCTCATATGACAATCCCACTTCATCTCCGTACTTGTTAAAGTAGTTTCGAATTCTCTCCTCTACTGTAAGCCCATTCCATTTATCTTGTCCGTCTCTAGACAATTCCGGCATCCCCACTTGTTCAATGGCTGCTCCACTTGCCACATTGCCACAGATCGCCGCTACTATCCAGTCCTTGTTACTCTTCACAAGCCCGGTAGCCAAGGCCCCTACAAAAGTATTACCTCCTCCGGTGGTGTCTGTGACTTTATAATCTTTGAATTGCTTGCCATGGTACAGTGGGAGCCATTTCGAGAGCCCCTTGTTATTCAAGATGTAGCAGCCCATTCTCCCGCATCTCAACACCACGCCAGCATCTGGTTTCGTCAAATAAGGCAAGAATTTGCGAGCAACCAGCTCGAGATCCGGCTTGTTGTCCGGTTCTGCTAGCCCGAACAACAGCGCACCCTCCAGAGCATTGGGCGACAACACATCGATATGGTCCAAAATGGCTAGGCACCGCTCCAAATGCTCGGGAACACAATCATCCGGGATAGGCTCCCAAATGATCACGGGATCTACTCTGTTTGTCGTCCCGGAGACTGCCTCGCGCTCTTTATTCAACCTGCCCATGATCTCCGTGCATCTTTCGGGCGAGCAAATCAAATGGAAAGAGTTCGACATGAGCAACTTGGGATACTCCACTAAGTCATCAACATCGATTCTCTTCTTTGGCGTCAAATACTTGAAATTTCTGAACTCGTTGTCCCCGTAATGGTTCCAGCCTCTAGTGGTCTGTCTAGAGTTGTCATGCCTTACAATGGCTCCGGTTCCCCAACTGGACACAGTTTCTTCAACAGACGGTGGGCAATCGTTGCCATAGTCCACAATCCATCCGACTCTCTTCGACTCACTGCTTCTTAAGATCATTCGGGACCCTAAAGCGCCAAATGTGCCTCCACCTCCAATGATGTTATACACAGAGGGCGCATTGGGAAAATGGATCTCGTCGATGATGAACATTCCCATGGATGTGAACACTATATGGTTGTCTTTGGAGTGGCTATGGCTCTGTTCAGTCATGGTGAGTCAATTGATCAATTTGGAGAAGAAGCCAATGTCAAATCGTGCTACAATGGTATTCCAATAGTTCTCCAGCTACACATTTTAACTCAAACATTTTTGTGAGTCAGTGGATTTTTTTTTCTGCCTCGGCAAGGCAAAGAGCGAAGATGAGCCGATGAGATGTGCAGGACGGATGTAGGGTATAAGTGGTAAATAGTCCGGTATATAGAGTGAAAGTGGTTTGCAGTGGAATTGGTTTATACAGAATCGATACATAGAGCAACACATAGTTTGAGTACAAGACCAGGAATAATTGGTTCAATGTAGAATGGATACTTAGCCCGATATACAAGATATTTGGAATATATCACTGTACAATAAGCATCAGCTATCAAATCCATCCAAATCTATCCAATCTACACAAGTGATAACCATTCTAATCACTTCTCTTGAAAATATACATGTAACCAGATGATTCGATCTCCTTCAAGTTCGAATCGTCCGCAATGACAACCTTCTCATCATTAAACAACACCCAGTGCCATTGGGACTCGACTAACTTTCTTATGAAACAGACATAATGTCCAGAATGCAGCGAGGAACCCTTATGGCAGATCACTGCATGTAAAGAATACTTAGTAGAGGAGCCATTGGCAGCCTTGGAAATCAAATTTTCAATCACTTGAGAATCTGAAAGAGTAGCCGTATCAGATGGCTCTTCAACATTACTGATAACACCATCATCATCAGGATTCTCAAAGATCCAGTTGATAGCCATATCAGGGTTATTTCCATTCAAGACCAATGCTTTCTTAGCCAATTGATCTGAAAACCCCATGCCGGCGATCTGAGAAATGAGCTCCAGTGATGGCTCGGATGATGTAGGGCCAGAAGGTTCACTTACAGAAGGTGCCACGAAAGGCTCGTCTATATCTGGGTCCTCCATATGCAGGAAAAGCCAGTTCATGGCATCTTCCAGTGACGAGTTCCCGGTATTATACAATGCTTTCAAGCAACGAGGCTCGGGAAATCCCATTCCTAGTAACTGGTTCAAAGCTTCTTGATCGGGAGTCCAAGTGTAAGAAGAATCAGAGTGGTCCTCTTCTTCGATCAAAGTTTCACCGACCAACTGCCCTTTTGCCAGATACTTGGAAAGATCTAATTGCTCAGTGAAAGTTATAGGAACGTCTACTTTGGTTGGGACCCAATTGATCAATTGGATTCTCTCTGCAGTCACGATCAAAACCTCGGGGAAGGTCTTGAAACCAGACTGCTTTTGGAACTGCCTATTGGACATCTCGATCAGTTCTGGTTGGTTCCACTCGTCGAACATGGACTCGAAAGTTATCGGCTTGTAAATCTTCTTGCCGTCTTCATTTACAGATTCTACATCGGTTTTCAAGGGTAATGCAATGGAGTTCTGAAGAGCAGTCTTGAATTTGACCTCCCCAGTCAGTGGAGTTACAGAAAATTTGTTTTCCACAACAAACTTGAACACATTTACAGGGTTTGAATCGAATGGGAGCAGCAACTTGTCTAATTGTTCCAAGACGAACCCAGCAAACTCTGAAGCATCTTGTTGTTTCATAGTACTGAATTCGGCATGGTCTTTGCCAACGAGCGACTTGAAAGTGGAAGGCTTGATTCCCTTTTGGTACTTGATGGAGTCTGAAGTGAAATTGTCAGGCACAGAAAACAGTCCACTGATCAACCCATTGGCCACTTTAATCAACTGGATTCTCAAGTCGTTATCAGGGTTCTTGTTTGAGAAATCTATTGGCTGGTTGTAAAACAGTTCTTTAAATGCGTCCAAGGAGAACAATACTTGCAACACAGTTGCCAAGTAGCAAGAGTTTCCTAAATTCTTGAATCCGGTCAATTCTTCCCCGAAAATTGGCTTCAAAAGCTCTCCATTGGTGCCGTCCATGTTGAATTCCCACTTCAAGTTCTGTTCCAATTGCAACTCGGTCAACGATTTCTCGGTTTTCTCGAATTCCAGGATGTTGATATCGAATGTCTTCAACAATTTGGCCAACTGAGGCACCTTGATCTCATCATTACAGAGATAACAGTACAGATCTGCCGAGTCGAAGGTCAAGGAGCCCAACTTGACGGCAATGGCATGCTGAGATTGTTCGGCATGGGCCTTGGCATGCGAATTCCCAGGCACTCCACCGAACTGCTGTCTACCACATCCAAGATATCCACATTGTAAACAGATCCAGAGGTTCTCTTGCAAGTCACAATCGTTACATTGCTTCAAATTAGTTGCAGTTGAGGACGACTGGACGATATCGAACGAATGTTCACAGGGTAAAATTTCCTGTTCCCAGGCTTTGATCTCCTCTTTCTTCTCCGAGGATCTGAACTTGAGTACGGAGTCGACTGTTATGGAGATCGACATCGGGAAGTCGTCCTGGGCCGATTTATCGTACTTTATATACTGATGGTTCTCGTTATTGTAGAGAGTTGTTAACAAATCATACAATTCTTCCTCTGGTTTCTCCTTGATTTCCAATTTGGCCATCTTGACGGGCTTCTCTCTCTCCTCCAAAACACTTGGTTTTACTTGTTTCTTAATGTTGAGGTACAATTGGTGGGTGGCGAAGGATGTGGAATGGTCAATAGCATGCTGAGGGCAGAACGCTTGGAAACAGTGAAGACAGATATTCAATCCTGAGTCGTCGAAACATGTTACGAAACAGTACATACAGTCATCTTTGAAGATCTTTGTGGATGCTGTTGGTGGTGTTATTTGGGCCGCGAATTTTTGGATCGAATTCATGGTGGTGTTGTCTTGTTGGTTCAATGAGATGGTTAAAGGAAAGCAGAGAAAATAGAAATATGTGTGCAGTGAAGAAAAAAAGTAAGGCCTGATTTCGGAAGGCAAAAAAGAGAGATGCGGGGGGAAGAGGGAGGGAGAAGAGAAAGGAAAGAAAAGAAGGAAAGAGAGAAAAGGGATGATGACATTAGGGAAGTTGACATTAGGAGATGACATTGGTGCATGATATGTTTGTTTGCTGATGTGAGGGCATTAGCTGTACATGCTTATTCACATGGTGGTGGAAAGGAACGGTTATCGTCTGTTGGTTTTGAGTCGAGGGAGAGATGGATATCTTCCCCTCCCGATCCTATTATTTCAACTAGTGTCTAGTTTATTGATTGCATTAATTGCCTTCCTTTGCTGTTCTATGCTGTAATACCGCCTACTGGACTCCGAAGTACTTATTCTTTAGTAATATTAATGCTTATTCTCAAGTCCACTTGTTGCCTGATTATATGCACGCTTATATGATCGAAGTATGCTTACCTTGTTTGATTTGCTTACTTAATACTCATACTCCATTGATCATTTATCCTCGTAGCCCGTTACTAATCAATTCTTCTTCTAAATACTCCAAATAAAACTGATTCAATGATTGTTTCCTCTTACAACCGTTTCAACCACTCACACCCGCTTTCAAGATTATTATATACAACACGGAATCTCCAATCCTCACCACCTTTAGCTTTACCCTTAAATCACTTTACCCTTAAATCACTTTCCCTTTTTCTCCCTTTTCTTCTGCCTTTTTCCTTCTCCTTTTCCTTTTCATTCATTTTTAATTCTTCTTTTTCTCTTTTACCCCCTTTTCAATTAAAGGGATGAGAACACTTCATCTTGTCATTCTATAGACACAGCATCGACAATGAATATAGGTTATGGCCAAATGCACCAGGATAACGGCTCGGATAACAGCACAATCCCAGCTGCGGAATCGCGGTCTTCTATTGCCAATAGTTCATATTCAGGCGGCACAGCCAATGCAGAGTACGGCGGTGGGAATGGCAGCACGTCTTACAAGCAGCAACTGTACCAGCAACAGCTGCTCCAACAGCTGTACATCAACTATACCACGCCCACTCTCAACAACGAAAGACAGAGGAAATCTGATTTCTCCGATTGGACAATGAACTCCCCCGTAAGCGTCAACTCTTCTTCAGGGTTCGCCCCTTTCAACAACAGCACCACCACCAACTCGACTTCCCATTGGACAACTAGGTCCAAAAGCTTCAGCAACCATGTCGCGTCGCCTAACCTGGCCGCTTCCTTCAATGCTCGCTTGATGCCGCCGCCGCCTCCTCTTCCTCAGCTCACTGGCAACGGAATGCCTTCTTTAGGGGAGAGAATCCAAAACTTCAATGGCTTCGACAATATGGACTCGATCCAAACAGAGTTGCAGAATTTGAACGTGAACAATTCCTCTGGTGTTGCCGGAACCAACGCTGGAAGTAAACTGCCTGTCAATGACGCGGTGAGTCAATTGAGATTTGAGATCAAGTTGAGAGACGAGATCATTGAGACGTTCAAGATGGATAATGCTAAGTTACGAGGCTCTTTGGAGTCAATGCAGAGGGCCGAGGAGTCAAAAGCCGCCGATGAGAAGGAAATCCCACTAAGCCATTTCCAAATATTCGAAGCTCTTTCCAAGAGACTAGAGAATGCAGAGAAAAAAGCGGAGGAGAGCGAGAGCCATCTTGAAAATGTGTTGACTGCGGTATCTTTGAGTTCTACACAGCCGGTGACAGACTATGGCAGGTACGATCCTCAGGATCTAGCTCATAAGATCATCGTAAAGATGAAGCTACTCCACGAGCAGAACGATGAGATGCTGAAGCTATTGAGTTATGGCAGATCCAAACAGAAGGATATTGAATTGCAACTATTGAGGGCAAAAGTGCTGGAGCTCGAGTCAAGGTTGAAGGCGGATGAGAAGGAGGAGGTTGAAGAATGAAAGGTTGGCTGGTGTTGAAGTAGATATCGGAATGTTAAAGTGATCAGATTTGATTGTATTTGAATTAGGAACAAGCTGTTCCGTACCAGATGTGGACAAAGTTATTGACACTCCCGTTGGAGTTGTTGCTATGGGGTTTTATTGTTACTGTCGTTTTATTTTATACTTTTGCGAATCACACAGAGCCCGACGATTGACAATGCAAGGTCGAGATCAGGATCCAATAGACAGAATTATAGATATAATTGGGTCAATCAGGCGAATTTCAGATTCAAAGATTTCAAATTCAGATTTATATAAATATACTTTTATTTTGATGAGCCAAATGACCGTTTCCATTTCGTTTCATTATTTCGATGCCTTAGACAAGGATCTGCGCGTCTTGACAGCGTCCGATAACATCTTCAAGGTTTCGATAGTGTCATCCCAACCAATACAAGCATCCGTGATGGAACAACCGTAGATCAACAGGTCTTTGCCTCCTTGCTCCAAAGGTGGAACATCTTGTCTGCCTTCTACAAGATTACTCTCGATCATCAAACCACAGATCTTCTTCGATCCTCTCTTGAGTTGGTCAGCAACAACTGCAGCAACCTTTGGTTGGTTCTTGTGGTTTTTGTTAGAATTTCCGTGAGAACAGTCAACCATGATTCTTGGGCCCTCGAGATTGATCTTGGCGTCAGTCAATTGTTGGTAGGCCTTGTTGACGTTGTCTTCATCATAGTTGGTACCAGACTTACCACCTCTCAAAATGACAAAGGTATCTTTGTTACCTTCAGTACCCACAATGGCCACTACACCAGGCTTGGTGACACTCAAGAAGTGGTGAGGATGCAGGGCAGACTTCATGGCATCGATGGCAACACCTAAAGAACCGTCAGTTCCGTTCTTGAAGCCGACAGGGAATGATAATCCAGAGGACAACTCTCTGTGCAATTGAGACTCTGTGGTTCTGGCTCCAATGGCACCCAAGGAGAATAAATCGGACAAGAATTGTGGGGAGATCGTATCCAACATTTCACCGGCAATAGGCAATTGTTCGGTCAACTTGACGAACAATTCTCTTGCGATTCTCAAACCTTTGTTGATCTTGAAAGAGTTGTCGATATCAGGATCGTTGATCAAACCTTTCCAACCCACTGTGGTTCTTGGTTTTTCCAAATAAGCTCTCATCACTATATGCAACTCACCTTTCAACTCATCGGCAACCTTCACCAATTTTTCACAGTATTCCAAAGCCAGCTTAGGATCGTGGATGGAACATGGACCGATCACTATCAATAGTCTGTCATCTTCCCCGTTCAAAATTCTGCAGGCATCGTCTCTTCCTTTCACAATAATCTCTGCAGCTCTTGGTGTCAATGGGAACTCATGTTGTAACAAATCTGGTGGAGTCAAAGGGTCGTAACCTCTAATTCTCCAGTCTTCTAAACGGGAACGGTCCCCGACGTGGTCGTTTTCAATGAACATCTTATGTGAAGCAGGCACCTGTTTGAACGTCAAAAAAA
Organism: Nakazawaea ambrosiae; assembly: GCA_024271865.1. NCBI lineage: Eukaryota > Fungi > Ascomycota > Pichiomycetes > Alaninales > Pachysolenaceae > Nakazawaea > Nakazawaea ambrosiae. The sequence continues at coordinate 729,052 of JANBXG010000002.1, forward strand.
TGTCAGTATGCAAGTCAAATATATGCAATATCAGATGTTTGACCTTTCAAATATATTTGATTGGCTTTTTGTGGCTTTTATGTGACAGAAATGGTTTGTTTTTTGCTCATCGAAAGCAAAAAACAAGAAAAAAAAATTTAGTGAAAAAATTTTCAGTTTGCGTCATCGATGAAAAAAAAAAGTGCATACAAGAGCGACGCAAGGAAGAAGAAAGACAAGGGAAGATCTCAGTGGAATGGTGGACCAGTGGGATGATGAAAATGGTAAAGATGCCAACATCTGAATTTCTTGAGGATGAACCCTTATGGAAATGAATTAACTTACTGGCATGGTAGTTCTCTATAAGGTATTAAATGCTATTAAATCTTTTTCGCTTGTGTAGATTTATTATTGAATAGTAAAGTAACTATCAGTTCTTGAATAATATGGGTCACAGAAGTTGATTACAAAGTTGTCCAAGTAATGATCTCCCCAAGTATTTATATCTTTTGAATAGTCAACGAAAAAAGCAGGAAATCACGAGGGTTGAGTCATCCTAGCCAAGCTTCATGACACAACCTACCATTCTTCCGAAAGGCACCAAAATGACTCGAGAAGAATTACCAAAATGAATTGAAAAGAGTCATCTTATGTCAGCAAACTTGAGTCATTATTACTGGAAATGGTAATAATGACTATGAAAAGTTTTCCCGTTCCAAGGCGTTCTGAGGGACATGCAGCATTTTCGAGAGTGTTCCAAGTGGATCTGGGTTGGAGTTTTCGCAATTTTTCAAATATTCACTTATTACGGATGAATCGTCAATTGGTCAAACGGGTTTTTGTTGAATGAGGATGCTGTGGACAATCGGGTGAATGATTGATTGATGCTGTGGACAATCGGGTGAATGATTGATTGATGCTGTGGACAATCGGGTGAATGATTGATTGAGAAAAAAATATCAGGTTTTTGAGCAGTTGCATGCAAGTCGGCAACATGTTTCGGTGGTTTTTGAGTTAGACTAAGAGTGCTGCTGTGGTGGCATTATATCGTAAAACAGGCTTGGGGATTTTTGATCTTTAGTGGGATTTTTCAGAGTCGATGAGAGAGATTCTGATTTGATTACATTGAACAATTACTAATATTAGATCACAGTAAAGAAAAGCTACTTCCAGAACAAAAATAAGCTCATTTGGGATAAATTTACAAAACTTTCTTCTCGCTAAATCAGTGAATTACCTTCAATCAATAAATACTTGAATAAATTACTTGAATAAATAAGGGATAATAAATAAGTCAGAAGAAACTAAGTACATGAATATATAGTGACTGAGAAATTTTGACGGAGGTAAAAAAAAGAGAGTATTATAGAGATTTTTTTGTTCCCCACTATTATTTTCTATATGCCATTTACTATGGCAGGAACCTTTGACCACCAATTCTAAGAATCGGTCTGTGATTGATTCGACTCCAGTTTCAGCTTCAGTTCCAGCTCTAACTGTGCCTTCCTCAGTTTCAGTTCAGGTTTTAATTCCAACGGAGACATCTCTTTGAACGTCACCTTGAAAGGAATCTGTTTCACTTCTCCATTTTCATCTTTCTCTGGTGGGGTGTACTTGACAAACTGGTAGTCTTTCAATACTATTCCGTAGCCGATATAATACCCGACAAACCCACCTATCAACATTATCCAAAATCTTGTCAGTGGAGATGACTCCTTTCTTGGGATCGACCCTAGTTTTCTGAATATTGACATGGTCTATGTCTGATGATTGATCAATCGAAAACAGTACCCTCTCGCTCTTGTGTTCTGGTATCAATTTGAACTCATTCACTTTTCGTCTCATCTTTTTCTATCTTTGATTTTCCGCAGCCCCTGTTTTGCTTCTCCTGTGTCATTTTTGTCACAGTCTATTTTTTATTTTTCCTCTTTTTTCTTTTATTTCGCCTTCAAAAAGGGAATTAGTCATAGATTTAACGATAAGCACCGTTTGGTAGTCGAACATCAGCATCACGAGATAGCCAGAAACATCACCAATTATATCGACATCGACTCAGTGCTGTACAAAGAATGTCATTACCTAAGAGAATTATAAAAGTAAGTAAATTTCATTGTCAAGTCCATGCCCATTCCAGCGGCGTTGCCAATTTCAATTGCAGTGATTCTAACCATCCTTGTCCACTATCAAAAATAGGAGACTGAAAGATTAGTATCTGATCCTGTACCAGGAATAAATGCTCAGCCACATGAAGACAACCTCAGATACTTTGACGTGACGATCCGTGGTCCTCAATCAAGCCCATATGAAAACGGTACTTTCAAATTGGAGTTGTACCTTCCAGATGATTACCCAATGGTGGCCCCAAAAGTGAGATTCTTGACGAAAATCTACCATCCTAATATCGACAGATTAGGCAGAATCTGTTTGGATGTTTTGAAATGTAAGTTTTATCGATTTTCGGCGTTGTCATACCGTCATATCTTGCAGTACTAACTAATTCAACTCATTCTTTCCAGCAAATTGGTCTCCAGCACTTCAAATAAGAACTATCTTGTTATCAATTCAAGCCCTTTTAGGAGCCCCAAATCCAGTAAGTGATCATATCGTTCGCACACCCATATCTCGTGCATCTACTAACGAAAAATATTCAAACTAGGATGATCCATTAGCTAACGAAGTTGCCGAAGAATGGAAGTCAAATGAGGCAAAGGCTATTCTGACAGCTAGAGAATGGACCGAAAAATACGCCCTGCCCTCCGAGACTGTGGCAGCTCTGTCCGAATAGTTTGTAGTGTGATCCGGGAGATACTGTTGTTGAGCGACAAGGCGGAATTTGCAGAGTTAATCGAGTTATTTTTTTTCTGAGCTCACTAGAATCTTAGTAGAATCATGAGTGAGAGAGGTGTAATAATGCTATGAGAGTGGTAGAATAGAGTCATGGAGGTAGAGGTGATTGGAGTACTGCTTTTATGGGATAATAGATGGTGTTGCTCATTTACCCAATATATACATAAATATTCGTATAGTCGTACATGCTAAAATGTCGAAAGATGGATCAGAACCAACCAAGAGATGACTTTTGCTGTAGGGATTGTATATTGCTTTACTCTGTATGCCATTATTCATATAGTTGAATGGTACATATTCATGTTGTGATTTGAATGGTGTGCATGAACAAAATTCATATACAATTTATCTATATTTTATATATTTTATATTCGAATTGTGCAGAATTCTACAGAAAATCTACACATGCTCCACACATTAATTGAGTGTTTATACACATTGTATACAAACGATATACATAAGATATACATATATTATACATATTATACACCCAATTCCACATCTTTCTTATTCTATGTATATCTACACTTGCTCCATAAGACGGATCACTTGATTGACTTAGGCCGATTGACTCAGCACCTCGCCAAGAAATCATTCGTCATGTATCAGAACTTCTATGAATTAAAAGCCCCAACATCCCCAACATACAAAAAATCAGGAGATAATTTCAAGGTACCAGAAACGGTGTTTAGCAACAGAAAGCAAGACAAGAGGTCAGGAATTAGGCACAGGAAGTTAAAGTTAAATTAATACAACAAAAATTGCACCACAAAAGCACCCCAGATTTTTCACGTCGCTCAATCTAATAGTCTTTGCTACATGGGGGTAGGTGTGCAGATAATTAGGAAGTTGCACTTAAAGTTTATGCAGCACGATATTTTGGAGAAAATAAGGTTCTAGTCAGCTGTGTTGAAGCCGAAGGTCATTTTACAGTGCATGGCTCAAGGGAGGTCATAATCAAGTTTGATATATAAATATGTAGGTCTCGTGAATCAGGTGAATAGATGCTTAATTTTCGAAGAAAGTTTAAGTGATATATATATATATATATATATTTATAAACTCAAGTATTATTGATTTAAGTTTTATATATCTATTAATAATACACACATTATCTGTACATAGATCATCTGTACTGGTACATTTTATCCAAAAATCTGTTTAATCAATCAATCCAACACCTGTTAATCATCAATACAACACCTGTTAATCATCAATACAACACCTGTTAATCATCAATACAACACCTGTTAATCATCGATCCAACATCTGTTATTCGTGCAGCCCAATATCTACTAATCAACCGCCATATTCGCCCATATAATCCAAAATGCAACGTTGGCAAGAAAGCACAGACCCAGATTCAGACGCCATCTACCAACCAACACCCTTGAAGAAGAGAACCCCATCGTACACGGAAAAGTTCAATTTGAGCAATCCTTGTGGAAAGAGCTCAAAATCCGATCCTAGGGGCGCTCCTGAACCGGTCAAGACCCCAAGCATTGAGCAAATCGAGCAGCACAAGTTCGGTTTGCAAAGATCTCACACCTCCAACTATCAAAAAGAACTTTTGAGCAGGACTCAGCATCATCACGACATCGAGATCGCTGGATCCCCGAACGAAGCATACCATCTCCAACAGAAAAGAAACCGCAGCAAGGGCGCTCAAGACTTCTTTGCGGAAGTCTCAAAAGATAAATTGTCGTTGATCGATAACGAATTTCCACATCAGGAGATTTTTGATCCTGACAGACATACAGGTTTGCTTTCGCATCCGCCAGAGGAAAAGCCAAAGTCATATACACTATCAGGACCCGAGAGTGATAAGAGTGGCAGCAGGAGCAACAGTGGCGAGGAGATCAATGATATGAATCAGTTCAAGAGGAGATTTTCTTGGTGGTCATAGGATTGAAGACGTGCGGTGGTTGTTCAGGTTTGATCGTCATTGATCGTCAAGGGAAGATCAAACAAATCTGCATTGTTGCCTATGTACCTCGGTTCTTACGATGGAGTGTTCCATGACTTGCTTGCACCTCTATTATCTTTTGAAACAACATTTGCTGTCATACACACATGGCAACTATGACAACATTTCAGCTGGGCCAGTCAGTTGTCCAGAGATCCTTCCAGTTTAGACAAATTGTCAATAGATTGACTCGATATACTGCTGGTTCTAAGCCACATAACCAGCAGAGGAAGGTTAGCAAACAGGTCACCAATGCAGAAAATATTTTTGCGTGCCTCCGCTATTTTTCTTTTTTTACCTTCTTTTGTCCTCACTTGTAATTTTAATAAATGTAATTCGATTGATGGTGCAGATTTCAACGGTTTGGGGTGATTTCGAACTAGTCTTTGATGGATTCGTTTGGATCTTCAATTAAAGTGATGGTTGTAACCAATAATATGAAAAATCTTATGGTAAAATCAAGGCTTCACCATTTCTTCATACCTATTTCTTCGTAACGATATTTTCGCGACTCATAAATTTCGCCTCCCTCCATTCAATCCTCCTCTTTGTCTTACATTCACAATATCCTTGTCTCTCTCTTACGCTTATCCTTATGTTTTTTGGCCTCTATATCAGACAATTTTTCTTAGGGGTAATAAGTTTTTTTTTCTTTTTTTTTTTTAGTTCATTTATTAAACAAATCGGGAAATGGCTGGCTTTTCACAGAGCTTTATGCAGGAAATATGCATGAAAAAATCCTCGAAAAATAAAATGCAGATCAGATCACCACCTCGAGGAGAAGAGATGGCTGGTGTTGGAAACACGATGGGATCAGATCAAATCACTGTTTATTTGATCCATGGGCCTCTAAGACTATAAAAACCCTACATGATCCAGAGCTATGAGACACCGTAGTCCGCTTAACTAAGTATCCCTGATTCTCACCATCTCTCACACAGTCGCTCATTTACAAGTTAACTATAGCCATTCTTTTAGCCCATTACTTCAGTGTGAGACTATACTATCGAGATATTAGCTTAATCATCAGTTTTGTTTGAAACCAATTTGAATCACCAGAAACTGAAAAAAACTCCACCACTGAAATGAACAAGAATCTCTTGACTTTCTTGTTCTTGTCAGCCCTCATACAGCTTGGGCTCGCAGAACACACAACCACAAATGTCAAGACAACAGTGAAAACTCACACCACAGAATTGACCAAGACGTTGTCCAAAGGCAATGTTTTGCTCACTGTTTACGAAGATATCTATGACCACACAACACTTTGGAAGACCGAAAGCCCAGATGCTGTCATCAGGAAATCCGCTTCCTCCACTCTGCTGGTGACGACTCTGCCTTTGACGTTGCTCACCAAGAAGAGTTCCGGCTCTTCAGGGTCTCTTGCCACACTCTCAGTAGGTGTAACCTCTGCAAAGACTACAACAAGTATGATCTTCTCCGCCAAGACCAGCGCTCCTTCGTCCACCTTCACTGGGACTGGAATTACCACCGTCACAACCAACGCTTCGAAGAACCCATTGGTCACTCAGTCGATTGTCGTCTCCACTTCCAATTCCGCAACTATCAAAACTCAAACATTGGTTTCTGCCAAGACAATTGCCACTTCCTCTTCCACAAAAGAGTCGTCCTCTCAAGTTTTGTCAGTCACAACTGCTGAGACTACGAAACTGGCAGCAAAGACTTCATCCTCCGAGTCTTCTTCGCTGGTTTCGTCTTCTTCTAGCAGAGTTGCATCATCTTCGTCGTCTGGCAAAGTTGCTTCTTCTTCCTCTTCCGGAAAAATTGCAGCCTCATCACCTTCCTCTTCTGCCAGCAAGACTTCCACTCTGGCTGCGACATCAAGCTCCACCAGCTCTTCGAATGGAGCAGTCTCTACTGATCCTTCTGACTACGCTGGTAACTTGTTTGAAGCCATAGACACAAACTCTCCTCCAACAGTCTTTGAACGTGACGAGTTGTACCTCGATCTTGCCGCAAACGTAGACAACGGCGACAAGCCTTATGGAACCAACAAGTTCTACACGAATATGATGTTAGATACTCAAGACGACACTGTTTTCGTCTACCCTTACAGTGCATTCTGGTTGTCAGACACTTACTACGGGCTTGCCGTTGCTCACACAACTTCTTCCCAGTACGTCTACGGAAACCACACCTACACAGACTATGCCGGCTACTACTTGAATCCTTTGAAAATTGGCCAACTTGTCTTCTCGGCATCTTCGTTCGACTCCAGTGCAACTTTGAGTCTTAGTGATATGAACGAGTTATCGGCAGTTGCCAGTTTGGCTGAAAGTGGTTCAACTGAAAACTATGTCGAATTTCCATTGGTAGAAGGTATGGGTTTCGTTACTGGTATCTACCACGGAAGCTTGGTTCCTGAGATCAACTCTCAGAGCGGCATTGACACTTTGACCACTGAAACTTCTGCCTCATTAGCTGACGGAATCTTGAAATACCGTGCTACATTGTACAACGACGTTGAGTGGTTGATTTACGTCACTTTGCCTGACGGATACACTTCCTCTGAGTTCAACTTGACTTCTTCCAACTCCAACACCATAAAGGGTTCTTCCTCTATCAACGGTCTTATTATCCAGGTGGCCATCTCTCCTTCTAGCTCAGTCAAAGAAGTCTACTACGACCAAGCTGCCGGTATGTATGCTACAAGTGCCAAAGTTTCTGGATCAGTAACGGGAGGAGTCGCTGCCGAATATCTGATCAGCTACACTACTTCCGGACAGTCTTCCTCTGGAAGCACCATGATTTTCGCCTTACCACACCACGTCAGTTCCCTCACAGCTCTGACTTCTGCTTTCGCAACAGGAATAGAGCTTGATTCTACAACAAAGGGCAAGATGTACGGTTACTTGACCAACACCTTGAGCATGTCTGAGACTTTGGAGACCGGTATGATGTTCTTGCCTTGGACTTCTGACATTGGCGACATTTCTTACACTTCTACTCAGTTGAAACTGATTGCCGACGCTGCCAACTCCGAGTTGGAGGTTGATATCGAGGCAACTGTAGCTGCCTTAGACTCTAACTACTACTCTGGTAAGGTCATAGACAAGTACGCATACATTTTGTTGAGTGTCAGCGAAATTATACAGGATGACGACATCACACAATCCACTTTAGAAGCCATGAAGACCGCTTTCAAGACCTTTACGGAGAACAAACAGTATTATCCATTGTTCTACGACACCAAGTACAAAGGTGTCACTTCGACCGCCTCGCAAACCGATGGTGACTCCGGTTTGGACTTCGGAGCTTCCATTTACAACGACCACCACTTCCATTACGGTTACTTTGTCCATGCGGCAGCTGTTGTTGGTTATGTTGACTCCAAATACAACGGTACCTGGGCTGAAGATAACAAAGACTGGGTCAACTCGTTGATCAGAGACGTTGCCAACCCTTCATCGGACGATTCGTACTTCCCAGTTTCAAGAATGTTTGACTGGTATCAAGGCCACTCTTGGGCCGCTGGTTTGGCTTCGGCTGGAGACGGTAAGAACCAAGAGTCCTCCTCGGAGGATTACAACTTCGCCTATGGTATGAAATTGTGGGGAAGAGTCATTGGAGACCAGTCCATGGAGTCCAGAGGTGACTTGATGTTGGCCGTTTCCAAGAGATCCATGAATGACTACTACTTGTACTCCGACGACAACACTGTGGAGCCATCTGAGTTCACTCCAAACAGAGTCGCTGGTATCTTGTTCGACAACAAGATCGACTACACCACTTACTTCGGAAGCAACATCGAGTACATCCACGGTATTCACATGTTGCCAATTACTCCAGCCTCGTCCTTGGTCCGTGGTTCTACTTTCTCCTCGCAAGAATGGTCCTCGATCTTTTCTACAACAATTGACTCCATCTCAAGTGGCTGGACCGGTATCTTGCGTCTCAACCAAGCTTTATTCGATCCTTCCACCTCTTACTCTTTCTTTTCAAGCTCTGATTTCTCTAGTGATTATCTTGATAACGGACAAAGTTTAACCTGGTGTTTGGCCTTCTCGGGAGGTCTTGCCAGCTCTACATGATTTCAGATTCTTCTTTTCCAGTGTCTTCTTATATCTTGTTTGTACATTATTTCAATTCTTTTCAGGAGTGTATATAAAATTTAATGATATTGTTTCTATTTTGAAGTGACTTATTGTAGATGATCAAGAACAAGGTCACATACAAATCAATGTCTCTGTGGTTTGGGAAACGTAGGACAAGTCTTCAGATGACTGAAAAATGGCTCGAACAATCCTCCCAACTTGGTTGTCCGTTTGTCAGAGACAAGATTGACCCACTTCTTACATCCACCACAGAGACAAGTGGTGAAATACCCTTTATAAGTGAGCTGTTCGAATAACAGCTTGGGATGCAGAAGCACGGTGACATCTCCGGAATCGTCTACAACTATACCGTGGGCCAATTCGAGATGGGTGTTTTGTTCCACAAGTGGCATCCATCTTTGATTTTGACAGAATTGGCATATGAACTCCACAACACCCGACTTGGCTTCTTTCCTGACATCTTGGACATCAAACAATTGTTCACAAGAGTCTCGCGGGAAATGGTGATGTTCGCACCGCACTAACAACAGGTTCTCCTCGCACTCTTCACACTCCAAATCGAAACAATCATGGAAGATGTCTTCCTCCGTGTGAGTGATGCTTTCATTCTCATCGAGCTCCGGAGTTCCTTCGAGTTCGAAATCTCCAAACTGACTACGCCGAGGCCACAAGATCCTGTTCATTGGCTTGTGCGGATTACTGAACGTATAGTATCTCATTCCGGCATTAGGAGGTAACATGTTGTTCAATCTTGGATACTCTTCTTCTTCCAAATAACTCAACACTTGGTCTATCGGTGTCTTGTCTCCGGGTTTCGCAATGTTTGGAGGTGCACTTCTGTTCTCGTTGTCTTCGTAGTAGTCTTCACTAAAGGTTTCGAAGTTCCCTAGTTGGAACTGGGTATTCGTCAAAGAGTCCGGATGGTCGCCTGCTGGCTCCAGAGGAAGACGAGCTCCCCAGTTCAATGGATCCAAGCACTCTAGTTCGTCCATTCGCAAAGTCTTTGTGGTCATTCTTGGGGTACTAGAGATCCACAGATCGATGTCGATTTTCCTGGATTGAGACAATTCTACTCCAAGAGAACTTGAAGTGGCATTTTGTTGCATAGCTAGGGAAAGATGAAGGGGATTTGCTAAGCAACTAGGCGGACTGTTTTGTCTTGAAAACGGTAGACTAGTTGTCTCATTGACTAGAAGTTGGAAAAGAAAAAATAACCCCCATTTGTGTATCCCCAATTTATAACTTTGTCTTCTGCTTTAGGACGTACACAAAAGAACAAACGAAGAGCTCAGACAGAGTCAAGAGAAGGTAGAGGTGGATTCAAACAAGGCATGTTGCATATTGCCATTGCCTTTGATTGCTATTTCACCAAATTATCATTAAAAAATTCATTGATATATTATAATTATACAAACGATTTAAGTCGATGGGAGGAATGTTCGGCTCCATGAATGATGAATAAATAAAATGCTAAATGCTCTTGACAAACTCTTTATATAGAAAGATCAGCTGGAAAAACAAGTGATGGAATTTCTCATCAAGATTACAGAATCATCTCCATTCGGCTGGTACAAAGCCCTGGTGGTAGAGGAAACCTGGAGGAGGAGGCGGTGGGACAAGCTGCTGCTGGGGCTGATGCTGCGGGCCCATATTGGCGTTGGTGTAGTAGTGGCCGTTTGGTCTTTGGTATTGCTGGTTGTATGGTGGAGGAGGAGGTGGGAGCGGCTGCTGCTGCATTGGGAGCGCGGCCATCTGCTGAGGGTGTCTGTAGGAGTCGTACACTGCGCCCGGGGACTGCTGTTGAGGGACGTAGGGGGTTTCCGTTAATGGATGTGCTAGTTGGTGGGTTGGAAATTGCGGTGTCTGCTGCTGGGACCGTGGCAGCATGGACTTGGGTTGCGGTGGGGGTTGGTTGTGGTGGATGAGACGGGCGTTTGGCTGTGGTTGCTGTTGTTGCTGTGGTGGTTGTGGTTGAGGTGGTTGTTGCTGTTGTGGTTGCTGTTGCTGTTGTGGTTGCTGCTGCTGCTGCTGCTGCTGCTCAGGATGCGACTCCTTCACCAAGGCGATCCGCTCCAGCTGCGACAACGGGACCAAGTCACGGAACAACACGAGGGGGATTGGCAGCACGTCCTTGAACTGCGGCGACAGCAGCTCCTTCTTGGACACCAGCCGCAAGAGCTCGGCGCGCTTCTGCGCCTCCGTGGCCGGGGCAAAATCCCCCAGCGACTTGTAGCAGACGGACGCCCGGAGCCAGGCGTCCGCGGCATCGTTGGCCTGGTCGTCGCACCGCTCGTAGACACAGGCCAAGCCCTCCCAGGCCGTGCCCGCGGCGAGCTCCATGGTCTTGTTCACCTGCGGCAGCTGGGCGTGCGAGTCGTCCAGCTGCAAGCGGGCCAGTTGCGAGTAGGCCGAGAGCGCGTCGCTCAACTGACCGAGGTGCAAGTACAAGGCACCCACGCCGAGCCAGGGGATCGGCGAAGAGGGGCACCGGCGCAAGGCCAACTGGTAGGCGTCGTACGCCTCCTTGAAGGACTCCACCATCGAGTAGGCGTACCCGAGCAAGAACACGGGCAAGAAGTCCTCCAGGTTGGCTGCTGGCGCGTAGGCGGACGGGTGCCGGTCCTCCATGTAAATCACCTTCTCCAAGATGGAAATGGCCTGCGGCGGGTTGAAGTACGGGGAGTCCTTGATCAAGAGCAAGTAGGCAAAGTTGATCAAGACCCGCGGGTAGTCGCCGATGGCGGTACACAGAGAGCTGCACAGCTGCACAGCGCCGGCGATATCGTCGGCACGTTCTCTCGCGGTGGCTAGTGCGCACCAGAGCGCGGCGTGCTCGTCGACGCGGTCCGGCGCCGGCGGCGGCAAGCTCAAGGTGATCTTCAACTCCGTGGTGGCCAGCTCGATGTCGCCCTCGGCGGCGTGAATCGCAGCCAATTCCGCGTGGGCAGCACGTAGTATGTCCACGTTGTCGCGGTTGGAGTGGTCGGTGACCGTCTGCAACAGCTGGTGTAAGGACTGCGCCAGCGCGGTCACGGCGCCCAGTCTCACCAACGCCTGCCCGTTAAGTAACCACAAGGAGGCGTCTGCAGGGTGCAACTGGATGGCCCGCTGCAACGAGGCGTGTGCCTGGTCCGCGAACCCGGCCATCAAGTAGCACTCCAGCAACTCCTTCCAAAACTCAGGGTCGTTCCCCAACTCAGGGTACTGCAGAACGGAGTTCGTGATGATCTGGACCAGCTTTTGCGAGCACTCGGTGGCGTTTTCCTTCAAATCCTTGGCCCGCGACAGCGACAGGAGCCCACAGATGGCGCTCTTGTTATAAGGATCGTATTTCAAAGCGGCGTTGAACGAGTTGATCAGCACTTCCAGCGCGCCATACGTGTTCGCACACTTGCCGCACAGGAGCCATGTCTGGAACAGCTCTGAGGCGAACTGTTGTTCCAGCGAGTTGGCGCTCGTGGTGGCGGCGGTGGCGCTTGAACGGTCGTGTGGGGCGACGGTGTTGGCATGCGATGGCGGACTTGCGCCCGTTGCACCTGATTTCAGCGATGTCCTGGCTCTTTTCACCCTGGGAGACTCCGATTTAGGTTTAGGGCTCATGTTTTGATCTTGGTAATTCAACGATTACGTCTTGTTCTCCCCCTTTTTCAATAAAAGTAATACCCAAGGGATTAGAATTGGAATTTTTGTAAAACTTTTTTTGTCTCTTTTCCAACAATTTGTTAAATCTCTCTGTGATCAGCAAGGGAAACTTAGAAATAGAATTTTTTTTCTTTTTTTATTTTCTTTTTATACTTTTCTTTTTTATTTTTTACTTTTACCTACAGAAAAAGAAACAATAAAATATAGATGCATACAATAGATGCACACCACTGGCATACAGATGCGTAACCTTAACTTCACTTAGCACGGGAAAATGGTCTTCAAGCTGTGTTTCAATCCCGAAATGAGCTCTGATGAGACCCGACTAAATTAAGTAGATGCATGACAACATTGGAGTGTACTTCTTTGGAGTTGCATTGCATGTGCATACTGTTATAATTTGGTCTATTTGTACATGTTGTTGCTGCATATCTGATTCTATTCAAATCGTCCCCTTGTTCTTCTGTGCACTCTATGTGTCTCTAAATTTCTTCTTTTTTTTTTTTTTTTTTTTTTTTTTAGTTTGTTCTTCTTTGTTAAGTTGCGGCTCTCTTGGTATTTTGCAATTTCAACTGCTGATGAAACAACCTGGGAACTTGCCTCAATATCGGGGATAAATACGATCAATACGGTTTGAGACTTTTTCTTGCTAATCCCTAAATTCAGACATCACCAATCTACCTACCTGCCTACTACCTTGTTTTTGTCTCAATCCTTACAACTACCACACCTCTTTTGTTTTACTCAACACTCACTTTTCTTCTCTCTACCCAAAAGGCGAGCTTGAATTTAAAGTTAAACTCTATATATATTATAGTTCACTTTCACGCAGACTACATGCTTATCAAAATCATCTCTGCAGTACAACGAACTAAAAAGCGCCTTCAAATAATAGTTTGCCCGGTGCTGGTGCTTGGTATGTACCACTTCTCCTTGGTAAGGTTGTTCATATACACTGAAATTCCGGATATATTTTCAATTGTGCGTATGGAATCCTTTTTTTTTTTCTTGTCTCTTGGTATGTACATGCGTATCTACTTACTCGCACGGGCTTTTTACTTTCTTTTCCCTTCTTCTTGTAGAAAAAAACAATGTTCCTTATTTTCTTGCCTGATTTTTTCTTTTCTTTTCGCTTTACCTTGTTCCATTTATTTCCTCTTTACAGCCGTTTGCAGCGGGAAAACCATGAAGATTTCTGTTTTAAACGATTCTTTAATTCATAGATTTCTGTACACTTTCGAATTATTATCTACTTAACTCTAGGAAATTTGGGTTTTATTATTTAGGCAATCGCAATCAACTCAAGACTCCATCAGATTGTCTTCTACAACAGTATGGCGTAGTTCTTGTTGCAAGCTCCAACTAAGCCTCCTCCCTTTGGCTCCTATTCAACGATACTTAGCATTCAAGAATCACCACAAAACAGCGAAAAAGAAAAGAAATATCCAAAAATAAAATATTATCTGAACCTAAAATTTAACCTCAACCAAGGCGTTCGTTTCAGACATTCGTACCTACCTTTGAACGGTGTCTCGCTCTTCCTTTGAACAAAGAACCAAAACAAAAATAACACAAAAAATATCTTTTTTTTTAGCCAACCTTACATACTCACGCATTCGTCTAAGTTGCGGTGAATCTCGCAAAAAGTCATACTTTATCTGACGCAGCACTTGCTACGGTTTTGTGGCAAATCCCAGGATGGGCTGTGGGATGTCTTTTCCCTCCTCTTACTTCATTGGGTTTGGTCGTGCGCATCTGACAAGTTCAAGCCAGTTTAAATATATCCTGATGTTTGAAATCTCGATGTCTAAGAGGTTATGTTTGTACGCCCAGCATTACATGCACATGGATTTCTTGATCACAAATTGAGATCCGCAAAAGGCACTCAGCTGTCGTTGATCTCACCATCAACTGTCGTTGCTCTAGATCAGGTCGCCTCACAATACTGAGTTTTTGTTAATTGAGTATCGATGGAGTTAATAGACGTTTATTTCCGAAAACGTCCATTTATCCGACTGTACACAGTATTCCGGGACGATTTTTTTTTAAAGGCCTCCAGTGTTATACTAGTAGATGATCACTAAAACCCAAGTCCTTGGTCAGTTATGAGATCCTCCTCTCCTAACTTCCAGCAAAAAGAAAAGAACATAAAGTACAAGCAATATCATGCAGATGCGCGAATGTATGCACATGCATGAGAAATCGTGTAATCTGCACGCACGTTATAGAAATTTAACTTTTGTTTACAGACTTGCATGCTTAAAGTAGTGACGAAGGTGTCGTTAACCTATGGCGAGCTGATCCAATGCGGGATGTGTTCCACATTTACCGAAGCTGATCTTGCGGTTCAAAAAAGTTTTGTAAGGAATGAACCGGAACTAACTGTGCTTGACGGAATGAATCCGTTTTGTATTCTTGGTCAGATCTTCGATGGTAATCGCGGGGTTGGTTACCCACCTGCTGGACCTCAAGATATTTATACTGCGGACAAGTAGTTCTTTGATGTGGGATCGATCAATTATGCATATAATTTTAAACATACATATGCTGAGTTAGTCACAATAAAAGACAAAGACAGGTGCAGTGAGAGACAGAACAGATAACAGAGAACAAGAGAGTTATACCAAAGGAGCTGAGTCTTAGAGCTAAAGCATGGGGGACTAAACATCTAAGGCAATAGTTGTTTTGAAACTAAAAGGGGAATTGCTAAAAAGATGAGCGGTCCTTTCACGGCTGCGGAGCTGCTAAAATGGAGGAAGAAAAAAAAAACCTGACAAAAAATAAACTACCAGCAGGCCTCGACTAAGAGCTCAATACATTCCCAGGTTACATTGTATTTCAACGTGATATTTTTTAGAAGAAAAATCCATGTCAGTGGACGATTTTCGAAAAATCTCAAAAAGTAATCAACTCTGATAAGATTTGGCATGAAGCAACTGGAAAGTAAGTTCTCGTAAAGCAGAATAAGGTCATTTAAAACGCAAAAGGGAAAAAAACTGAGGGAGGGTGGCAGGTTAGATCAACTTTTTTTTCTTCCTTCTCGGCATTCCATGAAACACGTTTGCATATTGAAATCTGTGTGTTTGTATTTTTGGTCCCTTCACGATTTTTTTTTTTTTTTTTCATTCCCTCTTTGGGGCCCTCCAACAAAAATGAGAAAAATGCGCAAAGACAAAGAGAGGTAAAAGGCTGCGGGCTCTAAAGTATTCACACCCCTTGAGTACGGGATTTTTTCCGTGGTAAAAAAAACTACATAGTAAATGTCGTAATTGATTGAGGATTCGTAAATGAGGAAGCAGGTCTGAGCACCGGTAGTTTATAGTGCGATGTTTGAAGGGATGTCTAGCTTTGCCAAAATATGGTCACACTTGAGATTAGTATAAGCTTTAAAGTTTCGTGCTTAGTTTAATTTTTGTGGATCGAACTAAAAAGCTGCGAATGTGGAACACAAAAGAAAAAGATGAAGAAGAAGAAACAAGCACCTTTTTGAAACTAACCCAGACAGATCGATCTAGTTGATTCAATGTAACGCATTGTTGTCATAAGTTTTTTGTACCAGCTAAATAATATCAGGTTATAATATCAGTTTATTGTTGATCTGTTTTTTCCAGCTCCAAAAAATATATCTAAAACATTTAAATCACTTGGACTCCAATTGTACTCTATATATGGTTGTCTCGTTAACTTTTATGTTTGTGTTGCACAAACATGCTTGTGAATTATAGTTATAAGACGAGTTGCACTAGCATAAGCAGCAGCTAAATGTAAAGCTTGTTATGAGCTGCATAAGCAGACGAAGCGTGCATGTGTCTTGTTTGTATTGTAAAATATTTATAATTTTGTTGTGTGACTCATGCAGAACCTGCTTACTGTTATATGCATATCCTCAGGCAGACCCGCATACTAATTGTTAAAAACAGTGAAAAATTTACAAAAACAAGTGCCGCAACGACCGCTTCTTGTACTTTTTTTGAAGTGTTGGACTTCTTTTTTTGTCTTAGACTACTAATACAGTAGAGATCTTCAGCAGAAGAGTGATGGAATTCTCACTGCTGGTTGCATACAAGAAAATGTTCAGCACTTCTGACTTCTGCAAACAAACTTTTTTTTATCGCCTTAGCGTATTGAAAGAATGCCTCTAAAATTCGAAATCGATAAACGAAGCACATTTCGTATGTGTAGTGCCGATACTTGGTACCATGCTGTACAGAATTGTTGTCGCTTTACATTTCAAACACACAATGCCTAAATGCGAGATTCATGACGCTATTGTGGTTCTGTTTTCAAAACAACGTTGTTGTTCTTTTGATCTCAGAGTATAAATTAGACACCTGAATCAAATTTCATTGATCCCAAGCTGAAGTTCAAGTGTTTTTGATTTTCCACCCAAGCAAAAAAAAAAAAAAACTGAAAATTTTGAAAAAGGCGAGCCTGATTCTTCCCGCCCATAGTTTGTACTGGAATGATTTGCTTCAGTTAGTTAACGGAAGTTTGATACAGGAAGATGGGAAAAGCGAATACTCATGTGTAAGTTGCGTCATGTTATGTCTGAGATTTATGGTTCCCATTGTGCTTGTGTGCTCAGACAAGGTGCAAAGTTAAAAACACATTCTTAGGTGGAAACCGGATATTCAGGAACCATTCAATGGGAACCAAAAACAAGAGAAACTCTAATTGGTACATAACGATTTACAGACGCACAAATATTAAAACAAATTGTAAGAAACCTGAGAGCCCAAATCCTCAAAAACTGTTACACACACACAATCTCTCTCTCTCTCTCTCTCGATTTTGCAAGAGGATCATTTTTTATCTCCAAGGCACTAAGATCAGCAAGCTGAAATTTGCAGCTGTTTCAGAAATGGACCCAGCATTTGTCTGATTCTCTTTTTTTTTTGACTTTTGGCTCGCCCTAATTCGAGCTCGCTCTCTCCAGGATGTGCCACCACCATGTATGGGCTTAGATTGCAAGGATATCAAGCACCATTGCGGTGATATCATTAGAGATACGTCAGCGAGAAGGATCAAGATCATTAGATAATATCAACCTCTGTCTCATGCAAAATGCAAAGAAAAAGCACGGTTTATTTCTAGACTAAAGTAAACTTTATTAAAACATAGATCAACATGTTGCGGTAACACAGACTACATCGCGATTATTATTTAACCTCGAAGGGAAAAAAAGCTCCTGCTATTCAAAATCTCCGTCTTGGAACTCTTGAATGAGATGCCGGTTTGAGTCAGCATAACTTAAAGAGAGAGTAGGCGATCTTGACTAGAGACGATCAATCACTGGATCAAAATCTTAAAATCTCCTATGCACGACTTACAATGGGTGACATAAAACAGGTTTGTTTTAGCTCGCTCCACATTGATTTAGAGCTTTTCATTGTTGAGTGGGAACTCCCTGGTCGCTCTTGTTCGTCGTGGTCATGCCCTCAAACTCCACTACCACATAATGATCCTGTTCATATTGAACCAAGCCTGTTCTCTGATCTACCGTTAGGCGGCGTGGTTGGCCGCGCGCACGCTGGACTCCATAGTAAACGAAGGTGAGTCATTTGCTTATCTTCGGCCAAGAAAACCGCTGATTTCGCTCGCCAAGAACCCCGCTACTTGTGCTCCCAAGTTGCATTGGATGCCTATAAAACTCTCAAACCTGCTTATCCTTTTCGTAGTTTTGAATAGAAGTGAATCAAAAGTAAACCAACGCATTATCATGACAACCGGATCTTCGAATGCAGTTGAATTCCCACGGACTCACAATGAGTTCAGAAGTAAGTTTTACGAATCTGCCATTGCTGGAACCGACATTGACTAACCGCATTCCGTATAGGTGACACTTTCACTGTTCCAACCAAGGAAATGTTGGAACTTGCCCACATCAGCTCCATCGGGGATGCTGTCTACGACGAAGATGAAGACACCATTGCCTTGGAAGAGAAAGTGGCCCAGTTGGCCGGCAAGGAAGCTGGATTATTCTGTGTCAGTGGGACGCTTTCCAACCAGATTGGGATGAAACTGCACGTTTTAGAGCCACCTTTCGGGCTCTTGTGCGACCACAGAGCCCACATCTTGAACAACGAGGCTGCTGGTATTGCCACGTTGATGCAACTGATGCCTACAGGTGTGGTTCCGGCCAACGGCCAGTATCTTGTCTTGGAAGATCTCGTGGAAAAGATCGTGCCACACAACATTCACTACGCAACTACAAAGATGATTTGTTTGGAAGACACCGTTGGTGGGATCAAGACCCCAATCCACGAGATTGCCAGGATCTCGGAATTTTGTAAAGAACGGGGCATCGTCTTGCACTGCGACGGGGCCCGTTTGTGGAACGCTGCCGTGGCAGATAACGTTGCAATTTCGGAGATTTGCAAGTACTTTGACTCCGTCTCGTTGTGTCTTTCCAAGACAATAGGCGCACCTATCGGATCCGTGTTGGTGGGCAGCAAAAAGTTTATTGCCAAGCTGAACCATTTCAGGAAACAGAACGGAGGAGGAATCAGACAGAGTGGAATGATTCTGAGAATGGCATCGTATGCCATCGATACGAACTACGGCAAGTTGGCCAAGACCCATGAGATGGCCAAAGAATTCGAGAGTTTTCTAAAACAAAATGGGATCCCCATCTTGAACTCGGTCGACACCAATTTCGTCTTTATCGATATGAAAAAGCTGAAGATGGACCCGCAAGTGTTAGAAGCTTTGGGTAAAAAACACAATGTCAAGCTGTTCCGCGGGAGAATAGCTTTCCATTACCAGAACAGTGAGGAGGCAGTGGAAAACTTGAAAAGGGCTGTCTTGGAGACGTATCAGATCGCTTTGAAGAACAAAGTCGGTCCTTCGGCGCAGTCGATCAAGTATTAAAGACAACGCCCAAGATATCTTGAAATAATCTGCGTACGATTTGCTCTTGGGATTGTCTCCTGAGCTGAGCGTATTTTTTAAGCTCTGATATTTTTTAACTAGTGTTGTTTTAGTAATAAAGTGTGAATCTACAAGAGCTAGTAAAGGCAGCAGCAGTAAAGGCAGTGAAGCAGTAGTGAAGCAGTAGTAAAGCAGCAATCTAAAGCCACCCGCGCAACCCCGAATCTCGTGACTAGTATGGCCGGTATTCACTGGACTCACGACTTCTTTCTACACTTCTAAAAATAGTTGACATGGACTCTGTGTCTCCAAAATAGCAGAAGAATTTTTTTCCCCTTTGTAGTTGGGTCCGTGGACAGTGAAACGCGAAAAAAAAAAAAAAAAAACCTAAGGAGGTCCTTTGTTAGTGCACAGTTGTACCATTTGCACGAGACCATCTAGCCCAGTAACCCAGGTGCACAGGTTGGAGTTTTGCGCTCGACATGAATGCGAGGTGTATCCTTTTCCAGCTGCAGAGTATTAAGGGATAACAAAACAATCTCTGGAAGCGGGAGGGGCTAAAAATAGTATGAAATATCCTTATATGAGGAAAAATGCTATGTAACCTATTAATATGTGCAACAGCTTAAATAATCGCTCCTGAGATGATGATGGTGATGAAGATAACCTCGACGCGCTCGTCCATCTACTCACAATAATGTCTTTCAATTACAACAAATGACCAAATTTTGAGGCTTCCTCCAAAGTTTCAGATCTAGATGTTATTCCAATACTGTTGTACATGCGTATAAATTTCAGCAACTATTGTCGATCTCTTTTGGCCTTGACGCTATTCCTTTGTTTTGCTTTTCCTGTTTTCCACTCTTTGTCTCGTCGCATTCCAATGCCTTGCCGCGTCACTGAGCATGTTCAAGAGGTCAGCAGCACATTGGAAGCAGTTCTTGGCGAACCCGCAATTGGTCATTGAACGTTTAACCTCTTCGCTCCTCCAAGACTGGCAACGTGCCAGGGTGATATTAATAATTCAACTATGCATCTCCGAACTTTAAATTAGATATTTTACCCTTATCAAGATGGTGTATTTTTCTCATACACTGCTGGCCAACTAAGCCCATGCAGCATTCACTCCTCAGCACCAGATCCTAAATTATACTCGCGGTTTCTACTTGCTATTTCTCGGTCTTATTTTTTCCTCGTGTTACAACCTAACCCATTTTTACTCTTTATGGCTAGCACAAAAGCAAGATTAACGTTAGCGTGGAACGTTAGCGTGTAAAAAAAAAATCTCGATTTTCCTTGCTGGTGCTGGGTTTCAATCTGATTTTTTTTGACTTTTTATTTTTTTTAATCTGAATTCTTTTTCTCATCTTCTTTTCCTCTCTCTCCTTTTAAAAAATCATCTGGGAATTTTGTCTGGTTTACCATCATCATTCTTGCTGAGCTCGTTTTTGAACTGCATATTGACAACATCAAACCGCTGTTGACCATCACTTATCAAACAATCGCTTTTGAGGTTATCGTTCATTGAGTGACATTGTGATCTGAGCCAAATTCCATTCCACAAACCCGTTCAGTTTGGTCTGATCTCCGCATAACTTCGTATCGTTTTTTTTTGCCTGATTTACCAAGGGAAAAAAGAGAAAATCCTAGCGTGTTCTTTTTGTTTCACTTTTTTACTGAGACACAATAATCCCACCAACATCCTGGTCCCGACATATCGAATCCCTCAACAACAAACACTGAGAGACTACCCCCGAGAAACAACTTCACAGGTGAAAATAAACAAATCGGACCTTTTAGTCGGCCTCTTTTGTTGTTGTTGTTTTTTCTTTTTTGTACCACCAGCTGGAAAAGAGAGACACTTTAGTCAGCCATAATTCATATCGGAATCAAAATCAAAAACAAAACAATCCTTATAAACAATAAACATATCCATAACAAACATCCAGACAATATACCTCATATCTATCAAATTATTACTCAAGAATTCCATCAAGTTCAAAAAATTCAATCGGAGCACGATTTCAGATAATTATAATCCATTCCCACCTATACACCAAAAACAAAAATGCATAGAAGCCAAAGTTCCCTATCCTCCTTCTTGGATCGCAGAGATACAAATTCAAATCCAAATAAAAAATCCTTGTG
This sequence comes from Nakazawaea ambrosiae, assembly GCA_024271865.1. Taxonomy (NCBI): domain Eukaryota; kingdom Fungi; phylum Ascomycota; class Pichiomycetes; order Alaninales; family Pachysolenaceae; genus Nakazawaea; species Nakazawaea ambrosiae. The sequence continues at coordinate 750,580 of JANBXG010000002.1, forward strand.
GGGCACCATCAAATCCAAGAGACGTGGTGAAGACAATTCTGTGAAGAGAAAGTCATCGACACAACTTCGTCCCATCTCCAGTGTCAGTAATCTCAATACAAGCCCATTGTCCACACTAACAACCACCAACACAAACATATCCATCACCACTGAAGGCAACAACAGGCCCAAGTCCCGTCTCTATCATCACCTGCATTCCATGTCAGTTCAACCTTCCTTGAGCTCACTGTCTTCTTCATCCAATTCCAGACCAACTTCAATGATCAGTTACAGTTTAGACCCAAACGCAAATTCCAACGCCAACAGAGAGTCGGAGTCCCTGTACTCTTCGGCAAGAAACTCCATATATTCTATACGGTCGCATTCCGAGCCACGATCCAACGTTCCAAAGAGCATCAACACAAACTCCGGCTTGAGCACCAGCAACTTCAACAGTTCCTCGACCCCAGTGAATACCAGGTTCTCGCGGATATTCGACGCTGACCTCTTCAACACCGAGGATATGTCCCCTACACAATACAAACATCCCATACCATCCATTCCCGAGCAAAGCACAAATAACTCTGCCTCCGGTTCAAGATCTCCGTATTACTCGTATCGCAGTGTGAACCTGGGGCTGGGGCTGGGTCTGTTGCTCTCGACTCAGACCCAGTCTCGGTCCAAGAAAAGTGACCGGTACTCTGTCATGTTCGGCAACAACGCCACAGAGTTGTCCCAGGACTTCTTGGACAGCCTAAGACTGATCCCATCGAACGAAGAGAATAAATCCTTGGACCCAGAGTTGGAGTTGGAACCAGAATCGAACCAGATCTTGTCTCTGGCGTTTGAAGACTACAAATTGGCGTTGGAGGCATACGGAGTAGGCGACGACGAGGATGACCACGATGGAGACAAGACGCTTGACCATCTGAATGACCACCCGGGCCAACATACTTCCAACTCCTCGTTGTTCTCCTCCAGCTACAACACCGAGGTGGAGGAAATGGACAACAAGATGGAGGTGAAGATCTTCTCGAATTGTATTTGGATCGGCAGCACCGAGTCCAATATATTTGATTCCAACACAAAGGATATCTTGATCAATGCGAAGTTAGACAAGATCGGAATTAAGATCAACGACGACTTGAACGGTGTTTTCAGTGAGGATGACGACGACGACGACGACGATTTTGTGCAACTGCACGACAAGAGAATAGTGCAACGAACATCTCTCTATTTCACATGATTGGAGTAATCAAACGTTTTCTGGACAACAAACGAAATCTCTTCAACTTCAGTTGATTTGTCAATCACTGATCTCTTTACAAAGACTATTTCTTTTTTTCTTGTCCTTGAAACGTTTGTACTGCCTCTCAACCTCGTCACATCCCCCATCCGCATCTTGACACCCACCTTCTCCTCTCTAGAAATGTTGTGGTGAAATTCAATCCATTTATTCCCCTACATAGTCGAGACTTCTGCTTCTTATTATGCCTTTCGTTTAACTCAAAAGATACAGGTGCATTGGCCTTTATGCCAAAACCCGAAAAGTCATGTTCCCTTTTGATGATCCATTGAAACTCAAATTCTCCGCTCTCGCCGACTCACTGATACTGTTATACTGTTCGTTACTTCATTCATTCGTTCATTTATTCATAAGATCAACCACCATTAGTTCATTCATTCCTCACTTACTCCGTTCGTTCATTTCATGCAACTATTCCAAACCTTTAATTCAATTCATAAACTGTAAAATGCAATAGAAACATTTTTTATCACCCATCATTTAGTATAATCGCTTGTTTAAAAAGCACATTTTGAATCAATATAGTCACATTTTCCGAACCTCACCAACTCATACAGTCGCTTAATCTTATTTTATATCTGATGTTATTCACAATCACTTGCCCATGTCACTTTTACATTAACCGAATTCTCCACCACCAGATTTTGCAATTTTGTTTGTTCTTGTTTTTACCTCAATCTCTTATTTAATAGTATTTACGTTTTTGATATATCGCAACCTATTTATGGCCATGTCTGTGTAGGTTAGTGTAGTTGGATGAGAGATGATTGAGATTGTTCAATTAATAGATTGGTGTCTACATCTTTGGAGGTTGTGAGGCTGTAATTGACAGTACTATGCTAGATATAGAAATCCGTACGTCTTTACGTTTTGAGGTTTTCGAGTCTAGAAGCTGATTTTCTGTCCACCTTCAAACTTTCGTATCTAGTGATCTGTATATCTAGAGATCTGTATATCTAGAAATCTGTATGTCTTTGGATTTTGAGGTTCGCAAGTCTAGAAGCTAATTTCATGTCTATCTTCAGATTTTACGAATCAAATTTATCTTACCAACCGGGTATGTCGGTTTAAATTGCTAGATGTTTTTGGTTGTTAAGCTGTGGATGTTTTTTATTATCAGAACGTCTATTCGTTCGGTTAGTAAGGTGTTTATGTTGTTGGCTGTGAAAGAGTCCGTGCTTTTCTCAAGTTCTCCCTTCAAATCCTGGTTCTACATCTATAACTTTATTCACTTCGCTCCATACAACTGTATCTCTCTACACAACTGTATCTCTCTACACTACTGTTTCTCTATACAAAATTGCACTCCACCCCACCATTTACTCCACTCCACCATACACCTTATTCCCGCCTCCATCAAATCCTCATTTCCTCCCACAGCCTTCTCCATTCCTCATTCCAAACAAAGCAACCGTCATCTCCCCCAATTTCAGCTCATCACTATAAAAAAACAAAGTTCACCCCCTGCCGCTTAGCTTGCAGGAAAAAAAATAGAAGTTTAAATAAAATTTAAAGTTGCTAACTAAAATGTATCAAAGTATTATTTGCCAGGTATTATATAAAACAGAGTTGGAAGTAGCTATTCTAGTGATTAACACATTGTAGTGAAGGTCAGTTAGTGCAGGTTCTGAGTGGAGATCAGTTTCAGTGAGATCATTTTGAAATGTTGGATAAATTAAAAAAGTTAAGTTTGCACAATTCCCTTGAAGCTTCAGGCCCTGTGGCTCCTAGAGGTAAAGCTCCAGATAAAGCGTCCATTTATCAAAATAGATACAATTTTGGAGTCAATCTCGGGTCAGTGTTTGTTCTTGAAAAATACATGTACGGTGATTTGTTCATAAACGATAGTGGACTGGAATTGGATGCCGTCAAGAACTTAATCAAGGAAAAAGGCGACAAAGAGGCTCAAAAGCTTTTGGAGAATCATTGGTCCAGTTATATGAACGACGACGACTGGAAATGGTTGCAATCTAAAGGTGTCACTGCTGTAAGGATCCCAATTGGATATTGGGCTGTAGATGGCGGCAAATTCGTCTCAGACACCAGTTTCAGTAAGGTTTCTCATGTCTATAAGAAGGCCTGGGATCACTATAAGAAGATGATCTCCAAGGCTTCCTCCTACGATATTGGGGTCTTGGTGGATTTGCATGCTCTTCCTAAAGGTGCCAATACCGGTGATCATAGTGGTGAGCTGTTGTCCAATGCTGGCTTTTGGGACTCGAGCTCGGCTCAGAAGAAACTGGTGCAGGTGGTGACTTTTATGGCCAGTGATTTAAAAGGCATTGAGAACGTTGTGGGGTTGCAAATTGTAAATGAGTCTGAGTTCAGCGAAGATGGGTCTGCGCAGAAACGGTACTACTCCAAGGCCATCAATGCCATCAGAGAGGTGAACTCGACGATCCCAATTGTCATTTCCGACGGCTGGTGGCCCGACCAATGGGCCAAATGGGTGCTGGAAGAGGAATCCAAGTTCAGCAACAAGAGTGCAACTTTGGGTGTTGTCATCGACTCGCATTGCTATAGATGTTTCAGTGATAGTGATAAGAAGAAGGCTCCTGAACAGATCATCCAGGACTTGTCGAAAGACCTCTTGACCAATCTATCTGCCGCGCTGGATATTCTTGTTGGAGAGTATTCGTGTGTCATCGACGGGCAGTCTTGGGAGAAACTGAAGCAGGACAGAGGCCAGTTGGTGGCTCAGTATGGACAGCTGCAGCAGAGAGAGTTCTGGCACAAGGCGAACTGTGGATCCTATTTTTGGAGTTACAAGTTCCAATACGGAGATGGAGGCGAGTGGGGATTCAGACCTATGGTGGAATCGAATTCCATTCCTGCAAGGCCTACATCGGTCAAGGTCCCCTCCAAAGACCAGTTCAACGATGCTTTGAACCGGGAATTGAAGGGACATTCCGACTACTGGAACTCGCAAAATCCTAAAGAGCACTACGAACACGACAGGTACAAAGAAGGGTTCACAACTCTGTGGGAAGATGCTACGAATTTTGCCAATTTTCATGGTTCCAGGCTCGGGAGAGTTCATGCTTGGTCTAAATCAAGACTAGGTGAGCACATCAAGGCCAAGGGAGACTCCAAATTCTTATGGGAGTGGGAACAAGGATTTTCCAAGTCGCTTGAGATTTTCAATCAATTGGCTTTTGGAAACTGAGCGTCTTTAGTGTGGTAATACATTTCATATATATAGCAATTGGTAATTTTATTATTATTAAAACATGGATTCATTTGTGAGATCATAAAAAGATAGTCTGATCAAAAGCTGATTTTAACATGTAAGCGGGGAATATACAAAAAGCTAAGAAAGGTGAAACAAAAGCAAGCGGCCTTTCATGATGAAATTTTTTTTGAAATTGGGGGAAATTGGGGGTTTTTTATTCGAATAAATGAATTTTCAGGTTGTGGAAGGGTATTATTGAAAGCGAAGCTAAGTTTTTGGCCAGCATCTTGTGTTAGCATTTTGTTCTCATGGAGATCTTATCTGATGCTGACTCACTTTCCTAATACCCCCATTGCCAATGATCTTGTCATTGGAACTAGATACTCTTCCTTTCAACCTGTTACCAGAACTGATTCTAGTAGATGACTTGGATTTAGGTAATCTGCCAGGAGTACCGTATTGCGGAGCCAGAGAAGGTGGAGGCGAAGACGAGATTGTGGTCGTAGTGGTGGTGGTTGTAGTGGTTCTGGTCTTGGTCAAATGAAGATTTTTACTCGAAGGATTAGGATTCGTGATGGATCTCAAAACTCTCCACTGGTAATTACTCTCTGGTTTGCCGTCGGTGACGTTCGAAACCGTTCTCTTGTGAGGGCTGTTGTCCGGGGCCAGCAGCAGCTCCTCAACGGCAACTTCCTCGATGGCCATGGTGTTGTCCTCCGCCTGGTCCATTGGCTCCTCTACATTTTCTACGTCTTCAAACACTCGGTACTCGGCCTCTTCGTCCGAGTTGTTGGTCTCTGTGCCCTCTGGTCTCTTTGCGGTGTATTTTCTAGGCTGGCCGGGACTTTGCAAGGGAACAGCGCGGTGTGCGCTCTTCAACTGGCCTGAGATCTTCCTTCTTCTCACGGGAGTGGCTGGCGAGGTGTCGAAATTGCTCGTGTCCATGCGAGACATCGACAACCCAAGCTTCAGTTTACGTTCTTTCCGCATCGACTTGTAGAGATCGTACTTGATCAAGGGGAACAAGCCCCCGATGAACTCGTCTGGCACTGTGTCGAGCACCATGGTGTGTCTCCAGTCGCGGAACTCGTTCTGGTGCAAGTACAACCAGTGCTGCTGTGGGCCCACCACCATCCCCGGCCTGATCATCCGCATGTACCCAATGCACTCGTTCAGCGTGAAGCCGTGCGTGTAGATCAAGTGCGCCCCAATAAGACAGCCCGTTCTTCCCAAGCCGGCCTTGCAATGGACGGCGATCTTGCCTCCGTCGTTGATGACGGTCTCTGCGGCGCCGATGAACTTCTGCACGTACTCCATCGTCGGGCAGGTACCGTCGTCGAACACCATGTCGATATGCTGTATGCCTCTCTTCTCGAACTCCCGCTTGTCGTACAAGTGCGAGTTCAATCTCACGACCAACTTGACGTCGTGGGCAGTAAAGTAGTCGAGCACCTGGCGGAAGGGCTCGTTTAAGTGGCCCCGCAGCTTCTGCTCCGGGGAGGCAAACGCTATGAAGTCCTTAGATATCACGTTGAAGTCGCCTTGGTCCACGCGCTCGTACTGCTCGTACTCCTCCAAGTTGAAGGTGGTCAAGTCGATCATGCCGCGCTCCTTCGCTCTCCACATGCCGTAGACGATGTCCTGGATGGTTATCTCAAAGTCCGCGTGGCTGTAGCCGGCGTCGCGGAACCCCATGAACGGCGGGTCCTGCTGTGCGATCGGCTGCAACACCTGGTGCGGCGACCAGTTCTGGATCAACACCATGTAGCAGCACAAAATGCAGGCAGCGTTGGAACGCTCTCTGGAGCCCGTGGAGGAGTAAAAAACGACGGCCTTGCCGCGGTTGGAGCTGCTGTTCAAGATGTTGTGCAACACGACGGCAAAGCGGTACAAGTGCCCAATGTGCAAGGGTCCAAAGTCGAGGTTGAACTGGTTATATGGCAACGAGTCCTCCACGGTGAAGTACACCACCTCGCTGGTGTTCTTCGGTTTCTGGTCGTAGGCGCCCAAATAGATCCTGTCCTTGAGAAACTCGATGGCGTTCAACTGCTCCAGCAAGTCGGAGGTGGATATTCTGTTCATTTTGTCGTTTGGAGCGGGCCGATGGCGGTGCAATGCTGTTGGATGCTGTTAGTGAAAGGGGAAGGAAAAGCAAAATGGGCCACTGAGGGGGGTGTAAAACAAGATGTGAATGGTTGAAATCTAGTAAAGCGATGAAGTTGAGCGGTAGAGATGGTCCTGTTTGGTTGAACCCCTTCGATGCTTGTGTCTGTCCAGTGGATTCTCTGGCTGCTCAAGTCTTCTGACGGTATTTCACTTGTTTATATTTGAAAAATCGAAATTTAAGAAATGGAAAAATCCAAAAAAAAAAAGCAGATTAAACACAAACAACTAACTTTATTTGTTGATAGATTTCCTAAAGAGGCCCTAGATAGAGGGAGAAGCGAAAAAGAAGAGTAAATAGTTGGGTTTCCTGTTTGGGCGTAATAGGGGTGTGCAGAGGTGGGGCTGGTTACTGGAAGAGGAAGTCGAGGGAGTGAGGTGGTGTGGGATAGGTGGTTGGTGAGATGGTTTGGTGAGATAAGTGAGTTGGCGGAGTTGGTGTCTATATATTTGAGTAGTATATTTGTATTGTGTATTTGTATAGTGTATTTGTATAGTGTATTTGTATAGTGTATTTGTATAGTGTATTTGTATTATGTATTTGTATTCTGTATTGAATAGTGATCTATTTATCTATTAATATATTGCAACTTTTTTCCATCTCTGATCTCCTCTCACCATTCCCCAAGATGACCCGGTCCTCCCTGCTTGACTAAGCTCATTTTGTCGTAGATAAAAAAAGATCAAAAAAAATAAAAAGATTAGAAAAATCATTTTTTTATATAAATTTAAATCACTTTTCTCTCCCTTAACGCCCATATTCCCTTGCATCGCACCGACAATATGGACAGTGTCTTGTCGTTTAAAGAGCTTTTAGGCACGGCGGCGCTCAGCGTGAGCTACTTGAACGCCAAGCACAGAATTTCCGACGATTTATATATAATCCCACACTTCTTGACCAAGGTCCTGCAGCATCTCGTCAATTGTTACCGTGGCAGGGTCGATTACTGGCACTATTTCGAAGGCTCTGTCAGGAAATACCACAACCGCGCTGCCGTCGTGTACCCTAGACGGATCCCGGGCAAGACGGGCGACGAAGAGTTCGAAATCGAGACCTACACGTACCAAGAGTTCTACGACATTGTGCTCAGACTCTCCCATATCTTGGTCTTTGAATACGGAGTCACCAATAAGGACACCATTGCCATGGACATCACGAACAAACCGTTGTTTTTGTTCCTCTGGTTCGCCCTCTGGAACATCGGGGCCACCCCGAGCTTCCTCAATTACAACATTGCGCATGACCCCTTGGTGCATTCCATCAAGATCGTCGAGGCCAAGCAAGTGTTCGTGGACCCGGATCTGAGTGGACCCATCATCGAGACCATGGACGAGATCAGACTCCAGTTGCCAGACTTGAAGGTGAACTTCCTCGACGAAAGAGACTTGTTGAACGTGTTGAGCAACCCGAGGTCCCCAAAATACAGGACACCCGACGAGTTGCGGAAACCAAATGCCCACGACTGGGACACCCTGCTCTTGATCTACACCAGCGGCACCACAGGGTTGCCCAAGAGCGGGATTTTGAGCTGGAGGAAACTGTTCTTGGCCTCCACAGTGTTCTCCCACATCGAGAGAATGTCTTACAAGTCGACCGTGTTCACGGCAATGCCTCTATACCACTCCACGCTGGCCATGTTGGGTATACTCCCCATCTTCACCGTGGGTGGGACGGCCGCCATCTCGCACACGTTCTCGCTGTCCACTTTCTGGACGCAGCTGAAGCTCTGCAGCGCCACCCACATGCAGTATGTAGGTGAAGTGTGTAGATACCTCTTGAACACGCCTCATCACCCGGACGAGAAGAAGCACAAGATCGTGTGTGCGTACGGCAACGGGTTGCGGCGAGACATCTGGGTGGAGTTCAAGGAGAGGTTCAATATCCCGGTGATCGGCGAGTTCTACGGGTCCACCGAGGCGCCATTGGCCTTGACCACATACCAGCGGGGCGAATTTGGCATTGGCGCTTGCCGGAATTACGGTACGATCATTAACACCATCTTGAGTCTTCAGCAGTGCATTGTGAAAATGGACCCGGAGGACGACTCGGTCATCTGGAGAAACCCAAAGACGGGATTTGCGCAAGTGGCCAGACCAGGGGAGAGCGGCGAGTTGTTGATGCGCATTTTCAACCCAAGAAAACCTGAGACAAGCTTCCAAGGCTACTTGAACAATGAGAAGGAGACTAAGTCCAAGGTGGTGCGGGACGTGTTCCGCAAAGGAGACGCCTATTTCCGCACTGGGGACTTGATCAAAGCGGACGACGACGGCTTGTGGTATTTTGTAGACAGATTGGGGGACACCTTCCGGTGGAAGTCGGAGAACGTGAGCACGACAGAGGTGGAAAACCAGTTGACCAAGTTGGACAAGATCTATCAGTGCTGTGTGGTGGGGATCAAAATCCCAAGGCACGAGGGCAGATGTGGATTTGCTGTGATTGAGCCGAGATCGTTCGACAATTTCAAGCCGGAGGTGTTGTTGGACCAATTGGCACCTCATGTGATGGAGAATTTGCCCAGCTATGCAAGACCGCTCTTTGTGAGATTTGCCAGGATCACCACCAACTCCACGCACAAGGTCCCGAAGAAGCAGTACAAAAACACCAAGTTGCCAAGGGGCGAGAACAACGACGAGACCATCTATTGGTTGAACCCGGAGACCAAAAAGTATGAGGAATTGGACGAGCTGAAATGGTTGGCCATCACTCAGGGAAGGGCCAAATTGTGAGAAGAAGTAAGATCAGCCTGGCAGGGTTTTTGAAAATATGAATACATGAAAATACAATTGCACAAGTACATAACGCTAGATCCAATAATTATCTACCGAACTCTTAATTCGATAACAAACCTATACAATAATACGCAAAAAATGAAAACAGAACCGGTATAACAAAGATCCTCACAACCTCCGTGTAACTCTTTATCCTCAACTCTATCTCATGAGACAGAAATCTTCCTTTGCCGAACTCTCCAGTCTTGTAGAATTCGTCCAAGAGCTCGTCTTTCAAATACCACTTGCCGATCAACCATTTCTCAAAGTTATTCACATTGGCCAAATCTTCCTCCTCGGTGAGTGTCTGGTGGTCGTATTTGAAATTCTCAATCTCGGAGATGTCTGTCTTGGAAAAATGGATGTGCACTTGTTCTGGGCCGGCCCCATTGATGAAGATCTGCTTCATCGTGTAGACATCTTGAGCAAATTGATCCTTGCGGATGCCGCTGTAACCTAATGTGACATTGTAAATGGTGCGTGTGGACTCTGCCAATTTCAAGGTGGTGAAGTACAAACCTTTCACTCTTGGAAACAACTCATTTCTCATTCGTGGTGTTCCGATCTTGTCACACCAGTTATTGGATTTCTCCAATCTGTCTTTCGACATGTTGGTGCCCTCAGGGAACAAGATGATCCAATATTTCTGCAAATTCGGATACTTCAACTTGTCCTTGAATGCTCTACAATAATGGTCGATCTTGGCCAATTGATCTGTCATTAGGGAACGGTCGTTTTCCCATTTTCTCGACAAAAAGATGAAGTTGAAATTCTTCATTCCGTAGCCCATAACCGGGATTTTCTTCAAAGAATCCTTCATGATGATATAGACGTTGTTCCCGACACGGTTGCAATAGGCAAAGAACCAGAGGTAGACCCAGTCGATGTAGATCTGGTGATTGGCAATGACTATCGCATTTGACTCTAGATTTGATCGCAATACACGACTATTCGACACATCGATGTACTCAAAGGTTTCGTGCAGGATGGTGTCGTCGTGGGTGATGATCAACTTGGTGGGGGACACTATTTGCAATACCGAGACCAAGAGTATGATGAAGTTCGTTTTGGTGAAATTGATGCCCAATCGTTTCAATTTGTCGTCATAAAAAGTGAAGAGGATGATCAAAAACTGAGTGGAAGTGATAGAAATACAGCCTATAAAAAAGTAAAGCACGATGATTGACAACTTGATCAGTTTCAATGGGCTCCACTTGATCGGAGTCTCTGAGCGGGTCTTCTCTGATGGAAAGTTCAAGCTCATTGCGGCATCTGGTGGTTAGATGGAATCAGTGAAGTGGCATATATAATAGAGGATCGCCTGCGAAAAAAAAAAAAACTCAAAGCGTTTGAATAATTCTGTTGCTTATATGAATATAAACGGGATTGAAGTGCTGTTTGCTCGGAAACTCGATATCTAACAATTGATGAATGGAGATGACTTGTGGAACCAGTTGGGAAGAAAGAAGTTAGAGGAAACAAAAAATTATCTGGTGATGGCAAAAAACACAATCGAGTGAAGAAAAATCTTAAATTTTTTTTTCTTCTATTTTTTGTGTTAGCCTTAATGAGCCGTCTGGATCTGCCGATAAGGTTATCAGAAGAATTAAGCTATGCATGAGATGAGGAGGGTATGGGAAGGGGGTGTATTCTATGGAAAGGTATTGTAAGGAATTTGGATTGAGCGATGGCTTGGGTACTTACCTATATCAATTGGTATTTTTATGTTAGATTTCATCAGTTATTTTTCTCCATCGGTAGTTCGGTGTGGGGTTTGACTATGGCAATGAGCATTTGATAAATTTAGCTTCCAAAAAAAAAGTATATAAAATATATAATGGATTTATGAAATGCTAAAGGGAGGTGTGAAGTAGGTAATGAGGATGTAGGATAGTTGTTGAAGATATGAGACGTATGGCATAAATCGTGATATATGTAATGGATAAATGAATATCACACTTATATTATGAATAGAACACATAGAATGTATTTAATGAAGTGGTTTAGTGCTTAGAGAAGTGTGTAATGCATCTAATTAAATGGGTAGTGCATGCACCTAAATATGTAGTGTATATAATAAAACATTGATGTATATAATAACGTCTACACAATGCAAAGGGCTCCCACGACTTGGTCAACCATCTTTCATTCGTTCTAGTTTAATGGGCTTCATCAAGTATATAGAGCAACATTGTTTCCTGCTTAAATTTTTTTTCCTTCCGATTGAATGCATCGACGTATTATCTTTCCCATCACCACCCCTCCACCCCTCCATCCCATCTCCATTCCACGGGTCTAACGACCTCATCCCAATTAAGTAACTATGAATCACTGACATGCGCAACCTCCAACTTTTTTTTGGAGTTAATCAAAACCATGACTTGCTTCCCCTGCCGCTGATGCACTCGTCCTGTCCACCCCTCTTTGAGAAGCCGGACTTTATCTCTTCTTAGCTAATTCTCATCGCAACGCTCCATGAGTGCAAATTTTCGTTCCGCAGCGTAAGTTTATTTAACCAGAGCATTTCACCTTGCCTCCATTTTTTTCCTGAACTATTTTTTTGATCTTTTCTGATTTTCAATTTTTCGATTTTTCAATTTTTTAATCTTTGATTTTTCTTAGACTTATCTCTTTTTCTTGTCAATTGTAAAAAAGGATCTCAAGTTCGGCGGTTGATGTTTAAATTGATGATCATTCTGGGCGCTTACAATCGAGATACACACAGTGAATGACTCCGATGAACATGCCTGACACACAGGTGCGAGTGCTACCAGAAAACGAACCAAATGCACAGCTGGACCAAGATGTGGACCCCGCTTCCTCCATAAGCGACTTGGAGTCCTTATCCTCTGAAGACTCGGCGGCTGCATCGCTGCTGCCAAGCCAGCGTGTCCAACCAAAGAAATCAGAGACCCAGCGCCAGAATTTGCCGCAGCCCATCACCAGACCAGACGTACGACCAGCCACCAGTGCAGCGGCGTCCAAAGTGGGCTCCCATCTCAGCAACTCCATATCTCGGCAGAGCGCCAAGTCGTCTCTCATCGGCATCGATCCCGACCTCACAGTACCCAAGAGTAACAGAAGAGGCCTCTTGCCGCAGTTGTCGTTGATCGCCGAGTACGAGAACTCGAGAGAATATCCGCGGAAAATCAAAAACGCCATTGTCTTCGTCGTAGCCATCTGTGCCATCATCGGGCCCATGGGCACCTCCATCATGATGCCGGCTATTGATAGTGTCGCAAAGGACTTGAACACCGACGTGGCCACGGTCAATGTCAGTGTCGGGATATACCTCTTCACTATGGGCTTTTTCCCCATCTACTGGTCCAATTACTCCGAGGAGTTTGGCAGACGCTCCGTGTACTTGATCAGCTTCCTCTTGCTGGTGTGCTTCTCCATCGGGTGTGCCCTATCGACCGGGATCGGCATGCTTATCGCGTTCCGTGCCCTCAGTGGGGCGGCAACGGCCAGTGTCCAGAGTGTAGGGGCAGGGTCCATCGGCGACTTATTCGCTCCCCACGAGAGGGGAGCTGCAATGGGCATTTTTTATTTGGGACCCTTGGGAGGACCGCTCTTCCTGCCCATTATCGGTGGTGTCTTGGGCGAGTATCTCGGCTGGCGGTCCACACAATGGTTCATGACCATCTTCTCTATGGTGTGCTGCCTCATGATCGCCTTCTTGTTGCCCGAGACGTCCAGAAAGGAGGACAACAGGGAGGCAATCAGGAAGATATTGGCTCTGAGAAGACGTAAACCGCGGGACGAAGATGAGATCTTGAGCCAGTCGACGGACGAGGAGAAAGAAGGCAGAAATACGGACGCGGGGGCCAATCAGCAGGGTTCCGAGACCAATGTTGCCGATGCGGAGGCTGAGGAAAACCGCAGTGAGGACAATTATATCAGCAGGGTGATGACTAGTCCGTCCGTGCGCTCGATTGAGAGGTCCATAATCCGCACGCGGGAGGGCGGAGAAGGCTACGAGCAGGACGACCACGTGTTGACGGATAATTTCCTGCCTTCAGTGTCGCGAGTAAGAACTAATCAGCAAGTAGAGATGCTCGAGAGAGTGAAGAAAAACGAGCTACAGAAATTACTGTCCCGGGTGATCGAGGAATCCGTTCCAAAGACGAAATGGCAGTCCTTTAAGACCAACTGCTATGTGTTTCTATACAAACCGTTGAAGTCTGTGGTGTTTTTGAGGTACCCACCAGTGCTAACTGCGGTTCTTTATGCGGGCCCGATCTTTTCATGCACCTACTTTGTAAACTTGACCTTGACCTATGCCTACTCGCGGGAACCGTATAATTTTTCAGAGACTATCGTTGGTTTGGTGTACATCCCAAACTCTGTAGCGTACATTATTGCCTCGATCTATGGAGGAAAATGGAATGACAAGCTCTTGCGAGACTATGCCAAAAAACACAACGGAGTGACGGCTCCAGAGGCGAGAATTGGAGTCAATGTGTGGCTTGCTGCGGCGTTGTACCCTGCGGCATTATTGATCATCGGATGGTGCCTCGACCAGAAGACGCAATGGGTAACACCATTGATTGGCACATCCATTTTCGGATTTGCCAGCATGATGGTCACGGGGTCCACCGTGACATATTTGGTGGACTCGTTGCCGGGAAGAGGGGCGACCGGAGTGGCATTGAATAACTTGATCAGAATGACTTTGGCCACAGTGGCCACTTTTGTAACAGAACCTTTGATCAAAGCATTGGGGATTGGTGTACTTTTCAGTATATTGGCAGGCTTGTGTTGCTTGCTAACTGGGTTTCTTGTTATTTTGAAAGTCAGAGGAACTTATTGGAGGGAAAATTATGATTTAGAAAGATTATATGATATCTTGGACTGATTCGAGACACTTGCATTCTTCTTCTTCTTCTTCTTCCCTTTCTTCATATTTAATATTTATTATATCGGTGGACTCATTTATTTAATAATAGACTTAATTTCTTACACAATCTATGCTCTCAACTATGGTATGAATTTTTTTTTTCTCCGCTTAAGCTTACTCACATAAAGTCCACTGACTGTCAATCAGAATCCAGCAGAAAATCTGTTGGGTATCAAGACAAATGGGAGAATATGAAAAAAGGTAGTTAGTAGGTGGTCAAAAACTGAGAATTCAGTTACTCCGAGAGATTATTGCCAGTCTAATAAGCAGAGTGCCCTAATACACATATGTGCTGAAGATTAATAAAACAAGGCCTGTACGTTTAGCAAAATTGGAACCACAAATTTAAGTAGAGTTTGCATCAATTTGCTCATTTCTAGCAAGGTCTGCATATACGTAGTTAATTTAGAAAGATGAGATGAGATTTCAGTGTGCTCAGCTGAGAGGGCGTTGATCAATGCTTGTGGGATTGATTTTTGATAACGGAACTGATTACCATTTTTAGCCTTCTAGCCTTCTTAGCTTCTTGTTAAAATTGACGCTTCTACATTCACATGTGTGATGTTCTAAGATCAAAACTTAAGAAAACTCGATTTGCCGAAATGCTTCAATAATAATCATAACGCTATCCATGCTCGTGTGATATTAAGACAAGGTGCAGATGAAAGGTTATCGCAGGATATCGAAGTGGAAATGGGTATTCTGTATTCTGAACACACTTTGAAGTTTCTTTTGTAGTCTTGATTTATTTTTTTGCGTTCTTGTCTATTCAGCCTTACTTTGTCAACCTGTGCTTTCACTCAGTTTAAACTTTCACCCCTCTCCTACTGTGGTTCCCGGAAGTCCCATGAATCTAGCAGCGAAGATCCAGTACTTTTCTTTATTTCTTTCTTTTTCTTTTCTTTTTCTTTTCTTTTTCTTTTCTTTTTCTTTTCTTTTTTTTCGATAGCTTCAACTCATTATTTAGTGTCTTAGAAGCTTGTTTCTGGGGAAAGTCAAACGACAAGAAACAGAACAAATCTATGTAATTAAGTTTGTCATCCGCTGAAAGACAATTCACAAGTCAATGATTAGCGGTCGAAAAGAGTTAGGATTGAGTGTAATTGTTCTCAGGATAATAATTGAGTGACGTATGACCTGGCACTCATGCTTGAACTTTAATGCCTTGTCATAAGAAGGATCCTAACTGAAGGAAGGTGGAGGACAACAAACTAAAAAAAAAATTTCCTTCATTTTTTCTTAATGGAGAGCAAAGGTGAGAGGAGATTTTGGAGAGAACTCAATAGGCTTGCTTTTCCTATCAGTAACGATAAAACCAGCTAGTTATGTCAGGCGTACATTAAAATAACAATAAGAGGTCACTTGTACCTTGTATTTTCTTTCCTTGCAACCGTTCCAATTTCTTTAAGCCGCTAGCACCTATTATGTGCTGTTGAAATGTTGAAATATTCGCTTCGAAATTCTTGTCTCTCTTTCAAGGCAACACGGGTGTTGGCCGATTGTACTACAATCAGTCCAAGATAAACCGACTCTTTTCAGACTGAAAGCACATGATAGTTGGCGTGTCCAAAGATAGGTCCTATTGTGTCGTCACATAAGAAATCCTTGTTTCCCTCTTTTCTTTTTTCTGGTATCCCTTTTCATCTGTTTTTTTTTTCCAGAACGATCTGACAAAAAGAAAAAAACACTGAAATTTATCAATGGTAAAAAAATAAATCATCAATACCAATAAAATAATTTGATAAAAATATTACAGTAAAAAGTTTTCTTGCCTCGGTTGCAATGGTTTCTGAAGGCTTTGGAGAGCCCTTCAATGCACAGAGGTAGGAAGCGGGCCGGATCATGTATTTTTTTTTCTTGTTTGACATGTCTAGGATCTGGAGAGACAAGCTAAAAGTTGTACATCAATTATTCGAAATCTCCTCATGAAAAAATTGATATTATAGAGTGAAAATGTCTCTTGTACTTTGAAGGACTTTCTGCAATGACTAATACGATGGATGCAATTATTTGAATCACATTGTAGGGTTTGTTTCGAGGTGCTAAAGTGAGACCATTGGATACACCGGGGGAGCTCAGTTTGGGTTTTCACTGGTTCTTACAGCCTGAATTTTATTTTTCTCTCGGGTCACTCAGACCATTTGATACTTCTGAAGTAGAAGGATTTGCGGTTGTTTTAAAACTACCAATTGCATGTTCTTTTTTTCTTTCCAGCTGTCGTTTCCTCTGCTGAATGTGCAAACAATTTTTTAAGAGATTGTTAATTCTGAAGACGGGAAAAAAAGCTACGCTTATTAAATAATATAGTCGAGCAGCAGCAGATCTCTAGTAATGAAAAACCACAATTGAAGTAGACAAAATCTTTGAGTGTACATTTTTACAGGAGTCGCGGCAACAACAATGGAGGCTGATTTCGGAGACGGAACAAGCGACCCAACGTATACTTCGAAGTCCAGATCTACCAACAAGAACTACCGGGAACCGCCAGAAATACAATAATATTATCCAAAATATTATTAAAATGTGCTCGGTTCCAAGCCTATTTTCACTTCTTTGGAAAATTGGAAAATGTCATAGGTGGGCGCAAAAGCTAAAAGGAAAAAAAATAATAAAGAGCAGTACATCGCAGACCCGAGAGGGTAAGAGGAGGTAATTCTCTTAATTACAAAAGGAGAGCATTGGAAAGTTTCAACACAAGACTATCAGAGTTGTACAACAAAGCCAAGCGGTATTTTTTCTCATCGTGAGTACTTAAATGAATTAAAGTAGCGCGTGGGTACTTTAATGAATTAAAGTTACGCGTACTTACCTATTGATTTAGGCATATATACTAAAGTTGTATATTTTTCCTTGTTTTTTTCGGCTGTCCTGATCTGATCTGATTACACACATTTATTCTGAAAGAACATTTGATCAGACAATTTCTCTTGTATGTCAATTTTTTTGTGGATTTGAAATTGATAATGGAATAATCGACTAGCGAGTCAAACAGGTAACAATTGAAGAGCACATAAGGTTCTGGGCACTCAACTTGGTGAGTTTTTGGATGATCTGGGCGGTGTTAATTGCCTTTATTCGAAACATTTTGTTTTTCCAAAGCACTGTTTTTCTGTTTTTCTTTGTTTTGCGTTTATCAGTAAAATTGCCTTCACTCCTGAATCTAGCTGACCAGGTTCCATGAGTTTAGACGGGGAACGGGTTATAGGCGAAAAGGGGGAATTATTGTAGAAAATAATAGAACACCATAACCGGAGAAAGCAGAAGCATGTAGTTACTTTCTCTCAGATCGAAAGTTTCTCACTGCTTATCACGGGAAACAGTATCTTATGTACGACCAAAGAATGATACCATTCCAGCAGCATGAGGAACCAACCCTAAAAACAGGTTCAACTTTACTTTATTCTTAGGGTTTGTTTTCCGCCAATCTGGGTGTCCTGGTTCCCTTTGGGTTGCCTGAAGATCGAAGAACTAAAAAAAAAGGTTCATCAAAATCTTAAGGTATTCAATTGAAGTCACACAATGATCGCTGATCGGTGAGACAAAGCAAAACTTTGGTCTGGATTTGGAAATTGACCCTCGTGTTAAAGCAAATCTTACAAACAACTGTACAAGAGCTGGAAAGAATTGCGAGCTGTTCGACAATCATCTTCATTGGAAGTGGGTTTAAAGTTTTAAAAAGAAAAGAATTCTGCTCAACCGTTTTTTTCCTGTATTCGCGCATATGAAAATATGAGGTTTGTACATTGTTTAAGTGGGTGGAATAGTTTCATTGAGATCGTGCTTTTGGGGTTATTTGTTCCCTTCTTTTCGAATCTTTTTTCCAAAGAACAAAGACCAAAAATTACGGCAGGGTTACAAGCTGGCCCACATTCTATATGCTTTCGCAGTAATTCAAAATCAGGAGTCAGAAATTTGCTGGTTTAAGAAGAAAAAACAAAAAAGCAGAACAGAGAAAAAAACAAACAAAGAGACTCTTTGAGTAAAAATTACGTTAGGAGAGAGAGTTCTCAAGTAGGAGACGAAAATACAAGTGCACACAGTTTCACAGGCTAGCAACAGAGTAGACACGACAAAGATAAAAACATAAAATTACCAAGCTTTGTAAAGCATGAAATTTTACTGCTGACATTTCATAATAATATTAAATAATTTTTTTTAGTCGGAGTAAAAAATATATACCATCCTCGACACGAAATCAAACCCATTTGGCAAGCGATCATCTCCCACAACGAAGATTGAGCCGTTCGATTGGGCCCGACATCGCGCGTAATTGTAAGCAAAACGCAAAAAAAAATCTTGTTGTCGTTTATTCTAGCCAAAAGTACCTGGACGGCACTGTATGGTGACCGATATGCAGCCGATGGAAGACAAAAGGCTCACTGAGCTTTTCTTTTCCTCTCGCTTTGTTTGTATTTTTTTGTTCTTATGGCTAGGGCTGAGACAGAGGTTTTTGTTTTCGTTGTGGTTGTGTTGTCCTTGTCGTGTTTGTAGTATTCTGAAGTTGGAAAGTGCCCAAATAACATGTTGTGCAATAATTTGAGTGTTATGTGGGAACAGAGGGGAAAGAGGGATCTCTTTGTTATTAGCAGCAAAGTGGATATGTTACGATATTCTGATTTTTCAAAGTTAATGTTGCATAATTGTGAAGAAAAACCTGTAATGCATCTTAATAATTATGCATCATGTAGAATTAAATATGCACATCCCGGGCATTTTTAATGTATTTCAGGGGGCAAAGTCTCTTTTTTTATTGTGTGACTATTATTGAGTATTTTTTTTTGTTTTTTCAGTTGAATAATGTTTTTATTTATGAATTTTTTCTCATACATTTCTTTTATTTGATTCTTAAACCTTGGAATACCTGATTTGTATAAAATACAGTAAATATCCCTTTTAGAATTTCGTTTAAAGGACAAACATTTTTTTTGACATCAAGATCGATGATTCACAATTGAATCCTTTAAGCACACTACACATCCGAATAAAAACTTCATGGCCATACTTAATGAGTTTCATTTGAAAAGCCAAAAGTCATCCGATTCTGACACTTAAATAAAGAGAAATACACAAATTTAAAGGAAGAAAAAAGACAAGAAAAAAAGCTTTCCCACTTTCAAAAAAATCTCAATTCACATAAAGCCTAAATTTATTAAAGAGCAAAAAAAAAAAAAGAAAAGGAAACAGAATTTTCTTTTTAACTTGTTGTTTCGCTAATATAAAAAGACCAAGACGAAAAAGAGCAAAAGAGAAAGACAGAAGGAAAGAAAGAGAGAGCCAAAGTATAATTGTTGAAATTTAATTGATAAGAATTGAACCCGCTGGTATTTTTTTTTTCAAACAAGTTGATCATTTGTCAAAGCCAAAAGAAACAAAAAAGAAATAATTCAATACTCATCATTCTGTCAGTTAACTTTCAAAAGTTTTCACAAAAGCTAATCTTTGCAATCTCAAACAGTAAGCTTTCTCCCTTTTGGTTTTTCTAAGGTTTTAATCTAGCATTTTTTTATGTTCCTTACGACAGGCGTGCCATGAAAAGAAAAAAGGAAGAGAAATCACCCTCACCCCCTCAGAAATCCCCTCAATTACACACTCCAAAAATGACCCAAACTACCCAGAATTCCTCACTTCCTGTGATAAGGCTACAGAACGACCAATCCAAATCCAACGAGAGGTTGATTTTACCTCCGATCTCTAGTTTGGCAGGGAACAGACCCTTAGAAGACCAGAGGCCTCAATTGACACAAGCTTACTCCACATCTTCGGTGCATTCAGAGAGTGGAGCGGGCACCACCTCGCAGCAGACACTGCAACCTTTGAAAGTAGAAGAAACCTCCGAGATCGACTCCAGTGCCGCCACGACGCTGGGGTCCGGATCATTGGCCCCTGCATTGAGACGACATCTCCACATTAGATCAGAACAGCGAAGAAGAGAGAGAATCAGCGACGGATTCCACCAATTGAGAGAGATCGTACCGACGATACGAGGCTCCAGCGACTCGAAGCTGTCTGTATTAAAAAAAACTGTACAATACATAGAGAATCTCGAGTACGAGGTGAAGACTCTTAGAAGTATATTAGACCATCAGCATCATCAGCATCAGCATCATCATCAACATCAGCAGCATCAACAGCAGCATCAACAGCATCAGCAACAGCAACAGCAACAGCAACAGCAACAACAACTGCAACTGCAGCAACTGCATCACACCGTGGTGACCCAGCAGCATCTTGCCCAGCAAATTCATACCATACCTTCACAGCAATCACCGTATGGCGACTACCCCACCCAGGGAGAATCCTCGTATCCAATTCCACAACTTGTGCCCCAACTTGTGCCGCTGCCACCGGTATCACAACAACCGCACCACCCTCAATCACAACCGGGAAGTGAAGTAGCAGGTCATCATTACTATTCCAATCAGGGAAATCCAGGTTACTTGGTATACTTCCCCTCTGGGGCTCCTCTCCCATCATCACATCTCTCTGCAGTCCAGTCTCCGCACTCCCTTGTACCACCACAGCAACAGCAGCAGTCACAACCACAGCCTCAACCACCTCCACAACAACAGCAGCAGCAGCAACCATCGACACAGTCTCAAAGCCAACAACTCCCTCACCACCTTTCAGCTCAACACTCACCTGTAACTCAATCCCAGGGCCCAAATTTCGGTCCTGGTCCTGTTCAAACTAGTTACTCAGTTCTGGCAGGCGGCCATGGGTTGAACCCGGGTCACTTGTTGCATAGTCCTGAGCCTTCAATTCCGATCAGTGGGATATCGAAGAGACTGACAGATCCAAAATCACCGAAATAAATCTCTTAGAATAACTCTGAAAACTGCTTATAGCTGGGGAGGTGTTTTCAAGTGCAAAATAATATCACTACACCGAAATAACCCCTCATCTATCTCGGTTTTCTGGATCAATCAAGGAAAACCATACAAACAAAAGATCAAGTAGCATATAATGAATTAGCATAGGGAGACATTCCTTCTGAAACTATAAGGAGACCACAAAGCACAGATATTCCACGCAGCAGCAGCATAATCATCATCATCATTGTCATCCTCATCTTCAACTTCATCCTATTATTTTTATTCAAGAAAAAAAAAAACAATATGTGTCATATTTGAACTCTATCAAAGAAACATAGGATGCCTAGAATCTTGGAGTCATGACAGTGAAGGAAGACTCTCGACTTCAGCGTTAGGGTTTTGTTGTTTTCCAATTATTCATTTTCTCATTTTTCTCATTTTCTCATTTTCTCATTTTCCCTTTTTTTTCTCTTTGTGTTTTCTTTTCAAATAACTCGTGATAACTAAGTCGTTATCTCGAATTGCTCAAACTTTATGAAGCTTGCTACTTCCACTAACCTCTATCAACAAGGCTAGTGGTTAACACTCTTTTCTCATGATTTTTTTTTTCCCACAAAAGATTTTGTTCACCATGTCATCAACATCAACCCATCAAAACCATCACTCCTTTGTATATTTATTTTTCTATCTTCACATCTTTTTTATTAGTTTTTTCCCACTACTTATTTTCATTCTTCCTCATGTGTATTATTTAGCTATAACAAATGAAAAATTATTTTCGTTCAAGTTTGCCTATTGTACTGTGGTTGAATCATATGTCCAAGTCAATTGGGGAGACCTTCCATACATAGAATTGAGTACTCAATAGTCTGATTTAAAAGTACCAACCCTTGTTGTGCCTGAATAGGAAAGATCACGGCAAAATAATAAACCATAGCACATGGCAAGTTAAGCCAAACTTTAAATTCCAAATAAGCCTACTTAAAAAAAAAAATCCACCATACAACACCCTCAAAATCCTAAAGAAGTAGACAAGAAAAAAATATTTAATGTAATATTATTACCGATGGAAGAAAAAGAGCGTACTGATTACTATTTTTTGTGATTGTTGTTGTTGATAAGATGAGATAGATTTATGCAAAGTATACTCTTTTAAAATTTATGAAATCCGACTTCACCAATTATCACTATTTTTGCAAGGATTAACTTTAACCCCACATGTCCTTTTTGAATTCCTTTTGATCTATTTCTTTCAAACTACATATTCGTGCTACTCAATGATTATCATTGTTCTAATCAACTTTAGAAAAGACCCTATGTATAGAAACTCTCGTTTATTCTTTTGTAAATTCAACTCTGCTTTTTGCCCAAGATAAGGTTTTTGCAAAACTACAAAGGAAAAATAAAAATTAAAACAATTGTGCAAATAATAGAAACTGAGCGTTTTGTTCTGCAACGCAGAAGTTCAAAAGAACTGAAAAAAAAAGCATTTTATTGTTTTGCAGTGAAACACACACAACACTTTTAAACTCACAAAAAATTAGCTGTACATTCAGTCAGAAATCTGCAATTACATGAGCGGCATCTCAGACAAAATTTACTCCTTATTACTTCCCGAGAAACTATTCTTTACTAGGTCCAGGGCCCAACTATATGAGCACATATTTATCAGCTGAGTTCAAATTGTTCTTGTCGAGAAAATAAAAAAAAACATACCACCGTTGCCTTATAACTGAGTTCCCAGAAGCGCGGTTCTGTGTTTTTCCCTCTCGGATCTTTTTCTTTCGGTACATAAAATATTGTATATCATACACAATCCAAGAAAAAGTCCATGTACAAGAAGAAAAAAAAGAGGAGAAACATCCAGGTTGCACAGAAGCAAGATGCAAGTCGGTGAGACCTGTGGTGAAAATGCAAAATAAACCAAAAACATCCATCTCACAGTCCACGAAAGTGTTCTGGTTGATGTAAGTAGGTGCTTTTTTCACCTCGCTCAACTAAATCACTCATACAGACGTACATGAAATCACGTACTATTTTTTTCGTTCTTGCTTGTTTTTTTCTCGCTTCTGTTCTAGGTTCCACTAGTTTAGTGAGGGAAAACACAAGTTTTTATTGATAGAATTTTTTTTATTACCTATTAAAGACCATAGTGGTTATAAGTGAACCGAAAAAACATAAATATGAAAACAAAAGAATCTTCTAATTAAATAAGCAATTGTACATTTATCCTCATGAATAATATCTTGGCTTATCGTCAAGTACATGAAATTTATGACCTCTAATTCCGTCACCATAAAACTTTTCAGGAAATCTCAACTCTTGGGGTAATTCTTCCTCCGGTATTTCATTATTTGTATACAAGGATTCTTCTTCTTCTGCACCTTGGGGAATAATGAATTTGCCCACTTGTAATTCCGTATCAGTTATAGTTGATCTGCTTATTCTGGCATATCCTGTTCTCCTCAATTTCTTGTAAAGAATATACTCACACCACCTATCCCAGTCACTTGGATCTATATCATGCATGCCCGATTTTTCGCTGACATATGTATTGTAATTTCCTTCTAAAGGCGTGGTGACTAAGTAACTCAATAAAATCATTGGGCGATCAGAAGAGCCCATGATTTCGGCCAATTTCAAACTTTGTAATCTTCTATCTTCTACATCTTCTTCTTGTCCACTGTGGAACACTACAACGTCTACTAAGGTGCCATACACATCCAAAGTGGCATGGATTGCAGGGGCCAATTCTCCTACAGGCGATGGTAATAAATGATGAGTGGAGTTCAAAATTGGGAATTTGGAGAGCAAGGCACAGCCCCACGTGTGCTTGTTAGGGCCAGGGCCATAGTCGGCATACATCCCCAAATCCTCGGCAAGAAATTGGGTCACATCTCTGTTACCCATGATTAATCTTTGGTTATCGGACTCCAATAGCCCTACAATATCCAACTCTGCATCCTTGATCAAGTCTCTCATCCTGTGCTCACTGGCCCACATATCGTTGTCCAACCCAAAATGAATGGTCCAGATTCCAGCAGTGATCAATCCAGAATCTGCGTGATACGGTTGTGGTTCCTCCAAATTGAATCTATTGAAGGTAATCACTGACGCCAGGGCAAGAATGACCGTTAAAAGTCTTAAGATTTTGGCTCCAGACACCAACGAAACAGGTTTATCTTTAATTGAGCTGGCCTTCTCTGATACAGAGTCGAGATTGTCAAATTCATGGGCTTTGAATTGTTTATAGGACAGAACTCCACCGGCAATGAGCAAAGTTGAACTTCCCAACACCAAGTCCGATCTCTCTCTTAACAAAAATCCACCTGGCACAAAAGCGTATGCTACAACCCAGACATGGGCCAAAGTCAACAACATGTTGAAGAGAAATCCCAAGAAAAATACTAATCCTGGTTGGAAAGAGGTGGTGGAGATGAAAACCACAGGAACCATGGCCAATAAGAAGACAGTATAGACCAAACCACCAGCATAACCAAGCCAGCCATCGAACAGATACAAGACAGTAGCACCAAGAGCCCCCAAGAAATAGAATTTCCAGGTGCTCACAAGTGAAACTTTTTGAAATCCCAAGTAAATACCGAATGCCATGGCAACGAATGTGATGAGACCGTGAGGAACTGGCATAGGACCTGTTACTGGATATCCATCCCAACACCAGAGGATAATAGTGGTGGAGTCGGTCAACATGGCGGTGATGCTGAACATCAAACCACCGATTCCACAACTGGTCAAGAACAAAGAGTTTGTTGGCTTGGAGTCACTCAGATTTACAGGAGAAATGGCCGGTTTTGGAGTGAAATAAGCAGCAATCACACCTAAGACCAAGCCTATCGCATTGAAACCGCCATTTTCAGCGTGCATAATGGGCCAAACGGGGTTGTTGGTCCAAAACAGGTACTTTGAGACAGAAGACAACAAGAGCCCAGCACCAAAAGTGGCAGAATAGTACTTCAAGGCTTCATTGTCCTTCGAATTTGCCTTCATGGAGGAAACCTCGTTGGCAAATGAGGCAACGGCAAGAAACGTACCGACCGATATGGTCAACAATCTATTGGCCGGGTCTTCTATCTTGTAAGAGCCAATGGCACATACAACAGAGACCAAACGAGGAATAGAAGGCCGAGCAGCAAATAGTTCTCTTATTGTAGGGACGGTCAAAATGATTGGTGATAGTATGGTGAGGATGACAGCTTCATAGCCCGAGATGCCCATGTACCACAATGGGAAATGCCATATGCAGACGAACAAGGCGGTGATGGTGGAGAACAACATGAACGAATTGATGGTGTTGATGACCAATTGGAAGTACGAGAAGCTGGAGGTGTCCTTGAAGATCAGAGTCTTGGTGGAGGCAGGAGCGGTCTCGGCAGTCTTCGAGCTATGGAAAGTGATGGAACCGTTTTCTGCGGCTGAAATTTGTATAGAGATGTCTTTAAAATCAACGATGGTCCACGAATCGAACCCAATGTCCAAGAAAATCAACCCCCATTCGACGTAGGCATAATAGGAATACGCTCCTGGCACCCTGTGGACCTTGTGCTGAATGAATAAGTACACAAGAGGCACCAACGAGCCGAAAAATGCCAAACTGGTGTATTTTCTATATTTTCTCAATTTGGAGCCCTTTTCACTCAATAGCACGATGGCCACGTTCCATGGGATAGTCAACACGATATAACTGATCATAAAGATGTCGTGGAAATCGTGGTCGTCTGTGGAGGTGATGTAGACCCACCCACCACAAGTGAAAGTCCGTATCACACCGGAGATCAGAGCCAAATTATTGAGCACAGAGCCCTGTCTGTACAATCTTATATAGCATAACAGTAAAAGTGCAAACCTGGGGCCTGCAGTTAACAGGATCAAGACCTGAAATAGGGATCTCTCTGGGAAACGATCCCCGATAGTGGCTGAAACACTCGGAAACCACTCGTCAGGATAACCGTAGAAGCCATTTTGGACGATTTTCAAATAGTGTAGCCAGCACCCAACGATCAAGGCAGATATGAAGGCGGAAAGCGCGAACAGAGTATGGGCATAGGCGACCCACACCGCATTGAATTGAATGATCTGTTTGCTCATTAGTGACAAAAAAAACGCAAACAACTAAGACTCTGCTCAATTCAGTCCTCCCGAGTCCAACTAATTGAATATATCCTCTCCTTTCAATTGCACATTCAACTAAAATTTGTGAAATCTTTTTTTTTTTTCCTACTTTCAAGTTTTTGGATTTTTCTTTGGCACGGTGGGGAAGTCGTGCAGGATTGGGCGCAAACGAGCCAAATTGCAAAAAGTTGAAGTGAATTTTTTTAATTAATTTTGAAAGAGAACAAGTTTGAGGAAGCTCTGTTGTTGATGGATAGAATCATTTAAGACAGGAGCATCAATCGTTCAAACAATGACACGTAAGTTCATAGAGACAGACGAGCTGACACAATGGAGAAAATCGACATGTTGTCGAGATTGATTGGTCGCATATTGTGTATTGCCTTGTCTTCAAATACTGACCAAAACCCAAACTCACCCATTATAGGCCAAGAACATATCAGATCACCTAACGTTTCCTTTGATGAGATCAATTATGCGGACCCAGAACAATTGAGATTGGCCCAAGAGTCAATGCTCAGAGAGCAATTTGTCAGAGTGGCCGCTGTGAAACTTGTTAGACGTGCTTTAGAAGGTTGTTATAAGACTTCTGGACCGAACCATTATGAAGACTGTAGAGAGATCAGAGAGAGATACTTGAAGATGTTACCAAACTCTACCATTGAAGGTTACTTGGGATACCAAAAGAACGATCCAAGTAAATGACAACTATGATGACGATCTCATGACGACATCACTTATTTATTTATCTATCTAATTATTTATTTATTTATTTATTCGTTTATTTATTTTATCTATTTATTTTACTATTTATTCATCTATTTATTTTATCTATCTATTCACATAAGTATTTGCAATATAATGCTGCGTATCCATCAAAGCTAGTAGTGGTAAAGAGGGGGGGGGGAACCCCTTCGCTTCTCCGACAAAATGGAGCTTCTGAGCTCACTTCATATCACCGTCCTCTTTAATCTCAAGTTTCTGCACACCTTCTGCAACCAGTTGCAAATCCTGCTGATCTTTAGCAGTTTTAGATCGACTGCAACGACTAGGATTCCATTTGAGTGACTTATCTCTCATCTTTGGGAAATTCTTGCTAAATGGAGTCTCCGGTTTCCTTGTAGGTCTTGCCTGCTTTTTTCTGCAAGGGACTTTTTTACCAGAAGGCAAAATGTCCGTTTTTCCGGCAGCACAAGAGCAGGAACAGCTCTGCCGATAAGGCCCACTGATGTGCTCCAACATCGCCCTGATGCTTTTACATGATTTAGATCCATTTTTCTTCTTGGCCCTCAGCATTTTCTTTGGCAGGCTGTACGTTTTCTTCTTAGATAGAGCCATTTTTGTATATTATATTGAACGTGCTCAATCTTAGCATTTTACTAGGTGTTTCATATGATACAACCATAGCACTTGTGGTAATAATCTTTCTCTAGCTCAATTCTAATTTTGATTCCTTTCAATGAATCATCCGCCGGTTTTTTTTAATCTCAAAGCAACTATAAAGCTCTGAGAAACCTCTTACATCGTAACACCACCTTTCCCACAAATTCACACATTATACAAGATTAGGCGAAAGGATAGGGGACTACATACTAGAACAGTTTTCGCTACAGGGGTAAGTTTCTGTCCTATTATCTTTTCAAGGACCGTTTCTGGCGAGGCTTTAACTAGCTGTTTTCTTGTTTTATTCATACATGCCTGTCACCTATGTATATCCTTTTCAAAGAATATCCCCCTGCGATCCGAAACTTCAAATTCCTAGCATTTCTGAGAAGAAGTCAAAAGATTCAGAACCATGAAGTCACTGAATTTGCATTTGATTATCTTGAAAGATGGAAATGCGTAGATGCGTCAAGTTGATAATCAAAATAAAGGCATCTGAATGTGCCCCACAGAACCGGCGTACTTTATTATCTTTTTGTCTTGTCTCGATTGATGATTGTTTCCTTAGAGATTACCGAAATGTCTTCGGGGGCTGTGATTGCATCTTCAATTCCATACAAATAGTGGCTTTGGAGGTTAAAAACCAACTTCACAAGCCACAGACAAAGTATAAAAAGCAGGGCATTTTGGATCTTAGTAAGCAGGAAGTAACAAAGGAAATGGAACATTTGTCTCTGCGGTTATCTGTTTGCAGCAACTGTGAACAACTGCAGAGAAGCTAGCACTCAAGCCGTAAAATTTCAAGCGCAAAAGGCTTACGTGCTTGCACGCGAAATTATGGCACCACTTGAAGTTGCACTGATCTACGAAATTTTAATTTCATTTTACATGAGAAGACATACATATCGACACAGAAGATTTACTTCAGAACCAACGAAAGAATGGTGTAATTCGACACCGTTAAAATTCAGATAGGGACAGGAAACAGACACACCCAAGAGAAAAACACAAAGTCAGGTGGTTTGATACAATTTGCATATCATTAAGAACAAGAATAGAAATAGAAACAGAAATGAAAAAGAAAAATTAAGAATAAGAACAAGAATGAATTTTTTGAATCAAAGAGATCACAGTTAATACTGGTTCCTAAGGTTAAAGGGGAGCGGAGAAAATTGGATAAATTATAGTCCAATATTGAAAATCTAGTTTTAAATCGTGATAAATCATACTCCAAGGTCAAACTGGTCGATCAGTCTACTTATTACATTAATATTATCGATATAACTATTATTATTATTATTATTATTATTTTCGTTTTTGATTTTTTTTGTGACCTTTATTACGAGTGCTAAGTCTATTTTTTGAAAGTGATATTGCATATAACGGTAGGCAAAAAAACGCAAAAATTGAGTTTTTAAAAAAAAACGAGCAACAAAAATGAAGCAAAAAACCCAGAACCGTAAAGCGTAAATAACTCAGGGGTTTACTTTTGGCTATTTTCTATGAATTTTTTTTTTAATCGAATTTCTGATAAAAGAAAAAAGTGGGAAACTTGTAAGTATGTTGAAAGACAAGTCATATAACATTGACAATTAGCGAATAATATACGTGGCAACCAAAAGAATAAAGTCATTATTCCAATTGGTGTACAAAATAATTTATCAATGAATTATCAGATCACACATTGCATTACTTTTCCTTGAAATTTTTCAATGTTTTTCTTGTTGCTCACTTCCCTTTAAGCTATGAGCACACAGATAATATTGTCTCATAAGCAATCACAAGATTGTACATAGGAGAAATTAATATCATTAAGCTTGCACTTCTCCATCATTGGCAAAGCCCACTACTCTGGCCCACTCAGAGAATTGCGGTTAATTATGCTTTGCCGAAGTCCCATATATGTCCGTGTTTTGTATGTTTTATTCTCTCCTTGGCACTCTAGTCAATTGGATTCTCTTCTCTACCCAAACTTCATGCCACCACGACCAGCAAAACATTTCCCTTTGAAGAATTTAGTAAATAAAAAAGAACAAAAACCTTTTTTTTTTCCCCTGTGTGTTCTGTTTTTCTTCCCCTCCTATGTTTTCTCTTTTTCTTCCCTCCTTCTAAGCCATTGTTCTCACTGTTTCTGCTTTAACATAAAAAAATGCAACGTGCAAGAGAACAACTTTAAGTTAATTCGAATCTTATTATCGATAAACGAGAGGTCATTGCCTCGTAAATCATTTAGATGCAAGAACCTCGCTCAAATACCAAAGCGTGTCTCCAGAAACAGATTGTAAAAAATCAAATTAATCATCCCTTACTCTAAGTTTTCCAAAAGGTTAAAACCAAAACAAAGAAGATCCTGGTTTGGGTTTCCTGCTTCTACGAATACATTTTTAAGGGCTAAATACCACTAACAACTGGGAGAGAAAAAGCCTGTAATGTTTGTGCACTATTTAATGCGTGCCTTTTATTTTTCAAACTCATGCATATTGCATTTATTCTGATACATATGAAGAGCGGGTCAAAAGATTGACTTAAAAAATTATCATGGGCCTGTAGGCCTTTTAGCTGAATTATTTGATTCTGATCAATTGCCTTCTCTATTATTTGCTGTCCAACTTATGTGGTTCCCCTTCCTTCTTACTTAATAGCACCTACATATTAAATCCTTTCAAGCAAGAATTAAGATATGAAGTGTCTTAAAGTTTATGCTTGGCCCTAGGATTCGTAATTCCTGCTAAGAAAACTGCTTTTCCAAAGACGCTGAGTAACTGGTGGTTGACGAGTTATTCCGGTAATTAATCAATGGAAAAGTGCTCACTTTGAGCTAAACTCAAGTTGACCAATATTTTTGAAGATCTTCCCATTGTGGTTATTGTTCTTTAGTCTAATTTGATCTGAGCTAATCTTGTAATATTTTTTTGCCGAGCCTGTCTTTAATTATCATGGAAAAGTCTTGGCTCATTGATTGTATATACAGCATACCTATACATAATTTTTTTATCATGATAATCCTTCTTGTTTTTCATTTCCTGCTCAATGACTTAAAAAACATAGATTGACCTGTTGGTCTTGAAGAATTCTAAAATATTCTTATGAATACGGTTAAAATCGCTCGGCTCATATATGTCACTCAACTTGAATAATTCCTGATACCGCTTAATCCTCGAATCCTTACTCAAGAAATTGACAAGTTGATCGGAGTTGTCAATTTCCTTTGGTTTCGGTAATATGAACAACATCATATAAACGAGATCACAATATGATAACAACGATACTTCTGTTGAAAGAGGTTTTTTAGCAGGTGCAGATGAATTATTAGAATCTGTTGTTGTATCGATGGCTTCGGTATCAACGGTTATCTCAGTGTTACCATTTGTTATAATTTCGGAGTTGTCCAATGGAATTGCAGGATTATTATTAGAATCCAGAGGCAGCTCAATCAGATTTTCTTGCTCGTGTTCTTCACCATTTGTAGTGTTTTCAGTTGGGATAGGTGTTGTAACCGTATTGTCTACGGTCACATCTTCGGTAGAGGCAGTATTCTTGTCTTCTACTGCTTCAGCATCACTAGACTTCTCGACCTCAACCTTCTTCTCAGCAGTGACCTCAGTGTCAGCGGAATGAACCTCATCCACATTATTATCATTAGCTTTTGTAGTGGCACTTTTCTTTTTATTCTTCTTCTTATTCTTCTTCTTGCTATTTTTAGATGGGGATTTTGGAGGTGTGACTTTTGATGTCTTTTCAGAGTCTTTTTCATCACTTTCTGCATCATTATTGATGGAATCTGCCTCAGGTGCTTCCGTTGCTGTTTCTACTTCAGTTACTGTTTCTGCTTCAGCATTCAATTCTGCTTCATTGTTCGATTCTGCTTCAGATACCTTCAGACCTTCGTTCGATACCTCCAAAGACTCCCCAGACTCATTAATCAATTTGTCCGCTTCAGTTTCAAGTTTGAACAATAAGTCCTTCAATAATTCTTGAATCAATTCTTTGGTCTCTTCGATTTCTAAGATATCTGTGCATTCACCCCCATAAAGTAAACTATTACAGAGTTGATACAAATTGATGGTCAATTTATAAGACGGCTGTACTGGTATGAGTTTGGATGAATTTTGTTCAGTAGCATCAACGTCAGAAGGGAGGCTTGCCTTCTCCCAAAGCAATGACTCGGGAACTTCTGGACTCTGCGTCAATCTGTAATGTTGTTCAGACTCAATCTCACTAATTGACTTGGCAGCTAACAGTTGAAGAAGTGGCGTTAAGAAACTGACAATGATCTTTGAGTAAATGGAAGTTGGTGCTGATTTCTGCAGCAACAGCAGTAACTGTGTTTGGGACTGCAAAGACATCAACGAAGAGGTCGAATTGAACTGATCAAATTTCTCCAATTCGGTCTTCTTGAAAAACTCTGCGAGTCTTGGTTTTTGATTCAAGTTGACTAAGCACCTTATCAAATCAGATATTTGCGAGATGTTTTCCAACTCCTTGAAATCCATGGAACCGTGACCAATTTCAGCCACTAATTCATTCAAACCCTCGATGAACTCGTCTTCGATCTTTGAAATCTCTTGATTGATATTTTCCAAAGTATTTTCGTTTATCTTCTCTACTCTTGCAGCAATCAAATCCCAGAAAACTTGGTCTTCGGTATCGTCAATACTCAATACTGGTTTTATTATGGTGGAACGTAACTTCAGCAATTGCATCAACGTCTTCAACAAGGTCCCCATGTCATTGTAAAATCCGTCAATAGCCATCAAGACACCCTTGTTTGGTCCAATCAAGTTGCTCGACACCTCGGAAATCCTCTCCAAATATTGATCAACATTGGCCAAGAGATCGTAATCCTCCTTGGCAAATATGCTAGAGTATGAATCGATATTATTGGTGTCGGACTCTAACTTCGGAATATCTAGTATGCGTTGAGTGATTCTCTGGAATTCTGAAATTTGTACTGAAATCGAGTGCTGGAACTTTTGGCACCAATTCTCGATAATGACATCTATCAACAACTTGTCACCACTTGCGGACAGTTTCAAATCGACAAGGGAGGTGAAATTCTGGAATGAGATGAAAATAGTGGACAACTTATCCACTTGCTCAGATAATGAGTTGGCTGTACTGAAGTCTAAGCTCTTCAAACAATGATCTCCTACTTTTGATTTCCAATTCTGCAAATCATTTTCGATAGTCAGGTCATCAAGACTTTTGAGGTCTGATATGGAGACGGGAAATTTGATATCTTTTTCGTTTGAATCGTAATTTGAAATCCAATTTTTCCATTTACTCAAATATGAGATTTTGAACCAACTCTTGTAATTAGATCTACTAGAATTACTTGAGTGGATTACTCTTATCAATGTGTTTATCAACTTGGATTTGAATAACGATAAGTAGCTGATTGTGTTGAACAAGAATCTCAACGAATTTTGAAAGTCTGCCAAATTTCTGCCCATATCAAATTTTGTGAATCTTTGGAACCGAAGCTCCAAGAATTTTTCAAGAAGTTGCTTGGATGACTTCAAAGTCAATATACAATAGGCCGTCAACAAATTTATAACCATTTCATTTTCACCATCGACAATCAAATTCCCCAATACGTGCTCGATCAACTTTGAGAATTTGCTTATCAAGTCTTTGAATTTCAGTAACTCTCGCCCGTTCAGTTTCAATTCCAATGTTTTGTCAAAATAGTGATTGATCATATAGACAAAGATCAGAATATCGAGTAGTTGCTCGAAATTTGAGAAATCCGCCTGGGACTCATCCAATTGCTTGTTATTCCATTGGTCGAATTCTCGTAAGATCTTGACATTTTTTGTATACAGTTCTTCCAACTCTGCCAATAAAATTCTTGCAATCTTGATCAGATTTTCATTCACCAAGTCCTGCGTTTTAAATTTGGTGACTGCTTTGTGGAATTTATGGTAGTTTTCCAATCGAACGCCTGAATAATTTGAGTCCTTGTAAATCAATTTGGCCAAACGATCATCTTCATCTCTAACGAGATCGTTCATGGTTATGATATCATCGGCCACCTTCAACAAATCTCTATATTTATTCCCCACTAAATTCCTCAACTCTTGTCTCTTGTTCAGTATATCAGTGTCTATCTTATGACTGAACTGAACCAATTGCTTGACAGGGTATTCTTTGAAGAGTTGAGACGAAGACTCTACAGAGGCCACATCGATATTCATGGCGTCTAAGTTCATAGTGTGTCCAATTGAGGGCTGGTTTCGGGTATGATTACGACTCACTTACTATATACGTCTTCCCAATATATATGGCTCTTTGAAAGATCTCTGTATCAAAGCCCTTTTGATGTAGTCAACGATCTATCTCAATGACAAGTACGTAGGAAACGTAAAAAAGACTTAAAAATTCAAAATACAAAAATCCAAAAAAGTCCCACTTTTAGAATTTTCTCTACGCTGGTCTTTTGATTTTGATTTTTATACACTAACATAACTTTTGATTTTGATTTTTGGCTTTGACTTTTTAACTTTGATTTTATTTTAACTTTTGATTATTATTTAGCTTTGATTTTTTTTTTTTCACTCACGCTTTTTGGTGTGTCTTCTCTTTTGTGCACATTTAGTCTGCCTTGTCTTTTTTAGAACATTTAGTGTGCGGTGTGCCTTTTGTCCTTCTCTTGTCTCTTTGCAACCTCCAAACAGCTCTTGGAATTTTGCACATTCCTCCACCTTGTTTTTTCTATTTCCTAATTCCGATTAACTCAAACATCGAACAATTTCGTTCATCTTTGTCATTCTTCAAGCTTCTTTCCACATTTTTAAAACCAAAAGTTAACTAGCGGAAAGAAAAAAATATTTGAGAAATTAATAAAAAAAAAAGCGAGAGGTAGCACTTTCTCCGTAGCTAGTACGCCATCAGCATGCTGACGACAGACCAAGCAATGCTATCGATGAGGGGCAAATTGTCGTCATCGAAGACTGATAAACGAAGCAGGACCATCACTGGGTGCTTGTGTTGTAGAAAACGAAAAAAAAAATGCGATGAATCATATCCCGAGTGTATCGCTTGCCAGAGAAATAATTTGGCCTGTGTGTGGCCGGCTGGTAGAGAGGAGATGATGGCTCTGACGGGACCGCAAAGACGTGTCATAAGGGACCTTTATCGAAAGGATAACCAGAAGATATTGGACCAATTGAATGTTATACCCAAGGCCAAAAAAGGTATCGTCAGGGCCTGCGACATGGTTTTCCGCGACGATCAAAATGTCGCCACAGAGGCTCATCAGGATCAACAGGGCCGTATTTTTGTCTTGAGCTCTGCAAAATGCCAGTCTTTTAGCTCAGGCACAAGAAAGTCGAATAAAATCATAGTGAAAAGTCCCATGGTGCCCAAACATTTCGAAATTCCAAAACGTGAGAAGCAGACAACTGATCAGGATCTTGATGAGCAGCCCATGGAACAGGTCACTGACTCCACTGACGTAAAAATACCCTTTGTGAAACAAGACAAACTGGAAGAACCAGAGTCCGTGCTATTACAGCGATTGGTGCCCGATGTGAAATTGGAGCCCTTGACTCTGGACTCTGACTTCCAACACGCATCGATGGCCTTGACAGGAACAGATTTCCCTGTAGTCACCCCTTCATTGGACCCGTTGATGGACATAACGTTCAACAAGTTTCAGAGCTGGATCCCCAATGTGTCGTTGTCAACAGATGATGCCTTCTTGTACCATTTGTTCGTCACTGAATTCATGCCTCTGATCTCTCCGTTGCATGGACATCCTCTGTTGAGTCCTGGGGCCATCTGCATTCCGCAGGTGATCTACTCCCCCGTGCTCAGAGAA
Source organism: Nakazawaea ambrosiae (assembly GCA_024271865.1). Classification (NCBI taxonomy): domain Eukaryota; kingdom Fungi; phylum Ascomycota; class Pichiomycetes; order Alaninales; family Pachysolenaceae; genus Nakazawaea; species Nakazawaea ambrosiae. The sequence goes on from JANBXG010000002.1 coordinate 786,016, forward strand.
ATCTTCGTATCCTGTGGAGCAGTGTATCTTGGGAACAAGATCCCAGAGTTCCGCGATATCGCTAGACTGAAATACCACAGATCCATCAAACTCTTGACCGACACTTTGAAATCGTTTCAAGCGCTGGGCCAAGAACTGTTTGTGTCTGACTGGTTGTTGGTGGCTATGGTGGTGTTTATTTTGTTGGAGAGGTCCTCGGGCATGCCACCGACATCGTATGTTAGGCACTTGGCAGGCTGGCTCAAGATTTGGACGAAAAGAAAACAACTGCAAAGCATATTATTGCCAAAACCGAGCCCTTTGACGCCTCTTGACAGGACCTTGGTGGAGGCTTTCATATTCAATTACTCTGTAACGATTCTATTTTGCGACTATCATGTGCTGTCACGTCTCTTGGCGTCACCTTTCGAGATTTTTGGAACCGGATTTCTTCCTGATTTGAAGAAACCCATCTACGACAACTGCTTGGTGCCTTGGATGAACAATCCTGTTGTAGGAAGTGCCTTGGATGCCTTTATCTTTGCACTGAAACTGTCGTGGCTCTGTAGATTGTGTCTCCCTTTGAACAAGGAAGATTTTGAAAGATGTGTGCAGTTGGAAAGGGAGATCGACAGTTTCCCTCCGATCCAGTTGTCCCCAAATTTGAAATCTGTTCCCAACTACCTATTATTGGAGAATAATATTAGTGTAGCATATGTGACTTTGAGGCTGTCCAAGATACTAGTGACAAAGATGTTGCATCCAGAATTGACATCGCTGAGTCCATTGATACAAGCAGAAGTCATACTGATTATTGAAGAGTTGATAAAGATCTCGTCGCTGTCAACAGAGTGCTGTCTTCCTTGTTGGGCAGTGTTGGTTGCTGGTAGTGCGTCCATCAACGAGCAACAGCTACAGTTTTTCAAAGAAACAAACCAACATATGGCTGAAGTGTTGAATAGTAGTGTTCTGGTTCAACTGAACAAATATTTGACAAAGGTGTCGCGATTGAATGAACAAGAACAAGGTAGAGGGTTTGAATATATTTTTAATACCGATTTAATGAATGAGTTAATATCATAGAATGGTTTGATGCGGACGGTTTATTTCTGTGTTTGGTTGTATTTTGGTTGTATTTTGGTGACTTTGAATTTGTCATCAGGTTTGCTTGGAATTTATAGTTTTGCTTTAGATAGTCAATAAATTACTTTGGAATTTATGGTTAGCTGATAAGATATTGGGTAAAAAATCAGTGAGATTTGGAGAAAATTAGTGAAAAATTAAAAGTGCAAAGAGGTATTGAAGTTTAGAGGTTTCTGTTTTTGTTTTCAAAGTCCCAGTCGTAAGTAATGTTTTTGTATTATGTCGGAAGTGATTTTTAGACAATTGAAACAAAATTTCTAATGATTGAAACTTTTGTACATCATCAAAAGATGCTTCATTCGAAGTTCCTCGACAATTAGAGAAGTAAGCTATATATTATATGTAAGGTCAAAACCTGAGGTCAAGATTTTCGCCTCACTCGATAAGACCCCAACGTCACTGATTTTCCGTCTCCGATAAGTTATCGAAATAAATGCACCGACCTAAGAGATCACCAAAAATTTTAACTTGTAATGGACCCCGGAGAATCTCAAACTTAATCAGAGACAACAGTCAAAAGCCTAACTAAGCCAAACAGAAAAAAAATCTGAGAAGCAAAATTTAGTCGACTTACATACGTACTATGGCTTTTGAACTTTTTTTGTTGACATTTAGTCAGTCAGATGCTGAACCTATGCGATATGGACTTAATTGGGGGCCGTGCTTCGTGGCACTTGTTTGTTATTGGGGGCCTTGCTTCGTGGCACTTGTTTGTTATTGACCTGATATACTTCCGAGGTGTAGTAATGCATTCATAGACCTCATAGAGTCCCATTCCTCGTCTCTGTAAATTCTCTTGTCCATACAAATTCATTCCCGTTGCATGGACTTTTGAAAAAAAAAAAAACTTGTGCGGTCCTTACATGCGGCATATAGACAACAAAGGTACCAAATATAGTTTCTACTTTGACTTCATTTGTTCTTCTTACTCAATTATACAACTGTATATACAACTGTGTACAATTTGACCAATAAAGTTGCTTCTCCCGTTAAGATCACCATATACACAAACCGTACCTAAGTACCAGGATCTATGCCATTTGTACTCCCAATGTGATTCAACCTTTTTCCTTGTATTTCTGACCTTTCTACTCCTGACCTCAAGCTCTACCCACCCACCGTTCCATATTAGTTTGTCCCCTCCCACAAGTACCTACATTCAAAAGGGCATAAAGATTATCGATTTGAAATTTGTCGCTTTTTTAACAAAGCAAAAAAGAAAATTTTTGGCGTCTCAAAGGAAAAAAAAAAAAAAAAAGCAAAAAAAGGCAAAAAAATGAAAAGAACAACAGTTTTTGTTTTTTTTTCCCTCTTCCTGAATATATATATTTTTTTATTCCTTAATTTGAAGAATAAAAGATCAAATATAATAATTCGATATTCAAATAAATATACATTGATATATACAAAATCATAGTATTGGTCAACTGATTGCAATCTATTGTCATACACACATTTACGACATCTATCGTTTATATATCCCATTATATTTAGAAGAAAATGTCTGAAAAAAGAGACGACGTTAACGTCAACACCCAATCACAACCAGTTGGAGGGGCCAAGTCTATAGTCAACTCAGCTCCAATCTCCATTCTGAGTTACTGTTTCGCTTCCATCTTGATGACCTTGACCAACAAGTTTGTTCTTTCCGCTTACCCATTCAATTTGAACTTCTTCTTGTTGGCCGTACAAGGTATCGTCTGTGTTGCCGTCATCAGTACTTTGAAGGCCTTTGGTGTCATCACATACAGAGAATTCAACAAGAACGAGGCCAAGAAATGGTTCCCTATTGCATTATTGTTGGTCGGTATGATCTACACAGGTTCTAAGGCCATCCAATTCCTTTCTGTCCCAGTTTACACCATCTTCAAGAACTTGACGATCATTTTGATCGCCTACGGTGAAGTTTTGTGGTTCGGTGGTAAAGTTACCACCATGACCTTGGGTTCTTTCGGTTTGATGGTATTGTCCTCCATTATTGCATGCTACGGTGACAAGGCTGCTGGCTCCACCACCGACATCTCTCCAAACTTGAATGCTGGTTACTTCTGGATGTTCACCAACTGTTTCTGTTCTGCTGCTTTCGTTCTTTTCATGAGAAAGAGAATAAAGTTGACCAACTTTAAGGACTTCGACACCATGTTCTACAACAACATCTTGAGTATCCCAGTCTTGTTGGTCTTCTCCTTTGCCTTTGAAGACTGGTCATCTGGCAACATTGACTACAACTTCCCACCAAACTCCAGATTCGCTACCATTTCCGCTATGATCATCAGTGGTGCCTCTGCTGTTGGTATCTCTTACACCTCTGCTTGGTGTGTCAGAGTCACTTCTTCCACCACTTACTCCATGGTTGGTGCTTTGAACAAATTGCCAATTGCCTTGTCTGGTTTAATCATCTTCCCAGCTGCTGTCAACTTCTACTCCGTCAGCTCTATCTTCTTAGGTTTCGGTGCTGGATTACTGTACTCTGTTGCCAAGCAAAAGCAAAAGGAAGCTGAGGCCAAGGCTTTGCCAAAATAAGATGTATCTTATAACTATTTATAATTCTATATAACCTTTCTCACGCGTATATATAACATATATATTAATTATATAGATTGAAGCAAGACATCGAAACAAACTTTATACATTCATATCATATACACTGAAAGTCGCTTGCACTGTGTATTATCAATCCATTATAGACATTGATTTTGATATAGAGTAATTTTAAGAGATCCTCTTTGGCTTCACCAAGGCTCGATTTCCTTGCCTTTTCAATAGTGCAAAGCCAGCTAAATGTGCTTTAACTTTTTCTCGTCTTTTTTCAGTTTTTTTTTTTTTTTTTTTCCACTACATTATCAAGTGCTGCGAATCAAAGGGCAGAATTCTTCAAAAAAAAACACAAGTACAATAAGAATCGTTTATCGACGAATTTGCCCTAAGATCTTAGATAAGGACAAAAATGCCTTTTCCCTATTATGACGAGGGTTTAGAAAATAAGTCTACACCATTTGGTTGGGAGATCATATAAGCAGATTCTAAGCTTGGTCTGGATAGTGTAACAACAAACCAGGTTTGCTTTTAACATCTGAGGTAGATGTACTTCTCAAGTTTAAGTTGTCCTTCTGAATTTTTTTTTTTCTCATTTTGTTCACGATATACCCACGTCTTGCTCCTCTTCTTTCAAAATTAAATTGACCTCAATTTCATGTCCCTCCCCAATTCACTTCAATTATTACTTAGTTCATAACTTTTTCCATAACTTTTATTTCTTTTTATTGTTTGCTTCTCTCATTTACTCTACTTCTGTTTATCCGAGAACGATTGACTTGAAATTTTTTTTTTTTTTTTCCGATTTTTGTACCTAATTTCAGTAATACGCAAACGCATTGATGTGCCCTTTTACTGGCTGCTAATTTACCGAATTGAAAGGAAAACCCAACCTCAAACCCATGTGAAGGAAAGAAACGGCCAGTAAATGCACTTAACAGGATTTCAGCAGCACCACAACTACCATGTTACGGTTTTATGAAGTATGGAACTGTCCTGGCCGCCTTTGGGTCAACGATTCAGGATCCACTTCTCCAGCTCCTCGCGTAAAAGCAAGGGTACTCGGTGATCGCATTCTTAAGATGTTACCTACATTTGACAATCCCTACATGGGCAGAGAAACAACGCGAAAAGGTGAGAAGCACATCTCAAAGACTAGCTTAAATAAGCGAATCAATTACAGGCCCTGGTGTTTCGCGCTTGTTCTTCTAGCCTTAATCCTCTACTTTCAAACACACAGAAGGGTACTTTCTCAAAAAGACCCGATATGTCTTTTACGTCTTTTGATCTTTCTTCTTTTGATCTTTCTTCTTTTTTACTTTTATCCCTAAAATACAGGACTTGGTCATACATTACGTGCCGAGGCAAATTGTCGAAATGAAATCAAAATTGATAAAAACATATTACAAAACTTGTCTTCTACCTTACTCTATTTACTTTCCGGTTTGGCCTTCGGACCCCAGTTTTTCTCGGGATTCTGTTGATATCTCAAAATCTTATCATTTCTCAATTTTTTCACTTTTATCGATAACGGATTAGGCTCGAAACTGATTTCGTCTTTGGCATTTTCTTTCAATTTGTTGCCGATATCTTTATTTTGTAAAATTTTGTACCCCACGGTGTTCTCGGTCAACTTCTTGCTGACCTTGATGTCATTGACTTCCATCCATTTTTTGAACATCAACCAGATGAAGTCCCATGGAGCATCGGTCTTGACACCTGCTGCAGTGGCATGTGTTATCGATGCTTCATAACCCCCACTCCCTAATGCAGCTATCACATCGTTGATCGAAGGAGACGTAATTCTCAATACTGAGGCCGCAGAGGAAGGCTTGAAATAAAATGGTGTTTTGAGCTCGTTCTTCAGTAATGTTACCATACCGATGATTCTAGGTATAGTTCCGTAGATATCTTTATCTAATGTTTTGGCAATACTCAAGATCCGAGTACAAAACTCTTCATTATGTAACTCTCCAGCCCACATAGGTCCCGTCAAATGGTGTACAGACCCACAGTATTCACAAGTAGGACCGCATGGTGGACCTTGACTGATCTTGAAATTGTATCTATTTTGTACAGTGCTTCCTTTTGGATTGAAAATCTTTCTTCCTAAAGGTTGATTATGAGTTGCCCCACAACCGGAGCAGCTATAGGTTATCATGGTATTGGACAGTAATTCCTTGACCTTGATTGGAGAAGTCTTCACTTTTATAAATAATCTCACGTAAAAATCGATGGACAAACACAATTGAGGTTCGATGGTCTTCTTATATTTAGCAGCAGTGGTCAGAATCATATTCAAGACAACTCTCAAAGCACTCTCATGGGTGGCATCTCCCCACAAGTTGGTTCCTCCGTAAAGAGCAAAACATTTTTCAGGGTACCCATTTCCTGCAAGTACTCCAAGGTCAGTACAAGTGACCAACATGAGCCCATCGTCTTTGATCAGTTGGAGAGCACTGTCGATGAAAGGTGCTGCAGTCCCGTAAGGGTCCAAATCAACTACATGGAATTGGGATTGTTGAGAGGCCAGATACACAATGGCATCCCCTTCATTGGCCTTAACCTTCTCTGAAAGTTTGTTATACTCGATATTTTGTTTGATCGATTCTACAGCAGAGGCTGAAAAATCATTGGCCACGACTTTTCTGACATCGGGAATCTCTTTGCCATATCTTATGGCTCTTAAACCGGAGGCACTCAACAGCTCCAAGATGTTAATCCATGGCTGCTTTGGTTGTGGCAGGGTGGAAGCCTCTGATACCTCTGAGGTCTTCTCTTCACCTTCAGCATCTCTCTTCTTCAGTTTCCGTTGTTCTTCTTTCTCCTTCTTCTGCTGAGCCAACTTCTCCGTGTGTAACTCGCTCCATGCTCTAATGGCGGTGACACTCAAATCTCTATTGAATTGTTGGATGGGGTTATAAAAAACTTTATCAGCCTTTGGATACAATATAGTAGCGGCACCTTCTGTCACCAAGGAATAATCCTCAATGTTGATACTACTGGTCGTTGTTTCTGGTGCTCCTGCAGATGTCATTTGGTTTCTTCTTAGCGATGCTTTGATATAAGTTGCTAACCGCTTCAACATACAAACAATGCTCACTTCAACACTGGTATTTAACTATCCCAGTATTTTACTCTCTTCACCTATTTTTTCACCTCATCGAGTTTTTTCATCATAAAATTTTTTTTCTTCTTCCTTACATAAAATTCTCTCCGAGTAAATAATACCAGTGTTTCTTTTTCACTCTAACTAACTTTTTCGATCTCTCAGTAGCTCATCAACCCAGTGAAAAGAATAACAAAAAGTACTCAGTAAACAGTAAGAGAAAAATATTTTTCAAGTACACTTTTTTTTTTCGCTGTGCTCTTTGTTAATCTCCTTTCTCTTCGGACTAGTTGAATCACATTGATCTAGACCAAAAGATTCGTTGCGTAAAGACCGCTCGCTTCATGAATGAAAAGATTACTTCAGGTGCCCCTCAATCCAGTCAAGAGACGTTTAACTTGTAAATCGATCTTCAGTTTATCAGCCATGCCGCCTACATACCAAAAGAGAAACATTGTCCCTGAGATCAAATTGAATGCCACTGAGGCCAAGATACGCAACTTGTTGGTCGAGTATTGTGACCATTACAACAAGAACCAGGAGACCGAGGGAGAGGAAGATATCGTTTTGAGAGTTACTGGTGGTTGGGTTAGAGACAAGTTACTTGGAGATGAGAGTAATGATTTAGACATCGCCATCAACCGTATATCTGGAGAACTGTTCACCCAGGGACTCATGCTGTATATCCAAGAAAATAAGACCGACACAGGAATAATAGGTAATTCCATACACAAAATCGACAAGAACCCTGAGAAATCGAAGCATTTAGAGACTTGTACTACCAAATTATATGGATTGGACGTTGACTTTGTCAATTTGAGAAATGAAGTGTATACAGAAGAGAGTAGAATACCTTCCATCACCGCAGGAACACCTAAAGAAGACGCATTTCGTAGAGATGCTACCTTGAATGCATTATTCTACAACTTGCAAACAGGTCAAGTGGAAGACTTTACTGGTAGAGGCCTTGAAGACCTCAGTAATGGTTTTTTGAGAACTCCGTTGGCCCCATTGAAGACTTTCTTAGATGATCCTTTGAGGTGTCTTCGATTAATCAGATTCGCTTCGAGATTCGGTTTTGAAATCGACCCTGTTGCCATGGAACTGATGAAAGAAGAGTCTATCAGATTGGCCTTGATGAAAAAAATTAGTAGGGAACGTATAGGTGTAGAGATTCACAAGACCTTGCAAGGTCCAGGACCAGAGTACGGACTTGAGTTGATCTTTGAGTCCGGGTTGTATGACTCGATATTCAATTTCGGAGACAACTCTGATCAAATTGAAAAATTGAATCAAGATAAGATAGAAACCCTACACCTGGTTTTCAAAGAGTGCCGTGAGTTCCTTGGAAAATTCCCTGAAGTATTACCAAAAACTTTTGACCAAATTAATACCACAACCTTATCGAGTTCATTCAAAGAATTCATGAAAGATAAATATAACCAGAAGATGTTTTTCCTCTTGTTGATTTTGTTCAAGTGGGAAGGTATCAAGGTGGTCTCCAATCCTAAGAAACTGAAAAGTGAGAGTTATGTGACTGATTTGATAATGAGGGATGGGTTGAAGTACTCGGCTAAAGAGAGTGACTCGGTAACTTTGATCATCAACTTCTCGGGTAACTTCCGTAAAACCATGAAGACGTGTTTGGACACTTCCACTTACAAAAGATCGGATCTCGGTTTATTGATGAAACAGTACGGTTCACAAGAGAAATGGGAGATTGCCTTCTGGTTCAATTTATTTAGGTCTATTTTCGAATCAGGACCTGAACCTGAAGAGTTCCTCAAGTTACGTGACTTGATAAAATTAGAGAATCTCAGTGATGTATGGACAGTTAAGCCTATTATCGATGGTAAAACATTGATCAAAGAGTTGAAATTGAAGCCTGGACCTTGGATGAAAAAAGTCAATGATGAGATTTTCGTATGGCAATTGAATAACCCAACAAACACTGTTGAAGACTGTTTAAAATACGTCAAGGAAGAGCTTCTCTAAAGTTATGTATATATATATGGAATAATCTACGTTGTTTCCTCTTTCATCACAGTGTTTTAAGTCTCATTTATTTTATCTACTTCTTCTTCTAAATAATATTGCCACATATACTCAATTTGAAAATTAAAATGGCGTCAAGAAAGTTTGATTACCTTCCTGACATCATATATAACCCCCATTTGAAGTATTATTTTCATAGCTAATAAAATCAAATAGATCGAACCCATCATCGTATTTCAGTCCTTGGTCGAAAAAGACGTTATCGTTGAAGCTGGCAGCCAGGAAGTCAGTATCAGTCAGGTCCTGAGACTGGCCAAGAGTGCTGTTTTCCAAGAACGATACGTCGTTGTGAATAGATTGTTCCGGAGGAATCAAGGTCCGTGTAGAATCTGAGGAATTCAATTTGGTCATGTCTGAAGCGGACAACTTGGAACCAAACATAGCAGCAAATTGTTTACGGTCATGATCATGTACATCATTAGCGTTGATTGGTCTATTTTGTTGTTGCGTATGATGTTGTGGTTGGTGGTGAATTTTCTCACTATGCAATTGTTGGTCATTTTTTGGATAACCCGGACTTGTAGGTGTGGTGATAGAAGATACACTTCCAGTGGTGAAACTCGAAGACAAATCCAATGCAGGGCCCAAGGACGCCGTTGTTGAGTGATCATAAGACGAAGAGTCATTGCTATTATGTCTAGAGCAATCTCCCGAATTGTTGGTCAAGTTATACAAGTTGGTGGACGAGTTCAAAGGATAATAGATGTTTTGTTGAATGGACTGTCTGATGTACTGCTGTGGTTGTGACTTGAGGCTGTTGCTATTATTATTAATGCCAGATTGATAATAATTTGATGCATCAAGCGTCGGGTTTCCGAGTGGTGGAGCAGCGATATTGGCCAAGGAAACTGAGTGAGAGTGTTTCAAAGTCCTTGAGTTCGATCTGACGGGTGAATGACGTCTAGAAGTGGACAACGAGGAGATGGAACGATGGTGCATCGATCTCCCAACGACAATAGGCGACAGAAGAGGCGTGCCGTTGGTCAATGTCATGTTGTTGAAGTTGGAATTGATCGAGACGGTGGAGCTTTTCCTGCTCAATTGCTTTCTCTTGGTGCCCATCACTTTCGTGAACGCTACAAGAGCATCGTTCTCTGGTTCAGCATAGCTCATATCGTGGCTTGCACTGTTATAATCTTCTGACACTCCATCGTCGTCGTCGTCGGTGGCACTCAAAGAGTACGGGGTAGTGCTGGCACTGACAGGTGCCGGCATTGAGCCCGCCTGCAAGACAGGCGACACGTTCGAATGGTCACTAGTTGGTGGGGATCTACTTCTAGACGAGTTCAATAGCATATGTCTCGAAGATATGTCGGAAACGGAGGACGAGGAGCTGAGTGTCTTGCTCAACAGAGGTTGCTGCAGCACTGCGGCTCTCCCGTTGTCGTCGATTTTTATGTAAATCATCGACAACGAAGAGTCCGATCTTGGCTTCGTCGACTCCGGCAATCTGGACTGTTGGGCCAGAGAGGTGTAACTTCTCTTCAAAGGCGATCTACCAATGGAAGTGATGCTCGGGTTACGAGCTCGTGTGAGGTCCTGAAGGCTTCCAGACAGTTTGAGTGTCAGAGCAAGCGGGCCTTGGTGCTGTTGGAGGATTTCCTCAGGAGCGGACTTTGGCTGTTTGGACATGGCCGACTCCTTCTGATCTGCCAACTTCTTGCTACCAGAACTAAGACGAAAGATATTTTTTGGGAACTTTCCAGATTTTTTATGCACCAAGGGTGAACTTGCAGCCAAAGATGGGTCTTGTTGAGGGGACGATGCTGTGTTGATGTTATCCTGTTGTGGTGAAGCATCCACGAATACAAACTCCAAAGGATTACCATTCTTATCGGTTTTTGGTCTTCTAGGAGGTAACCTTCTGGTACCTTTCTTGGAAGGTTTGGCCAATTCTTCGAAATCAGGATCGTTTTTTATTGAAGACTGGGAGAATGAGTGCTGTTGCAATTGCAGCGACATTGCCTGGTTGGAATTGGGCTCAGAATTTTTATATTTCTTGAGTCGCCAAACTCTGGTAGAAGACGATTTTTGACTAGACGGCAGCGGAAGTGGGACAGGCTGCTGAAGTGGGGCCTGGCTTGAAGGTTCCGATCCAAAAGTATCATTTTGGAAGTTCAAAGGACTTTTCAAACCCGTTGGGATCTTCATATCAATTGGAGAACCCACAGACATTTGCTGTATAGAAGGGGAATTGCTCGTATTCGTGCTCGAATTTGTACTTGGGGAGTCGTCATTTTTTCGCCTAGATTTTTTTTCTTGTCAGTTAGTATTAGAGAGCGCAGAGAAAATAAATTTGAAGTGTGCGGTAGGGAAAAAATCCACTAGTGCCACAACCTGGCTGGTTTTCGGGACATACCTTGAGACTCTCATGACTGCGATAGCTTGTAGATATGAATTTAGATAATGCGGGAAAAAAAAGCGAGGGATAAGTGTTTGAACGGGAACTCAAAATGTAACGAGTGTTGGTATTCCAATACGAATCAAGTGGTCCGAGAAAAGGTGGGCTGTAGCCAATGAAGCTTCTTGACAAGAATAAAAAAAGTGATTGAACCCCCGATACTTTTTTTCGTTTGTGTCGTTTTTTTCTTTCGGAAAAGGAGTGTTTGTGTTCCTTTCGGGGTGAAATAGGTTGTGAGTGGACCTGTTTGGAAGAGTGGGATGGTGAGGAGTCTTTCAAACTCAATTGTATATCAAGACCAAAGAGAACTGGATTGGATGAAGATGTGAACCTGAGCGCTTGCTTCTATAACTCAAAACCAATGTCCCAAAGTGATATCAATAGACTTCGTCTCTTGAAAGTTCCGATCTCAAGATTATAAAAATGATAAAGAGAGAGAATTTTAAATGCCAGAAAAAAAAAATGTTTGTAATTTTTCTTTCTCTAATTTTCAACCTTTTTCCTGTGTCTTGAATTTTTTGATTGTCTCTCGGTCTCCCTTTTATTTTTTTTTAACGGAAATTGCAATTTTGCTTTCTTTCGCTTTATGATGTGCGTCTTTTTTTGCGGTTGTCTTGCTAGACTTTAAGTCCTTTAATTCTTAGAGCAGTTTTTATGATTCGATTACAATAAAAAAAAACACTTGAGTGCTCTCTTAGTGTAACAAATCTTGTTTGCTTTGTGACCTCCTTTTTATCAATATGCACCGCTTTGCAGTTATGATTGTTAACTTTTTTATTTTAGAAAGCAAAATTTTTGGCTTCACTCAATGGTAAATGGACTAGATTTTTGATTTACCAATTCTTTAATTTCGATCGACGGAATCACCTACCTGAATGAATATTCTATTTATGGGTAAGCTTTCTTTAGCGTGCGCAAATCGTCTCTCTGGAAAATTTCCTTGAAGCTTTTTTTTATCACTCGATTTTTAGACAGCTCAAATTGAGTATATGCCCTTGTTGCGCATCCAAGCCTTTTTTTCAAAAAAATTTCAAGTTTGATAAGAGAATTAAACAGGACCCGTGGATAATAGTTGATCTTAGCTGAAAATCCTATTGTGAGTAAAAATGGTTTTAGACACTAAGATATGTGCAAGTTGATTCAGCTTCCCCAATGATTTATCTTCCTTTGAACAGCCTGGTTTTTCACTAGACAGAAAAAAAATTGTATGAATTTTTTTCTGATTTCTTTTTCTTTTTCTCAAATTTTCGCTAAGGTTATTATTCCTTATCTATTTTTGAATAATCTAAAACAAAGAAAAGAAAAAGTTTTTAAAGAAAATATCAAGCAAGATCTCTAGATGTTTCTTTGCCCTTTCTGGTCAATTAAGGAAATTTCTTTTAGTTTGTTACCGATCCTCTTTTGAAATCCTTGATAAAAATCCAGATTGAAAGAATTGTTCTTTTCCTCTTCACTTGTTCAGCCTGATCCAGATCTTTTCGACAAGGCATCCCTACACTTATATATATACTCAAGTAGATCTCACGGAACTAAAAGTTAGACACTCGAAAGAAAAATTTTCTCTGTTACTGGTTCTCCAAAGCACTTCCCAAGCTTCTACATCGCACAATATCTGACGCAACTGATCCTCTACTCGCTGTTTTACGTTAATGGGCTCATTTAAGGTCTGAAAAATTATTTGTGCTTCGGTTACTCTAGTTTCAGCAACATTGTGAAAAACTACTGAATACTACCTTGGCTCTGCCAAAATTGACCTTTGTCCCATGTCTTTTTTCTAAAAATTTCTGCTTTGTTTTTTTAGCACACTCCTTTATTAGTGTTGGCTTTTCTTTACCTGCACATATTTTTTTTTTTTTTTTTCAGTGTTGTTTTCAAAATGCCCATCCCTCAGAGGTCTCTGAATAACGAATAGGTGTCTCTGTCCAAGACAGCAGATGCTATGACCTCTAGGAGCGTAAAGAATTTCTCCGGGTATCAGTCCAAAAGTTTCATGGTTGTCATCCCACCGTTAAGTTTTTACATCAGATCAATGGGGACAGAATTTCATCATTAGAGTGGAGTTAAGACCAGTTTTCCAACTTTCCAAAAGATCCCTTTTTTTTGCTCGAGGTCATTAATAGGTACATGAAAAAACTCTGGAAACAAAAATGCTGAAAAAAAAACCATTAGAAAGCCTCTCTAAGAGCTGCAATTGTTACAATAAATCCGCTGAAACATCATCGAAAATCCTTCGGAGCGTTTTATCCGTCTCTCCCGAGGCGTTTCTTTCCACCTTCCGGTGGAGTTATGTGCTCATAGTGCTTTGCAAAATGATCAAATCACTTCTAAGATACCCCTATATTATAAACTCTATAAGGCGGTTTGCCTTAAACTCGAGTGCCATTACTCCCTTCTATTGATCAATAGGCAGCAAATTTTCAGCATACGTTATTTTAGATCAATTGTCTTGGATTCCTGTTATGTACATTAATCTCAGTCTTTCCTTGATCTATTTGCTGTACCTCAATTTTTAGGTTCTAAATCCTTGGACATTTGTCTCAGATATTTTGACCCTGGCATTTTTGAGTTTTTTCCCTCCTCAATAATATGCCCCCTAGGTTTTCCAATCGTATAAACCGTTTTTCGTCAAAGTCGCCTTGGATTGTTGGGCCTCATGAAACGGTTACTTAGGAGAGCCTACTTGTCTACATTCACATAAACGAGGCATTCCTAGAGCCATCCAGTGCCCAGTGTTTTTTTTTATGATGTACCAAATGTAACACCGGTAACATCAGAGCATAGTTTCACAGGTTATCTGGGAGCATGTTCACTACTTCTTTGCAGAAAAAAATCCGTTTTGTCTAGGTCAAGAAACGGCTTCTCCAATTGAAATTAAAGATCAAAAGGGCTTCACAAAGAAGGGTAAGTGTCGAAAGTGACCGTTGATCTCTAAAGAGTAGCAATCTGGCCAATAGAATGTTGGACCCGTTCGGTGATCTGGAACCAAAACTCAATCTAGGCCAAAAAAGGTGGAATCGAACTATATTAGAGACTATGCAGTAAATTAAATTGGACCTTAGCAAAAAAAACCGAGAAAAAAATGTACAGTCTCACCATATGCTTCATCGTATTTTTTTTAGAATCGTTGCTAACATCAATTTTCTTCTCCTACTCTCTCTTTCTTAATCACTTCACCCTAATTCTCGTTCTATGGCAACAAACTCTACACCTCTCTCTCTCTACTAAAACAATTTATATCAATTACATCTACTATACATTACTCACGTTCCTCTTTCTCAAGTGGAATGTTCCGCCTCTTTGATCTTTTTATACATTGCTCTAATCTTAGAGCTATGAACTTTAGCAGGCCAGAATTTGGATGCAAACTGCCATAACATTTTCTCCAATCTGGCATCTGGTGACGCTTTCTGCAGTCCGCTCTGTCTTGAAATCTCGTCTCCGACGTTTAAAAGCTCCGCTTTTAAGATCTTGGCCCATTCGGCCCTGTCGAGACCCTTTGAGCCGCTCTTCAATTTCTTCAAAGAGTGTCTTACAGCACTCATTCTAGACTTACATTCTTCTTCGGCGGCTCTAGGCAACTCCGGCTCCTCTTCCTTTTTAATGACATGTTTTTTTATCAGATGAGGATGTGCTTCAGGCGACATAGACTTCTTCTTGATGACAGTATGACCGGCTTTGACGATTGGCTTCTTCTTCGAATGGATCGAGCCGTTGCCATTCTCGGATTTCACAAAGGATGACGATGATGAATAAGCCTCTGAAGCAGCACTAGTAGCTGAGGAAGATGCCAAAGCCGACGTTATGGAGCTTATATTGTTGGTTCCAGAGCTGTGAAGAGCAGAACCTCCATTCGAGGATGACGACGAGATCACAGCATTTGTTGCAGTACCAGATTTGATTTCCTCCAAGAAACCAATCAAATAATCGGTTCGTCTGATCAAATGCACACCTCCTGGAGTTCTTTTAACTGTTCTCTCCTTGGTGACCTCATTTCCCTCTGCATCTTTTACGGTATAAGTTTCCTTGACTCCAGCATTGTCCAAGAAAATCTTGTTTTGCAATCCCAACAAAGGATCGTCTCTGATCTGGACCCAAGACCCATGACCAAACTTGTAAACACCGATCAACAACTTCTCATCATCTTTCACAGTCCACTCACATGACCATTGCGATACTGGCTTAGGGGTCTTCGTGAGCACAAACTTCATTGGATCATCTTTTGGGATCAGGTCTCTCAAAATTTTTAACTCCTTTGGTCTCGAGACAATCACCTCCGCATTCAATTTGGTGACACCTTTGTAATCAAACAAGATCAGCTTCTTGATCTCTTTACGTTTCTGCTGCCACAAGGCCATGGCATTGGAGGAACCTGTTGAGCCGGCAGAACCTGGGCCCGGAGGTGGAGTGTTTCTCTCCCTATCACGTTGTTCCAGGGCAGCTTTTCCGAGCTCCAGAAGCAATTTATTACGACGCTGCTCTTCTTTTTCAACCAACGACGAGGCTGTCTTTACCAAATCGTTGTAGCAGTCCTTCAATAAATCTAAATTCTTATTTGAAATAGAACCTTCGACGATAAGATCCTCCCACATCTCACTGATATCACCCCATTTACCAATGGCCTTGTAGATAGCACGGATCTCTTTATCGGTCAAAGTATTGAACTCCTGTTGAGCTTTTCTCTTCAGTATTTTGTCACGTTTGCGCTTCTCCTCTTCCTCATCTTCTTCGTCATATTCTGCATACATCGGCTGTTTCTTGGTTTCTTGCATATTCTTCACAGCCAGAGCCCTTCTTGAAAACATCTGGAGTTGCTCTTTCAAATACTCGTCATCTTGACGTTTCTTCTCCTCCTCCTTGATCTTCAGCAATTCCTCCTCTGGAATGATATCGTCCCAATCGACATCGGCTTTGTAATCGGTGACTTCGAATTGTCTTAAGAACTCTTCACCACCAAGATTACTCTCGCCGAGCTCCGGGGTGGTTACGTGATCCTCCGCATGATCCAAGACGTCATCCAAGTTCAAGTCTTCCAACTTCTTTTGGTTTTCTTGACTATTTTTGAACATGTTTCCGGCACCAAATTTCAAGATCTCACTCAACTCGCCAGCGGAAGGCTCCAGTTTCTTTGAAGTCTTCTTGTCTGTCAACCCCAAGGAGATAATGGCGTACTCCAAAATCATCTTCTTTCTTGCCCTCTCCAATACTTCTTCCTCAACCGTGTCTTTACTTACAAATCTATACACCATGACATGGTTCTTCTGTCCAATTCTGTGGGCTCTGGCCATCGCTTGTAAGTCCGCCTGTGGGTTCCAATCGGAATCAAAGATGATCACGGTGTCTGCGGTCATCAAGTTGATACCCAACCCACCGGCTCTTGTCGACAACAAGAACACAAAATCCTCGGAGCCTTCCTTGTTGAAATGGTCGATGGAGATACGACGTTGTGCAGAGGGAACAGTTCCGTCCAATCTTTGGAATTTGTAGCCCTTGATAGCCAAATAGTCACCCAAGATATCCAACATCCTCACCATTTGCGAGAAAATAAGCACTCTGTGGCCGTCTTTCTTCAATCTGGTCAATAACTTATCGACCAAGACCATCTTTCCGGAAGACATGATCATTCCACGCAACACGTTTTCTCTTGTGGACGATCCCAGCTTGCTCAACACCATGCTCTCGGCATTGTCGAAAAGATATGGGTGGTTGGATGCCTTTTTCAACTCCAGCATCACATTCAACAAAGACACGTGCCCGCCTTTCACTCCTGCATTCAAAGCCGAGTAGTTCTTTGTCAAGATGTTTTTGTAATACTGAGTCTGTAAGTCGGAAAGCTCAACTCTCAAGATCCGTTCCGTCTTGGAAGGCAACGACTTCTCGACATCTTTCTTCAATCTTCTCAATATGAAAGGGTTAATGCTCTCCTGTACCTCTTTGATGTACTTCTCTTGCTCTATACCTCCATCGTGGAAATCGATTTCTTGGTCGATCTTCAATTTCCCAGGCATCAAGAAATCCACCAAGGCAGCCAACTCTTTGATGTTGTTCTGCAAAGGAGTACCGGTGATCAACAATCTGTTGGCCACCTTGAAGTCTCTCAAGGACTCGTACAACGACGACTCGGCGTTTTTCAATCTATGAGCTTCATCGACGGCCAAGAATTGCCATTTGAAAGAACCTAATTCGGAACGGTCCTTCAAGATATACTCATAAGTGGTCAACAAGACATTGAACTTAGGCTTTTTACCCGCATAGAACTCATACTCTCTGATGGTCTTTCTTGATTCGGTATTTCCCAAATAGTAAATACAGTTCAAATCAGGGGACCATTTCTCAAAAGTCTCTTGCCAGGCAGGAATGGTCGACAATGGTACCACAACTAAGTGCGGACCGTTTTGTCTTCTAGCGTAGATCAACCAACTCAAAAACGACACTGTCTGCACGGTTTTACCCAACCCCATTTCATCGGCCAAGATACCATTTTCGTTTCTCGACCACAAAAAGGCCATCCAGTTCAAACCGGTCAATTGGAAATCTCTCAACTCACCGTTCTTGATAAATGCAGGTTGCAGGGTGAGCTTCTCGAACCGTGGTCTGTTCGACCCATAGTTCAGCGACAATCCGGGCAAGATTTTGGACTTCAGTCTTTGTTGGAACTGTTGTACTTTCTCTGGGGCAAGTTGAGCTATCTGCTCGGCTGATTCCCATGTACATTCGTCGTAATTCAATCTACGCCATTTACAGAAATACTTCAATGTGGACACGCCATCCTCTTGCACTCTATCGCTGTCTACGATCCTCTCTACAAAAGTGTACTCATTGTTTTCGTCACGGCGTCTTTCTCTGTCCAAGTCCATGGTCTCTATATCTTCTCTGGTGATGTAAGGATCGTTTCTGATCTCGTGGTCCAGGATAATGTACTGTTTGATGTAGTTGTCCACTTTCTTGATACCTTTATACTGTTTCAAGTCTTCATATGTCTCATAGGTATTGTGTAAATGAGAAAGGTCGGACCATTTGATCTTGAATTCGTATGTCTCTGTGGCAGTTTTCAAGTCCATTATCTCTGTGGAATCACCCTCTGCCTCTTCTGAGCCGATCTTACGATGATCTATAACCTGGTCGATGTAATGGTTATCTTGCTGCAGCTGCTGCTGCTCGGAGTTGTAATACGATTCTGACCCGTTGTCGTCATAATAATATACATCTTCTTCTTCGGATTCTAGTAAATCGTCGTCGTCGCCTTCGTCAACGACATAATTGATCACCTTATTATTTCTCGAAGAGAATCTGACCTCCAGGGGGATCTTGGGCAGTGCAGAGGCCTTCTTAGATTTCTTCTTGGATTTAGTCTTTTTAGCGTGAGTTGATTTCTTCTTTTTTGGACCTTCATAAAATTCCTCATCGTCATCTTCGTCCACTATGAATCCATCCATGTCTGCATCTTCATCTTCATCCTCGTCATCATCATCATCATCACTCGTGCTTCTCTTCTTCCTCCCCAGTGTCAGTTTTTTCTTGCGAGTCCTCTTTCTAGGACGTTCTTCCGAATCGCTCTCTCCAAGATCATAGCTATGCGATACTGGAATATGAGCGCGTCTAGATCTTCTAACACCATATAATTCAGGGTTCCGCAGTATCTCGTCTTTGATATCCATTGTTTCCTTTATCTACTTAAAAACAACTTCTCTTTTTTTTCTCGGTATTGGATGTATCCCAGACTTGGTCAGACCTTAATTCATATAATAGATTCAATCTACTTGTTATGTCGGCTTTTTCTCTATTTTTTACAATTTTTTTTCGTTCTCTTTTCCTGCTGTAAATTTTCCTTCCTACTCACTGCGGAACACTTCTTATCTGAAAGGAGATTTTCGCTTCTGTTGAGTTGATCTGCAATGATCAGGTCCACTGAATGGTTATACACAAATATAAGAAATCCTATGGAACTACAGCTAGATGTATTTAACAACAAACAATACTGGAGTTATTTTGAATCTTCTTATTTATGTCTCAGTTGGTAATCGGTGATGTCGACTGATAAATAAATGAAGTGAAAAAAAAAGGAAGCGAAAAAGAAAAACTTTTTTTCTCGTTGGACATGAGAGAAAAATTTTAGCCCGACAAGACGACAAAATCAATTGAGTGAGCACACGTTCCTGAGAGGTGAATCAGAGTGGACAGATTTCTGTTTAATTTTACAATCAGTTTGAAAGAGCGATGAGAATTAAATTTGAATTGAAAATTGGAAAGGAGAGGTGGAAAAAAGAAAAACATGACAACTAAATATAGTCCGAAGACAGTCATCCGGCATGATCCATCACGAGAAACAGGTTGGCGGGTCATCGAAAACAGTCTGAAGAAGTGTCTAGAAATGTGTGACCAACCCAAACTGTTCCCCTTTGAAGAATCTTGCAATTGAAAGACTATAGAATAAAAGCAGAAAAAAGGGGGTTACCAGACAACAGCGTCAATGGCATTGGCAACTTGTTATTCAACAACACAAACACTTTCGAGGTGTCAAATAATAAATCCAATATGCATATTCACTTCATACGACGGAAACTTCAGGGTGATTGGTGTCAACACCAATGACCGCAACCAGCAAGAATTTCAAAGCTGTACCTTGAAAAATAACCCCCAATTCAAAAGCCGAGCAAAAAAAAAAGTTAAGAAGCAACGACATCAGTGAAGTACGAAAAGTCCGACGCCCGACAAAGGCAATCAACAACAGAAGCCATCTCATCACCAATACCACTTCACCCGTCTCTTTGCGACCTATTTGTGATCCTCTAAGCTGAATCTCCCATAGTAAACCCTAAAAAGGAAAAAATAGAGTTATAGTTAGCCATGGAAAAAAGACTATATACAATAAAAGTCCCATATAAAAAATAGGGGAAACTTTTACAGTGGGGTAAAAAAGGGAGAAGCAAAAAAATAAAGAGATAGATGAAAAAATAACTGAAAAAGCGGATCAAGGGCCGCTTATATACAATTTCTTATTGACACGTGAAATCGTTTTTTTTTCTGGTGGGAACAATTTCTTCTGGAGCCACCGTTGGCATCAATGGCAGACATCGAACAACTAAATAAATGTTACACTTCCAAGTGTTTTAGAACATCGGAATAATAACTAAATGACAAAACTCCAGAGAGAGACGAAGTGCATGGGGAATTGACGACATTGAGAACCGCTTGTAATCAATCAGCTTATGAGCACTGCTCCGTCCGATAATAACCCATGCTACGGTAATTGCCACACCATTTTAACCATAAAATAAAAGAACTGCTCAATGTACTTGACCATCTTCAACAGTAAGCCAATATCACGCTCCAACATCCTCCAATACTCAATCTTCTCATCCTCAGCTCATAAGTATCCCTTGCCTACCCCCCAGCCAATCATCTTTTTGACCAACCTAAGCAGGTATAAAATTTACACAGACTCACCACTCATTCCACAGTA
This sequence comes from Nakazawaea ambrosiae, assembly GCA_024271865.1. Taxonomy (NCBI): domain Eukaryota; kingdom Fungi; phylum Ascomycota; class Pichiomycetes; order Alaninales; family Pachysolenaceae; genus Nakazawaea; species Nakazawaea ambrosiae. The sequence goes on from JANBXG010000002.1 coordinate 806,698, forward strand.
TTCCTCAGACCTAACATTGCGCGCTAACGTTACAAACTTCCCACTAACAACTCAAGCTTAAACTATTTAAACTTTTTCTGGCTTTTTAACTGAGGAAGAGGAGAAAAAAAAATTTTTTTGCGTTTGTTTTGAAAAATTTTGCTTATAATTTTTTCTCTTCATATAGAAGAAAAAAGAGTAGAAATTTGCTTTTTGAAAATCTTGAAAACCATCAAAACTTCACAGGAGTAAGAATATTAACCTTTGGGATTTCAATTAGAAGATGTCAGATAAGAATGCTCGTATTGCCATTGTGTCGACAGACAAGTGTAAGCCTAAGAGATGTCGTCAGGAATGTAGAAAAGGTTGTCCTGTAAATAAGACAGGTAAGCTTTGTATCGAAGTGACACCGACTTCAAAGATTTCCTTCATTTCGGAAATCTTATGTATTGGTTGTGGTATCTGTGTGAAGAAATGTCCCTTCGATGCCATCACCATCATCAACTTGCCAACCAATTTGGAATCGCAAGTCACCCACAGATATTCCGCAAACTCATTCAAATTGCATAGATTACCAACACCTAGACCAGGTCAAGTATTAGGTTTGGTCGGTACCAATGGTATTGGTAAGTCCACTGCTTTGAAGATCTTGGCTGGTAAGCAAAAGCCAAACTTGGGAAGATACGACGATCCTCCTGACTGGGAAGATATCTTGAAGCACTTCAGAGGTTCAGAATTACAAAATTATTTGACAAAAGTCTTGGAAGACAACATCAGGGCCATTATCAAGCCTCAATATGTCGACAACATCCCAAGAGCTATCAAGGGTCCAGTCAACAAGGTCGGGGAATTGTTGTCCCAAAAATTGGAGAGAAAGGAAGCTGGAAAGCACATTGTCGATGTCTTGGAATTGAAACCTGTTTGGAAGAGAGAAATCGCCAAGTTGTCCGGTGGTGAGTTACAGAGATTTGCCATTGGTATGACATGTGTTCAACAAGCTAATGTGTACATGTTCGATGAGCCATCTTCATATTTGGATGTCAAGCAACGTTTGAACGCTGCCTTGATCATCAGATCATTATTAGCACCTACAACTTATGTCATTGTTGTTGAGCACGATTTGTCTGTCTTGGATTACTTGTCCGACTTTGTCTGTATCTTGTACGGTACCCCATCTGTCTACGGTGTTGTCACCATGCCTTCATCTGTGAGAGAAGGTATTAACATCTTCTTGGATGGTCACATCCCAACAGAGAATTTGAGATTTAGAACTGAATCTTTGCAATTCAAGTTGACCGATGCCTCAGACAACTTGATCATTGACCAATCCAGATCTTTCACTTACGATGGAATGACAAAGACCCAAGGTGATTTCAAATTGACCGTTGAACCGGGAGAATTCAATGACTCTGAAATTTTGGTCATGATGGGTGAAAACGGTACTGGTAAAACCACCTTCTGTAGATTGTTGGCTGGTGCTTTAGAACCGGATGAAGGAACCAAAGCTCCAAAGTTGAACGTGTCCATGAAGCCACAAAAGATTGCACCAAAATTCACAGGTACAGTTAGACAATTATTCATCAAGAGAATTAAAGCTGCATTTTTCCACCCACAATTCAACACAGATGTTATCAAGCCTTTGAGAATCGAAGATATCATTGACCAAGAAGTACAACATTTGTCCGGTGGTGAATTGCAAAGAGTTGCTATTGTGATGGCTTTAGGTGCTCAAGCCGATATCTATCTTATTGACGAACCATCTGCTTACTTGGATTCCGAGCAGCGTATTATCTGTTCTAAAGTTATCAGAAGATTCATCATCCATGCAAAGAAGACTGCTTTCATTGTCGAGCACGATTTCATCATGGCTACCTACTTGGCCGATAAAGTCATTGTCTTTGAAGGTCAACCTTCCAAAGATGCTACTGCTAGAACACCAGAAAGTTTGTTGACTGGTTGTAACAGATTCTTGAAGAATTTGAACGTCACTTTCAGAAGAGATCCAAACTCTTACAGACCAAGAATCAACAAGTTGGACTCCCAAATGGACAGAGAACAAAAATTGTCTGGAAACTATTTCTTTTTGGAGAATACGTCATTATAATGAGTTTTATATATAGTGTTGGATTATTGGTCACCTTATTTATTGTATGAGTTTTCTTGTGGCATTTGGTTTTAGTTTTCATTCTTTTTTTTCCTCGCCTGTTGGTTTCGTATCGTCTTGATTTGATTTGATTTTTGTCCTGCCTCTGTATATTAATTCCATTTCTCATCAATATCCTGATATAAGAATTTAGATCAATATAAGTCTAGAATATTTGGAAGAATTTTGTAGTTGTTTGGATTAATTGGTGTAGAGAAATGCTCATCTGTGGAGAAATATTCTTTTGTCGATGCCGTGTAGTTGCTCGTAGAATTGACTCTCATAATTATACCAGGAATTGTCCCTTATAATGTTTGTGAAAGAGTCAAAGATTCTCTGTTCAGTTTACAGATTTCAACGATTATATAATAATTATACAAGTGATTTAGATAAATTGGAAAAAAATAAGGAATCCAATAACCAAATACCAAACTATACTCCAAAAACCGTACTATACTCCAGAACCAACCCATTTTAACAACTCCTCCCCATCTCTTCCCCTGTACACCTCCTCATCTCCACACATCCCAATTTATCACCATTTATTCCCGAACTCAATACCCAAAACATCGGTAGGGTAAATTGCTAACCCCCTTTTCTTGGTACATCTATGCACTCCCTTTCCATCTCACATTCCTCTTTTAATTAACCTGCATTTTTTGCATTTGTGGACAATAACACAAAAAAAAAAAATTTTCTTGATTTTTTTTTCAAAAGATGCGAAAAACCGCATGGAATCACAGAAACAAGCTAAGTAAAATATATGGTGCCTAAATCAAAGAGAGAAAAAGAAAAAGTAAAAAAAAAATCATCAATTAGAAAATTTTTTTTTGTGGAAAAAAAAATTAAAAAAAATTTGTAATTATATGTTTAAACGCTGTTGATATATAACTAACTCCTCAATTTTGTTCAACTTTTATATACCTTAGATATAAACCTCTAAACAAATACGAAGTATCAACTTTTTCATCAATTTTCAAATTAGCCAACTCCGTCATTAAATTTATTTAATCTCGAGTTCATTGAAATAGAAAAAGGTATATCCATACTTCCATATCAAAAAAAGCCAAAAAAAATTGAAAATACATCTTTTTAAGTGAAGATACAAAAAAAAACTCAAAAAAATTCAAACAATGTCCTCCTCAACCGCTCAAGAACCAGTTGAAGATGTTCAAGAACAACTCAACAACTTGAGTATCTCTTCAGAAGCTGCTCCAGCCGCTCCAGCTGCTGCTTCCACCGAAGAATCAACCACCCCAGCTGCTTCCACCGAAGAAGCCAAGGTTGTTGAAAACTCAGCTTCATTGTACGTTGGTGAATTAGATCCAAACGTCACTGAATCTGACTTATTCGAGGTCTTCTCCCCAATCGGACAAGTCTCCTCGATCCGTGTTTGTCGTGATGCCGTCACCAAACGTTCCTTGGGTTACGCTTACGTCAACTTCCAAGACACCAAAGATGGTGAACGTGCCTTGGACGAGATCAACTACACTGCTATCAAGGGTAGAGCTTGTAGAATCATGTGGTCTCAACGTGATCCTTCCTTGAGAAAGAACGGTGCCGGTAACATTTTCATCAAGAACTTGCACCCAGCCATTGACAACAAGACCTTGCACGACACCTTCTCTGCCTTCGGTAACATCTTGTCCTGTAAAGTCGCTACCGATGACTTAGGAAACTCCAAGGGTTTCGGTTTCGTCCACTACGAAACTGACGAAGCTGCTCTGGCTGCCATTGAGAACGTCAATGGTATGTTGTTGAACGACTTGGAAGTCTATGTCGGTCCTCACATCTCTAGAAAGGAACGTCAACAAAAAGTCGGTGAATTGAAGGCCAAGTTCACTAACGTTTATGTTAAGAACATTGACGAAGAAGTCTCCACCGAGACTTTGAAAGAACTTTTCGAAGCCGTCGGTAAGACCACTTCTGTTGTCATTGAAAGAGACGCCGAAGGTAAATCCAAGGGTTTCGGTTTCGTCAACTTCGAGAACCACGAAGATGCTGCCAAGGCTGTTGAGCAATTGAACGACAAGGAAGTCGGTTCCAAGAACATCTACGTTGGCCGTGCTCAAAAGAAAGAAGAGAGATTGGCTGAATTGAAGAAGCAATATGAGGCTGCTCGTTTGGAGAAGTTGTCCAAATATCAAGGTGTCAACTTGTTCGTCAAGAACTTGGATGACACTGTCGATGAAGAAACTTTGAAGACTGAATTCGAGCCATTCGGAACCATCACCTCTGTCAAGGTTGCTCTTGACGAAGCCGGTAAATCCAAGGGTTTCGGTTTCGTTTGTTTCTCCACTCCAGAAGAAGCCACCAAGGCCACTAACGAAATGAACCAAAGAATGCTCGCTGGTAAGCCATTGTACGTTGCCTTGGCTCAACGTAAAGATGTCAGACGTCAACAATTGGAACAACAAATCCAAGCCAGAAACCAAATGAGAATGCAACAAGCTGCTGCCCAAGGTATTCCAGGTCAATTCATTAACCCAATGTTCTACGGCCAAAACCAACAACCAGGTTTCTTGCCACCAAATGCCAGAGCCGGTGCTCCATTTGGTGCTCCAAACCCTCAATTGTTGATGCAACAAAACATCCCAAGACCAGGTCAAATTCCAATTCCTCAAGGTCAATTCCAAAGAGGTCCAAACGGTCAACCATTGCCTGTCTACGGTATTCCACCAGCTTTCAACGGTGTTCCACAACAACAACAACGTTACTACAACAACGGTAGAAACAATGGTCAAAGAAAACAACAAGCCAAGCCAGAAGATGCTGCTTCTTTGGCTTCCATCTTGCCACAATTCCCACCTGAACAACAAAAGAGAATGTTGGGTGAAGAGTTGTACCCAAAGATTGTCGCTACTGGAAAGGCCACCGATCCAGAAGCTGCCGGTAAGATCACCGGTATGATGTTAGATTTGGATAATGAAGAAATCTTGTCATTGTTAAGCGATGACAAATTATTCGAATCCCACTTCGACGATGCTTTGTCTGCTTACGAGCAATACAAGGCTGAGAAATAAGAAGTTGGACTCAATTGATAGTGTCTTTGACTGTGGGTGTGTGTGTTAGTAGTTTTTTTTTCTTTTTTTTTTCTTTCTCTTTATAAGATATATAAATATATATTAATAATTGTTCATCTAACTTGATGTAAGTGAAATATAAGAGATCCTAGTCTGAACTTGGCAATTCTGGGGGGGTTAAATTCCAGTTACTTTCACGAAATATCAATTTTAATCGAATACAGCTCAAATTTTGAATCACTTTCCCACTTCTCTATGATGTAAGAACTCTATTACAATTGACTTATACTCAACTTCACTATTTCAATTGATGTTATCCTTTTTGATGTTATCACCCCCCTGCTTATTGTCTAATTTTTCTCTAGAAAAATGATTTTTGCTCTCTTGCTGCGGGTTTTTTGTTTTTTTTTTTGATTTTTATGTGAGAAAAAATAACATTGCACAGGGGTGGAAGGTGTACTAAACGATACTTTTAAAAGTAAATAATATAAGTCATTCCAATCCAGATAAAAGTATTAAGACACAGCATTAATCATCATGTCAGGTCCAGTAGATACTGATCTTGATAAAGGATGTAAGTTTGAGTATCAGGTGCCTCCAGCTTTGGGTCAACTCATCGTCAATCTTCATAATACTAACATTACTATCACAATAAAGTGATCGCGACTTGTTTATTCAAGAACTCCACGCGCTTATATCAACATGCGATACCGATATTGGAGTCAAAATACCCGAAGTTGGATTTCCAAGATATCATTGCCATTACTCTGCCTCATATAATTGAAGCCCCAGCCAACTCGTCATCTCAATCACAAAATCCGCGCCCGGAGATGTTTGGAAGCACCAGGTCATTTAAAGATGGGCCTAGCAATAACCTTATCATGTACTATGCCAAAGATTTTACTCCCGAAAATGATACCATCAGCATTATCACAATAACAAATATCAAGACGGACCCTGGCATCGTGTTTACAGTGTTGAATAAGGTGTTAAATGCCTATGCACAGTACAGCACCGGTGGAAACCCTTCTAGTAGTTCCTCGCGAAAAAGCAATCGCAGCAATAACAACGACGCATTTCAAATACAAATGAACGACATTATAAACAACGCAGATTATAGTGAATCTTCCGAAAGCTATGGCTCAATAAAGCTCGCGAATGATGAAATTGATCAAGTACGTACATTAATGAATGATAACATAGAAAGAGTCCTACAGAGAGGCGAGAGAATCCATCTATTGGTGAGTAAAACAGATAAATTGAACAATGCGTCCCATTCGTTTCGACGTCGTACCATTGCAATCAAGCGAAGATTGTGGTGGAATAATGTCCGATTCATCTTCATCTTGATCTTATGTGGTATAATTTTAGTCTACTTTGTGGGAGGTGAGGTCTGTGGGTTCCCGTTATATCAAAGTTGCTTTAGACATCAAAATGATTGATTTTTTTATATAGTGGAGCTTTTTCTTTATTATTGTGATCATTATCAGTATCTATTTCGTCAAATTTATTCAATCGTCATCTTCATCTTCATCATCATCGTCTTCATTTTCTTTTTTGTCAGTTTCAGAGTTTTCACCTTCAAGTTCTTTATGTTCTTGAGATAGCACTTGAGATGGTTTGAGTCTCTTGATTTCTTCTTCCGAGTCTTCATCGTCATCCTCGTCATCGTCCTCGATTACTTCGATGTCCATATCTTGCGATTCATCTTGCTCACCATCATCTTTCAGGACTTTCTTCACAGAATCTTTTGATTTTTTTGGAGTTCCACTGCTAGTTTTAGTTCTTTTAATGTCATCTTTATCTTCTTCGTCGTTTTCGTCTTCCACTTCATCTTGGTCGTCCTCTTCCTCTTCGGCGGCTTGAGCCCCAGCATTCAGCTTCAGCAGTTTCTTCAGCAGCTCTTTTTCAGTGAACAGCAGAAGCTCTTCTTCTAGTATAGGCAAATACGAACCAAAACCAGTGTTCTTCAATGCTTTCATCACGTCCAGGGCACTTGTTGTCTTCCGGTTATCTTCTTTAGTAGCCAGTAACGCATTGTGGAATAAGTAACTGATGAACACAACACTGCTTCTTTGAATGGCCGTCAATGAGTCTTTGGCCAATATGAATTGCGATTTTTCGTATTCGGAAGTTTCAAGAACCGATTTCGCCAATCTTGTTACAGTGGCTTTTGGAAACAAGATATCCTATAGTGATTGGAGCAGTTAGTATTTCAAAAGTATCAGAAAAACATTTCAAATCTAAAAATGTACTTACATCAATGGAGACGACGTCTTCTTTCTGATGAGCATTTGCAGCGTTGCTGGCACCATGATCTTTGGTAGTAGCAGCTTTTGGAGGCATATTATCGTAATATTGTTGGTTTGCGGAACAAGGTATGGTGTTTCAATTGCAATATCCAATTGATTTGAGTAGAATTTCAAACGCGTTTAGTGCTTTTCTTGATTTTTTTAGTTTTAATTTTTTACAAAAATTGTGTGGTGCTTTTTTCTTCACTGAGATTTTTGCGAGATCAAGTTTTTTTTGACTATGAGCTTCAGTTGAAACTTTTCGGAGTGAATTCGTCAGCTGTCATCTAAAACACTAATGGAGCTTGCAGAGCTTTGATGATAAGTATGTTATTTGACAACTCGATAAAACCCAGCATTCTGATCTTACTTCTGACCTTCTTTTTGGCGATCCAGGCTCCTGAATTTTTTGACTTTTAATCCCATGTCGAGATCATAATCTTGGCTATCAATGACTGGGCCGTGTCTGAAAGATCTAGGCATGACTTATAGAATTCATTGTCTCCAAAGAATTCTAACAAGTTCTTACTATTTCGAATAACACGCTTCAGTCCCTTCTATCCAAAAATACCCGTAATTCTTCCCCATTCTCGCTACAATGACCTTCCTATTGATCCATTTATCTCTTTCAAAAATCACTCCAAAGATTACCCCCAATTTTCTTTTTCGTTATTTGCGCAAGGCTAAAAATTTAAAACTATAAAAAAAATACAAACATTCCAGCTATACTTTGGGCTCCTTCAGTTTGACACATCACTCTGCGAACACTCATATGAACCATAGCAATGTTCAAGATCACAGCGCCGCTGACATACATCATTCTTCGAGTACTACGAACGCATCGATGAGTCCAGATAATACCGTTTTCTCAATACCCAAGCAATCTTTTACTGCATTTCGCATGAAATATGGGACCCCCGATGAGATCTCCAGAACTTTGACCACAGTATTATTAGGAGGTGTCCCTGAAAGTTGGATCGTTTCCAAACAGCTTTTAGTGCCCAAGATATCACATAGAAAAAGAGTGTTGAACAAGCTCAAGAACTTCAATGCAGAGGTTATTGATCTGACTTATAATAGTTACCGCCGACATTCAATAACACCTCATAGAAACAAGCACAATGAACTAGAAAGGAAAAAAGGTAAGGTGGCGTTCTCGTATCCCGAATTCGACTCATCTTCAGACTCAGGGTCTGATTTGTCCATGGAGGTTGAAGACTCATTATTGGGCTCCAACACCATAGTCAGCAGTTCAGCGTCGTCCACAAATCTCAACGTTATCACTGATCATGGCGATGATAAATCCAAGAATGGTCCCATAAACAATGGCTTCAATGCTTCAGAAAGCTCGAGTATCGAAGTTCCTTATCAAGAGAACATCGATTCAATGGTGCGATCATTATATGACCAAATATACGAGACCCAGTACGAAAAGAGCCAACATTACTCTCTTGCAAGTCCTTTCCTGTTCACTAATAAACTGAGAATATCACTGCTGGATGGTGAAGATAACGATCGAAACAACGATGAGGACCCAGACCTTGTGTCAATATATTATGATCCTCCAAGTTCAATTTCAAGCATCTCGAGCGATCCCCCAGAAAACACTTTCAAATTTACTTCAAACCTTCAAAGTACTGAAAGCTCTGTCGACCCATTGAATGAGCTGCTTCCTAAACAATTGAGTTTCTCTGTTTCAAACAATGACCTCCTCCGAGTCAAATCCAGAACCTCTCTTAGAAGGAAATCCAGAAACTCAATCAAGAAAATGGTCCCTGACCCTGTCACAAATGGTGCTGATGTCATCGACTCTTATTCTCCTGTGGAGCCCTCGCATGTTAAAGCTATGAGGAAGTTGAAGAAAAGTGTTTTCAGATCTCGCCTGAGAATTCAACAAGAGTTAGATGCTGTAGAAAAGAGACTAAGAATCAAGTCTTTGCTACGTACCTTCCAGGTAGGGGAAGTATTGATGTTAGAGAAAATGTTGGTTCTAGTAAAAGAGTCTGTAGATAAATCATGCACTTCACCCACCTTGAACGAGAACGAGGAGACTGATACAAGAGTTACAGAGAGATGGAAAGAATACATTGTAGTGGTTAGGTCTAATTCAGATCCTGACAATCCTGTCTACATACAATTCGAAAATCAAAGGCATATCGACAAAAACAAGGATTTCAAGCTTCATGGTATTGACTTCAAAGTCAATTTGGAGACCACTAAAGTGAACTTTTATAGTAAGCTAGACAAAACCATATGTGTTTCGGTTCCTCACCGTAAAAGTACTCATGGCCGTGTCTACTATATCTTGAGGACCCACACGGTAACCTCTGCGGTAAGTTGGTACAAGTTCTTTCTCGATATTTTTTCTCAAAATTTTCATAATAGTCTATCTCTCGGGATCCCACTGATTGATTTGGAACTCGATATTGTTTTACCATGGGAAGTGTTTGATGGTGATGAAGATTCACACTTCGAAGTTACCGAGCCCGTTTTAACTGTGACCTATGACAAATCCAACGGATATCGTATCAGAAGACCCAAACAACTTGAATATATTGTCCAGCTGGTGGAAAGAAAATTGCACTCTTCAAAGTCATTACAATCCAAATGGATCCAATTCAAAGAAATCCGAGATAGATTATGTCTCTGTTGGAAAGACTCCAATAGAATAGAATGGATTCCGCATTACAGACAATTCAACCTTGGGTTTCTTAGATCTTTTAGTTCTTCTCACAAATTGGAGTTACGCTGTCCAATACAGTATCCCAACTATGCATTGGTCACGATTCTTTCACAGGAAAAGCTCTATGAACCGGTGCCAGTTGAAGGATTCTTAGCCCGTCTCACTAGTCGCTCGGGTCATCGTAAATCCACAATTCTGAAAAGACAAATTTTCAAATTCGAATATTACTTCTCTCACGATAATCTCTTGATGTTTTGCTCTGCTCGGAATGGAATTCCCCCTCTTCCAGAAATGAACCTGGTAGATAGAGTGGGACATGTCTCTGATGTTAAGAGGCTAAGAAGTACCATCGCGCAGATGTCGCCTTTGGTGTATGAAAACTGTCGCTTCAAACTTGACAGGTATAAGCATTTTAAATGGTTACAACCTGGAATTAGTGAGACAGAGTTTAGGGACTACGATATTTCTGCGTTCCGTGAGTCTGAGAGAAGATTTTCTCAGGTTACTCTAGCTAAAGGAGCCATAGATCTTTGCGAAGTCAAAGAAATCAGATCAGTGAACTCCAGTGATACTCCATTGACTGTCAAAAATGCCTCGAGCTTATTATGGACTGGTTCCATTTCAACAGTAAAGAAAGATCCCGAATCCTCTGATGGGTGTTTCGAAATCCAGTTACTGTCGGGAGCGGTGGTGTTATTCCAGGCGCCAAATTACTCGGTGAAGAAGGAATGGATTTATAGATTGGAATCTTTATCTCGCTATTGGAAACTCAGGAAAGCACAGGACATGCGTCTGTTGATCAATTTGAAGGAGAGCAACAGTAATGAAGGCAATGATTCTTTCGATCTCAACTACTTCAAGCGGGTGCAAGATGGAAGAGCCAAATTCAGCACCTTGAACTTTGTGTCCATTGGCTCCATCTATAACATCAGTGATGTCTCATTGTCTAGAACCATCTTGATGAGCGGTATATTATATCAAAAGCCAAAAAAACATACCCTATTCCGTAAATATTTTGCGTTACTCACTGCTGGGAACATCATTTTGTTCAAGATGTTCATAAGATCTCGATCCGGAAGCATTAAAACAAGTACTGGTTACAAACATTACATGACCATCCCTATAAATGAAGCTTATGTTTATTCAGGTACAAGCTCTTCGATGAATTTATTGGAAAGTGAATCGGGAGTTGATCATAGTCATCCTACATATCATCTACAGCCGAAAATTTATGAAGATGGTCTATTGTCTTGTGACCAACAACGTGATAGATGTTTCACCTTATGGTTTGGGACAAAACGTGCGATTGCTGGTTCAAAGCACCATTCTACCAGGGTCTCACAGTCTTTGAATAACTCATCGGATAATCCTCAATTCACGGAGACATATCAAAATTCAACCGTCAACAATCCTGGTGTGGTCAGACTAGTATCTAGATTAGGTGTCACAGGTAATAGTGTTGTCTTCATAACGAAATCGAGAGAGGAAAGAGATGTCTGGGTGACTCGAATTGCGAATAATATTGAGAAATTTTTCACTCCTGATTACGATGAGATCAAATTAACATAAACAGTTCCTGCATTATTCAATAGATTTCCTAATAAAAATATATCAATCTATGAGCTGGACTTCATGTAGTCCCTAGTCATCAGTGTTTAGTAGTCATTACTTGAATAATTCAGTAACATCGTCACACCACCTTCATTTAGCGAGTCTTAAAAAAAAAAGTAATAAAAAAAGAAAATGGCGACAACGGCAGGATTCGAACCTGCGCGGGTAAACCCAAAAGATTTCTAATCTTTCGCCTTAACCACTCGGCCACGTTGCCTGTTTCTTGAAAGATTTGGGTCTTTCAGAAACATAATGAGCTATCTCACTATTTGAGAATTATCATGAAATTTTGACAAAGTAAAGATTTTACCCAGCTGCTTCGGGTTTTTACCATTCTCTTTCAAAATTGAGTAGAGAGTACTTGATATTCAGATAGTTGAGATCGCAAAACCTAGAACGGAAACCAAAATTTGAGTTCAAGTTTTTGAATCTCTCACAAATATTACAAAGATTGATAAAAGGCGCTTGAGTAGATCAAACGGGATAAAGAAGCAGGAGATACGTTGGTCTGAAGTACTTGTGCATATTGAAAGATGGTGTTTGTCCTCCTTCACGACTAGCATCACTTATTTGACAAAGCTTAACGATAGTTGAATTCAGTTCATCTAACCATTTAACAACCTCAAAAGATATAAGGAGCTTACTCTAAGTTCATTTTCAAGATTGACTCTATATAAATATATATTATACCTAGTTCCTAGTTGTCTCGTCTAGAACCTTCTCAATATCTGAAAACAATGCACTCCAACGACCTGCATTATCATTCAGCTCTGACAGGAAACTTGGTTTTTGAGGATGGAGTTGAGGAGTCAATGGTGACGTATTTATTTTGATCTTGGGAGTATCAGAAAACTCATCAAAAACGTCATTCTTTCCTAAGATTGGCGTCCCATTGAGTCCTACAGATGCAGGAATAGTTGGAGGCTCTGAAGCCATTCCAAAAATATTTGATTCCTCGCCATCATCATCATCGTCATTCTCCTTAGCATAATTGTCAAGCAGTTCTGTGATAATTTCCGCATCCGAGTCACTTTCAGTTGTTACACTGAGCCTTGAACGTTGCTCGCTCAACGTCAGTTTAGAATCTCGAGTCACGAGCGATGCTACATCCGTATCATAATCTGTATCTGTATTCTGAAATGCGTCGAAATCCAACCCAAGCTGGGAACATAGTTTTTCCATAACTTCATCCCAAGATGCAGCTTTTGTGACCGGACAAATTTTTGAGGGTGTGGGACCATTTGGTAATCCTACTTCCATAAGAACATTTGTATCGGTTTGAAACTCCAAATGACCAAGTTTCAAGTTCGACAAGACAACGGTAACCATTCTACTTACATCATTCTCATTGAAAAATTCTCCTAATATTTGGGATAAACTTTTTGATGTAGCTTGAGAACAAGGTTTATCGAAGGTTAAGCTGTCCCAAAAACTCAATAAGACCTCCTCATCATCACTGAAAGTAAAAAGTCTAGAACATATGTAGCCATGCTCCATGTTGAGTCCCTCATTAGAACATATAACTAGGTATACATTGATCTTGATGAGAAGAAACAGTTTTACAATATTTTTCAAGATGGTCAAAGCTTGCAGTGACATCAAGTATTGATTGATCACCATAACAGTGGTTTTTGGAGGTTTTCTTGTCGGTATCACCTTGCGTTTGTAAGTAAAAATATCGTTGAAGGGAGGGGCTGGTGGGGCTTGTTGTTGTTGCTTAGGTAGGGAAGTCTGAGAGAGATTCATTGATCCGGTCAATAACTCATTAGGGAAAAGCATCTCCGGGTTTTGGAATGCAGCTGTCCATTTCTCTATAAGCAAAGGGTCTTTGGAAGTGATTAAAATATTGGCACTTTGACCAATTTCAACTCTGAAACAGGTGGGTCTTATCAAATCGATTGAAACTTGCACTCGTGTGCCTGAATATCTAACCTCGTCCTTTTCAATTAACGGGAATATCCTATGACTTTCATAATTTTTCTCCACAATCAAAAGCAGGTAGGAAAATAAATAAAAATCATACTCCCTGGAATCAATAAATCTTCCGATGGAAGCGTTGAATGTGTCCAGTAATCTTAGCAACCCCAATGAATCTATAGACCCTTCATCGATCAGGTTGTCACTACAATCTGCTAGTAATTTGGATAAAAGTTTTGATCTCAAGAGTGCCAATGGGATCTGAGAGTTCAACGAGTCACAATCTTCAAGATAGCTTGGTTTTTTGAAAAACCTCTTGGTAGTTGTAGGAGACGGTGACGGTGAGTTGGATACTGATGATATTATTGAGGAAATTGCCGAAACCGATGATCCTCGAGAATGTTTCCTTGTATGCTGAGAATTGTATCTCGAGTTTCTCACTTTGGGCACCGAGTGGCTTGAAACTTCACTGTTTTTACGACTAGGAGTCACAACGATCCCACTTCGAAGATCAGGAGGAGCTTCAAGATTAAGAATGTTTCTGGAAAGAAATTCATCTGTTATTTTGTTGTCCGAGGGTATAGCTCTTGTATGACATACAATGCACGTAGGAAGAAGAAGGAGATTGTCTGAGGGGTCAACTTCGTCTACATCCTCTTCAAGGATGGTTTCATCATTGACTTGGGATCCGAACTCCATCTCGAGGTCGTAACATTCCTCGTGGCACGAATGACCACACCTCAATTCTATTATACTCTCTGGGGTGCCATGCTCATTAGATAAAAGTAGATGTCTTATGGGTTCGTCGCAAAAAACGCAAGAGTGTTTTGAGTAATTCTTTGCATTGTTTGGTGAAATTTCCTTATGCTCGTGGGACGGATGCTGCTTCTGGATCGAACTTTTGACCTCATTCTCTTCTGGGACCCTGTTTGAACTTACATTGACAGCAGGTAGGAGCGTGGCTTTATTGAGTTTCCTGAAAAATGATGTGGTAGGTGGTGAAGACGATGAAGGTGCTGAAAATGCAGGTGGTGGAGGAGGTGGTGGTGGTTGTTGGTGTGGAATTGTTGATAATTTTTGCCTGAAATTGGTGGAATTTTCGTTTCTCACTTGATTTGTCAATATATCCAAAGTCTCATTGTCTATCAAATACCCTGGAGATATTAGTTTCTTGGATGATGAAGATGATGAAGATGACAAAGACGCCTTTGCCTCGCCATGGGAATGAAGTCTCTTGTGCCAACTGAGAAAACTTCGACCTGGACTTATATTCTCAGACGATGACATATCTCTTTTGACCTTGATTCTCCTGCTCTTGGGGGATTCAAATGACATTCTTGAGGATGATTGTTAAATTTTTTGTCGCTTTCTCTATGCTTATCTTCTTGTTAAATACTCAAACACATCACAAAGTCTATTCCAATAAGTGCTTCGAAGAAGAACGGCGTATTACAAAAGAGTATTAAATGATGCAAAGCTGAATCGATCTTTGTTTCACAAGATGGTAGGTAATGAGTCAATGTAATGGTCTCTTTAGTGAGTGCGGCTAAGTTGTCAAGCTTTTGGGAGCCTGTTTCTTCAAAAGTTTAATGTATTTGATATCTTGGATTTTGATGATGATTATTGTTCAATTTGGCCTGAATATCGTCTTATTTGAAGAAAGAAAAGAAAAAACTGTGTGTAAGGAGAAAATAAAAAATAATAAAACAAAAATCCCAGCCTCAAAAAAATCACCAATTGATTCAGAATTTATTATTCTTTTTCTTTGTTCCAGATCTAAAAGGGTTAAATCTTCAGGGGTATGCGCACATGGGAAGGTTTGTGGAAGAATTTGCAGGGTGTGAATAATGGAGTGGGTTTGTAAAAGGTGGAAATGGTGAAAGATTTGCTTGAAAAGGGTGATGAGTGATGAATTCTACCGCGGAGGAAGAATCGTTCGAGTCTCTGTTATGATTGTTGATGCATTAGAAAACATATTTTCTTATTTTGCTTCACTCAAATCGAACATGAGCATTCCAACTACAGGCAATTAATTATATGCTGAGTGAAAAATAAGGGAGGTATATTTTTAGAAAATGAAAATTGTCTCATACAAATAAGAATGTGTCCTTTCTTCATATTCTGGGGTATGTCGATCGAATTTTGATGACAGATAGATTTCAGGTGATGAAGACAGATATTATCTCAATTCAAAGAAGAGATAATTGCAAGTCTCGTATCAGTTACTCACTTCAGAAATGATCTGAACATTCCCATTTTTATCATTTAATTATTATATAACGTCAAAATAAAACTTCATGACCAGTTTTTTGTAACAGAAGAGAAGAATAAAGATAAGAATTAGAGAGTTTCGTAGAACAAAAGAAGGTGCAAATTCCTCATACAATCATCATTCTAAACAAGCGATATGGTTGAGAAATAACCGTCTCTGTACGATAAGAGACGATTGACTCGGCAACAGTATGAAAATTAGCAGATTATTAGATGCTTTGAGGAACTCTGCTCAAAAGCAAAAAAAAAAGGTTAGACAAATTATGCACATGAACAAGAAGTAAAAAAAAAAAAATTGAGGGAAAGGAATTCAAATGTGGAACGTTGACCAGAATAGTCAAAATGGGGTCGATAGGTAGGAGGGTTGAAAATTATCGATGAACAAGATGAGTATATGGATCAATAAATACCTGGTGGAGAGTTCATGGCCATTCAAGTAAACAATCAAGCAGATGCTCTAATAAATACTTGAATAAACAGCTTAATAGTAAATAGTCAACCAAATCGCAAATAGCTAAATAGTAATCCAAATTGAAAAAAGTCAAGTAAATGGTCAGATGAGACATCATGGCTCTATACGAGCCTAACAGTGCACATTGAAATTGAAAATAAGCTTCTCCACTCAAATATGTAGCCTCATTATCACATGTGATCCTACCGCTACCTTCATATCCTCTTTACATCGATCAAATGCAACAAGGGCTTTGCATACTTCGAATACAACATATCCCGACAGATGTAAAACATAAAAAATACGAGTAATTCGAAAGCAAAAATGAGGGAAAAACTGAAAAAATAAGAACAATATGCATAAAGTTAAGAGCGCAAAGTGAGCCCAAAGGAAGGAAAAAAGGCTAACTTGAGTATTTGTGACCAAGCGAATAAATTCAATCAATCAAAAAAAAGGTGAGAAAAAAAAACCGAAAATCATCCTCATTATCGATATAGATGAAAGAATCTATTTAGAGGACGCGGATTAATACATACGGGAGTATCAAGAATACCACAGCGATCCATCTAGTTAGAGGGTAAATCACGACTCGAGCAAAGAAACGTGATAAACTCCTCTTCTTCTTCTCATATTACTTTCATCTTTAGTTTTATCTTGTTTTTTTTATTTCTCCGTTATCATATTTATTTATCTTTTTATTGATATCCCACCGTTCATATATACAGGTTATATTCTTCCATTTGGGACCGCTGAATACATCATTGTCATATCATCATGAACACATCCCCAATAGATGAGATAAACTGGGACTATTTTCCGTTGACGCATCCGTTAAAAGATGTAGAGCCCGATGTCAAGTTCAAATTACCGAAATATTCTTCCAAAAATAACAAGATACTGGTGGACACATCGAGATTTTCATCGCACACCATCCGTGCAAGACAGATCAGCTTATCAGAGAACTCCAGGAAGAGGAGGAACATAGAAGAACAGATCTCGAGCAGGCTCGTCTTGAATAGTAGAGCCAGTGATGGAACAACTAATATGGAGAATGTGAATCCAAACCAGCTGGTGATGAATGCTACAACAAATAATAGCACAGCTTCTAACGCCGACGATGGCAAAAACCTGCAAGTGGCTCCAAACCGTCAGCCACCCATCAAAAGACGGCTTTTGAACGCCGAGGCCACTGGTGCTCTGAAAAGTGATGACTCCCAGCTGTCATCGATGATGCCACCTCCTTCATCGTCTGCTGGAGGACAGACAGTCACGTCGCAAATGACCGACGCCAGCTCAGATGACTTACAACCACCGTTGCCTTCTCCTAGTGCGTCACCAACACAGTCCCAGGACGAAGATGAGGTTGTTTCCGGAGACGAGGACGTGTCTAGCGCAATGAAAAGCAGCTCCTACATCAGAATACCAACGACAGAGGAAGGCATCTTGAACACGGTAGAAAAATTGATCGAGTTTTTGACACAGAGACAGAGAGATGCGTTGACATGGAAGATGGTCTCACAGACGGACCGTTCCAAGTTGTCGATTTTGAATAATACCATACATAACTCTTTGAAACGTGACATGATTAGCACGCTTCCAACTGAGATCACATACAAGATTTTGGGGTATTTGGATGCCAAGAGTTTAATCCGTGCCGAGCAGGTGTCCAAGAACTGGTACCGCATAGTGAATAGGTCAAATGACTTGTGGAAGGTGTTGATCAAGGAGGAGAAATTCATCACGTCTGATGAGGAATTGGCCAGGGAGCTCGAAAACAAGCAATCACTCATAAGAGACTGGGCCCGCAAGGACCCTAAGCTTCCAAAGATGGACTCGGCATGTGGATCCGATGACCATTATAAGCAAATTTACAAGAAAAGACATATCATTCACCAACGTTGGATGGATCCTCATTTCCAGCCAAAGAGAACAACCGTGAGAGTGCATGGCTCCGCCGTGATTACCTGCTTGCAGTTCGATGATGACAAGATTATAACCGGTGCTGACGACAATTTCATCAGTGTTTACGATACAGAGACGGGGAATTTGAGGAAGTCATTGGAGGGTCATACCGGGGGAGTGTGGGCTTTAAAATATTATAAGAACACTTTAGTTTCAGGAGCCACTGACCGTACCGTAAGAATATGGAATATCAAGCAAGGGAAATGTACTCATGTCTTCAGGGGCCACACTTCTACCGTGAGATGTTTGGACATTTTGATTCCGGAGGTAGTTGGTTACTCGTCAACTGGTGCTCCTATAGTGTTCCCTCAAGAACCACTTCTTATAACGGGTTCCAGAGATAATACCATCCATGTTTGGAAGTTGCCAATTGCTGGTGAGGACGACGAAGAGGTTGGAGAGCCCTTTGACAGTGCCGACTCCAACAATCCGTACTTTGTCAGAGCCTTGAGAGGCCATTCCGGATCTGTCAGATGTATCTCTGGTCGTGGTAACATTGTAGTCACAGGAAGTTACGATATGACTGTGAGGGTCTGGGATCTTTTCACAGGCCGTTGTAAACTTGTTCTTAGGTCTCACACCGACAAAGTGTACAGTGCCGTCTTGGACATGGAGAGAAAGAGATGCATCTCTGGATCCATGGACTCCACGGTGAAAATCTGGGATCTTGAAGACGGCCATTGTATTGCCACTTTGGAGGGACATGCATCTCTTGTTGGCCTCTTGGAACTTTCAGACTCCGCGTTGGTGAGTGCTGCTGCCGATGCCACTTTGAGAATATGGGATCCTGAGACTGGAGAGCCAAGGTTCCAGTTGAAAGGACACCTTGGTGCGATAACTTGCTTCCAACATGACGACAAGAAGGTGGTGAGTGGAAGTGAGAAGATGTTGAAACTTTGGGACATCAACACGGGTAAATTTGTAAGAGAGTTGCTTCCAGAAGTCACTGGAGCCACATGGCAAGTAAGGTTCGATTACAGAAGATGCATTTCAGCAGTACAGCACAGGCATGAAGGAGCAGGACCAGATGTGACGCTTATGGAGATTTTGGATTTCGGTGAGCCATACCATGCGGACGAAACGATGAACGATGTTGATGAAGCGGAGATGAGTGATCTTGACGACACATGTATGGATCAAAGAATACTTCCTATGACGTATGAGGAGGATATGAACGTGATGGATGGATTTGATGGAGACACGTTTTGAGCCTTGTCATGAAGGCAGATTTTTAAGAATTCACGTATGTTATTTATTTCGGTTTATAGTGATGAAAATGTATATTCCAGAAACATATTAGAGAGTATTTGTAGAATACAGCTGAGTAGAAGTGGGGAGAGGGAGAAGACAAGGTTGTTGAGATAGAGGTAATAACTAACATAAAAAGAGGGAGATTGATGTACACCAATCAAAATAAGATTAAGGCCGAACCAAGGGAATAATGCAAACCGCTAAACCTAGTCAGCATTTTACATGGTAAAGGTGTAGCTGAAAAAAAATAGTAAAAAAATCATTTAAGCGAAGTTATATAGTGAAAGATATATAGTGGAAGTTATATAGGAAAAGTTGAATAGGAAAATAGGAGAAGCTGAGTAAGAAAATTTATGCAGGTTAAAGTTGTGTAGAGAAGAGTTATTTGAAGCCAGTTACGTAGAGAAAATTGTGTGAAATAAGGATTATAGATTAAGTCACTACAACGATAGTGAGTTATGTAGAGTAAAACACCAAAATGCCAAAACCAAAGCCAAAGACCGACTTTCTTCGAGGCGACGGCCAAACTGAAGAGAACATATATAGCCAGTACACCAAGTAGATACTAAGCAATTAAAGCAATACAAAGCGCACTCATTCTGCTCCACTTCCACTACTTCCCCCTCCCATCTTATCTGAGGGCTCTGCCAATTTACCCGGGTCGTTGGTTGCGGAATAGAAAAATCCGTTTCCTGTTGTTTGAAGAAAAATTCAGTAGAGAAAGAGGGAAAAAAAGAGACAAAGAGAGAAGAAGAAGGGAAAAAAAACGAAAAGTGAGGAAAAAGTTCAAAAAAAAACAAAGTTGACTTTAATTATAAAGACGTTTTGATCGTTTTAATATTAGAGATCGTATAAAGATATAGGTTGATAATGTTACGTTCAATCGGTGCTCGCCCTTTCGCTCTCAATGGTGTCAAATCAGCATTGAGAGCCAACAATATTAGATCGTTGGCCACAACAGCTGATGAATCGGATGTAAGTATTAAATGTTCATTTTTTTCCACCATTATTAATGGAATCAATATACGATGGCGGTGTTAAGAATCAAAATGCAAAGTACTAACTCATCTCCATGATTAAAGACCGTCCAAATTGAATTGCCAGACTACTCTTTCGAAGGTTACCAATTGGAAGTACCAGAATTGCAATTCGAGACCCAAAAATCCACCTTATTGCAAATGTACAAAGATATGATCATCATCAGAAGAATGGAAATGGCTGCTGACGCCTTGTACAAGGCCAAGAAGATCAGAGGTTTCTGTCACTTGTCTGTTGGTCAAGAGGCCATCGCTGTTGGTATCGAAAACGCCATCAACAAGCAGGACTCCGTCATCACCTCTTACAGATGTCACGGTTTCACATACATGAGAGGTTCTCCAGTCAAGGATGTCTTGGGAGAATTGATGGGTAGAAGATGTGGTGTCTCCTACGGTAAAGGTGGTTCCATGCACATGTACACCACTGGTTTCTACGGTGGTAACGGTATTGTCGGTGCTCAAGTCCCATTGGGTGCTGGTTTGGCCTTTGCCCACCAATATAACAACGAACCAAACTGTACCTTCAACTTGTACGGTGATGGTGCCTCCAACCAAGGTCAAGTCTTTGAATCTTACAACATGGCCAAATTGTGGGACTTGCCATGTGTTTTCGTCTGTGAAAACAACAAGTACGGTATGGGTACCTCTGCTGCCAGATCTTCTGCCATGACCGAGTACTACAAGAGAGGTCAATACATCCCAGGTTTGAAGGTCAACGGTATGGATGTCTTGGCTTGTTACCAAGCTTCCAAGTTCGCCAAGGACTGGACCGTCTCCGGTAACGGACCTCTTGTCGTTGAATTCGAAACTTATAGATACGGTGGTCACTCCATGTCCGACCCAGGAACCACCTACAGAACCAGAGAGGAAGTTCAAAACATGAGATCCAGAAACGATCCAATTGCCGGTTTGAAGATGAAATTGATAGAATTGGGTATTGCTTCGGAGGAAGAAATCACTTCTTACGACAAGGCTGCCAGAAAATATGTCGATGAACAAGTTGCTGAAGCTGAAGCTGCTCCACCTCCAGAAGCCAAGATGGACATCTTGTTCGAAGATGTCTATGTTCCAGGTTCCGAAATCCCAGTCTTGAGAGGTAGAATTTCCGATGACTCCTGGTCTTTCGAAAAGGGTGGATTCGCCGACCAACCATAGATCTATTAAGTTGTCCTCTTGTAAAAAATAGGTTTTATGATAGTTAGTATTGAAAATTCTCTGATTTTTTATACTTGAATCTCCTTTTGAACTAAATAAAGAAATACGACATAAATTATTTGATTTTAGGCAGATGTAGGGTATTGAATGGCAAGGTATTTGAATTGCGATGGAATTGAGTTGACCATCAAGTGTCAGACCATGATATCCTTGATAGCGTTTCTCTCCTTACTTTCACACTTTGGCCATCTCTCCCTTCAATAATTTCTCTTAACAAATTTTCTTAGCAAATTTTTTTTTATGCAAAATAAAAAATAAGAAATAACCAAAATAAAAAGGAGGCGCTTAAACTGAAAACCAGTTGAAAGAAGAGCCGTTCCCCATAAATAAGCAGCATTATACTACATCAGCACTCATAAGATGTCTGAGAAGAACGGCCATCCTGGTAATTCCAACCAGTACAAGTATGAGGAGATGTCCAACAAGGTCAGCCGAGCTGACAGGCGACTTTTCGATGAGCCTCGCTCTAGAGGTGATGTGAATTCTAATCCTGAGTCCTTGGCAGGACGAATCTCCGTCAAAGATATGGGCACTCGTGCAAAGGTGGCTCCAGAAAGACCATCTAAGGGGAATGACGATGCAGAGCTGGAAAGAAAGAGACCACTGCCGTTGAAATCGAAACCACTGCGACTGAGAAACGTGTCAGACTTAGAGGCCTTAAACTATGTGCCGACGACACTGGAGAACCAGCAGTATTACGACTTGATATTGTCCTGGTGTTCGGGCCAGATGGACAACGATGTTTCCCACGAGATAGTGAGGTCATTGACGGACATGATTTTGGAAGTGTTGAAGACCGAGAATATCACCGATGTCACTAGGCAGAAGCAAGTGGAAGAATTGTTAGAGCACAAGCTCAGTTCCGAGCAATTCGAAGAGCTGTTGAGCTTGTCAAAGAGAATAACTGATTACAAGATCCAGGAGGACATGGACTCGCTGGCGGAGGACCCACGTGGGGTAGCTGTCGTTCTTGAAGACGACGAGGAAGACGAAATCGAGCTTGCTGACGACGACGACGACGAGACTGCTGAAGGTTTAGAACAGGCACAAGACGAGGCCGCAGTGGAAGGGTTTGAGAATTTGCAATCAAACGAAGAAGTTTTGACGATATCAGGACCTGACAAGAGTGCAGGATCAGGTCTGTCGAGTGATAAAAGTAAATCTGTTTCCATCAAGTCAGTCGACCAATTCTATTTAAGAAGAATTGTAGCAACTGCTTTGGAGTCCAATGATTCTGTGAAAAATTCCAAAGTGGCCGATCAAATTTTGCAACTTCTTCTGCAGTCAGTGAAAAAGGAGATAGATGTAAGGTTCTTGGAGAACGAATTAGTAGAATTGTTCGATTTTGAACACACCGAGATTGTAGAATCGATCTTGAAAGATCACGTAAAAATATACTACGGCATTCTTCTCAGTGAAATGGATTCGGACTCTGAGAAATTGGAAGTCTTCAATGAGATGAAGAGAAATGGATATGAATTTCTGGTCGAGGAATATTTGGGAGGAGACGTCCCAAGAAGTCTGAAGAGAAGTCATGAATCAGAGCAGGAGGACTCGCCTGATGTCAAGAAAGTTAAAACTGAACAGATCGCAACAAGAACACCTCGGATTGTCGATTTAGAATCTCTTGTTTTCGATCAAGGATCCCACTTGAGAACCTCAACTACACTCAAATTGCCACCTGGTGCTTTCAAACTTCCAAAGAAATACGAGGAAATCCATATTCCAGCACCAGACCCCCCTAAATTTGAAGAAGGTGAGCGTTTGGTGCCTATAAACGAGCTCCCGGACTGGGTTCAACCGGTGTTCCCAGCATCCGAGACAGCAACATTGAACAGAATCCAGTCGAAAGTGTATCCGACTGCTTTCAATACAGACAAAAACTTATTAATGTGTGCGCCAACGGGTGCCGGTAAAACCAATGTTGCCATGTTGACCATCTTGAGGACATTGGACAAGTTCAGGAAATCTCAGGACTCGTCAGAGATTGATCTTGAAGCCTTCAAAATTGTATATATTGCACCTTTGAAGGCATTGGTACAAGAGCAGATGAGAGAATTCCAAAGAAGACTTTCGTCTTTCGGTGTCACCGTCAGCGAATTGACCGGAGACTCCAATTTGACCAAGCAGCAGATTGCATCGACACAAATTTTGGTCACCACGCCAGAAAAATGGGATGTCATCACCAGAAAATCATCTGATATCTCGTACGTAAATCTCGTAAGACTCGTAATCATCGATGAGATACACTTGTTGCACGACGAAAGAGGACCTGTCTTGGAGAGCATTGTCTCCAGAGTCAACAGAGGTATTGACCAAGACGACATCGATCCTGTCAGATTGGTGGGTCTTTCTGCTACATTGCCGAATTTCGAGGACGTTGCCAAGTTTTTGAGAGTAGAAGACGGGCTTTTCTACTTCGATTCCACTTATAGACCATGTCCGTTGGCACAACAGTTTGTTGGCATCAACGAGAAGAGGGCTTTGAAGAGGTACCAGGCGATGAATGAAGTCTGCTATGAAAAGATTTTGGAAAACGTCTCCAACGGACACCAAATCATTGTATTTGTGCACTCGAGAAAGGAAACGTTCAAGACGGCAAAATGGATCAGAGACAAGATGCTTGAAAACGATGATTTGGGCAAACTTGTCAAATCAGACTCGGCCTCCATTGAGATCTTGAAAGAAGAATCTGACAAATGTAAAGACACCGGGTTGAAGGATCTCTTACCCACAGGTTTTGCAATCCACCATGCCGGGTTATCGAGAGAAGACCGGTCACGGTCTGAAGATTTGTTTGCGGAAGGGTACGTGCAAGTTTTGATCTCTACTGCTACTTTAGCCTGGGGTGTCAATTTACCTGCTCACACAGTAATAATCAAGGGCACTAACGTGTACTCTCCAGAGAAAGGTGCCTGGGTGGAGCTTTCACCACAGGATATCTTGCAGATGTTAGGTAGAGCTGGAAGACCGCGTTACGACAAGAGCGGAGAAGGTATAATCATCACGTCACAGGACGAAATCCAGTATTATTTGGCGATCTTGAACCAACAATTGCCCATTGAGTCGCAATTCATGTCCAAATTGTGCGATAACTTGAATGCAGAAGTGGTAACTGGATCGGTTAAGTCGCTTGATGAGGCTGTCAACTGGCTTCTGTACACCTATTTCTATGTGCGGATGTCGAGATCGCCGGACATTTATCGAGTGGGTCTGGATTATGCCGATGACGAGGGCTTGAAGTGGAAGAGAACTGATCTCGCACACAGTGCCTTGTCTGTCTTGAGTAAGAACATGTTGGTTAATTACGATCTGCAGACAGGTTTGGCTTCCCCAACGCTTCTAGGTACAATTGCCTCTCATTACTACATCTCTTACGAGTCTATGGATTTGTACAACCGCCAGTTGAAACATTATTCGTCTCCACTCGAGATTCTTAGAATATTCGCCCAGTCCGGCGAGTTCAAATATATTCCTGTGCGTGAGGAGGAGAAAGGAGAGATCTCAAAATTGCTCGAGAACACACCGATCCCAGTGCGTGAGAGTGAAGAGGACCCATTGGCCAAGATCAATGTCTTGCTCCAGTCATACGTCTCCAGATTACAATTGGACGGGTTTGCCTTGATGTCTGATATGATTTACATCACTCAGTCTGCTGGGAGACTTTTGAGGGCATTGCATGAGATCGCATTGGGCAAAGGCTGGTCTCTGACAGCGAGAATAACTTTGGACTTCTGTAAGATGGTGGAGAAGAGAATGTGGTTACCAAACTCGCCTTTCAGACAGTTTCCAAATGTCCCATATGAGATCGTCAAGCGAACTGAGAGCTCGCAAATGCCTTGGAAACATTATTTCCAATTGTCGGATGCTGCCGAAATGGCACAAGCGATCAGATCTGAGAAGTACGCCAAGACGGCATTTGAGCTTCTACAGAAATTCCCAAAGGTGTCCGTTACTGCTGAGTGCCAGCCAATAACACCTTCTTTACTCAGAGTAGGGGTGGAAGTATTACCAGAATGGGTCTGGGATGATGCAGTCCATGGATTTGCTCAGACGTTCATCATTTTAGTGGAAGATTGTAACGGTGAGAAGATTCTCTATCACGACACACTTCTTGTTAAAAAGAATTATATAAACACTCCGCATTTTATGGATTTTACAGTGCCATTACTAGATCCACCTCAGCCAAACTACTTTATCTCTCTTATAAGTGATAAATGGTTGCACTCTGAGAGCAAGATCCCACTTTTGTTGACTAAGATCAAACCTTTGAAGAAGTTCCCTGCTCCAACTCCATTGCTAAACTCACAACCAATTCCCGTGACAGCATTGAAACAGAAGGAGTTCGAGAGTTGCTTTGAATTCACCCATTTTAACAAATTCCAGACTCAACTGTTTCAGTCATTATATCACTCCAATGAAAACATCTTGATTGGAATGTCGAAAGGTTGCGGCAAGACAGTTTGTGCCGAGTTGGCACTTTTGCATCATTGGAAGCAAGGCAAGGGAAGAGCAGTCTATATCTCGCCTTACCAACAGAAAATCGATTCGATACTTAAAAAGTGGAAAAAGGCTTTCTCCAAATTGGGAGGTGGGAAAGTGATCAACAAGCTCACTGGCGGCGATCTCAACATGGATTTGCAGTTGCTTCTGAATAGTCATCTTGTGTTGGCGACTCCTGGACAGTTCGATTCCATCTCCAGACGGTGGAGAAGTAGAAAATCCGTTCAAAGCATTGAGTTGTTCATTGCAGACGACTGTCACACAATAGACAACGGTCTTTCTGGATGTATTTACGAAGTCATCATGTCCAGAATGAAGTTCTTGTCGTTACAACTCAACAACGGTTTGAGAGTCGTGGCACTATCGACTCTGTTGTCTAACGGAAGAGATTTCGGTGATTGGATAGGAGCCTCAAAGAACAACGTTTTCAATTTCAGTGCAAAAGAGAAGATCTCTCCTGTGGAAATACATATCCAATCGTTTGCAATCAACCACAATCCATCGATGATAATGGCAATGACCAAACCGGCTTTCAACGCGGTGAAAAATTTATCTTTAGAAGAGGACAAGACAGGTATAGTGTTTGTTCCTACAAGGAAACATTGTGTGGAGTTAGCATACGAATTCATCAGACACGCAGCTAACGAGGAAATCGACTTTTTGAAAGCGGATCTGTCTTCGATGGAGTCTTATTTGAAAAAAGTAAAAGATCTGAGCTTACGTGAAGCCTTGACCAACGGTATTGGGTTCTATTACGATCAAATGAACTCCAATGATCGCAATATTGTAGAGAGATTATACTCGGCTGGGGCCTTGACAGTATTGTTGGCGACGAGAGAGACTTGCTATTTCTGTCCTCGAGGCTCAACAGTGGTAATTCTTAGCACTCAGTTCTACGAGGGAAAAGAACACCGGTATGTGGACTATTCCATCAACGAGTTACTCGAAATGGCTGGTCTGGCCTCTGATGTCGATGCCGATGGAGTCGCTAAAGTTCTTATCTTGACAAACGCTTCCAAACGTGAGTACTACAAGAAGTTCATAAGTGAATCCTTACCTTTGGAGAGCCATTTCAACATTTTCTTACACGATATATTAGTCAGTGAGATCACCAATAAAGTGGTCGTCTCGAGACAGTCGTGTATTGATTGGTTGACTTATTCCTATTTCTACAGAAGGTTGCAATTGAATCCAAGTTTCTACGGTTTGAAGGATACGTCTCACTTCGGGTTGAGTGAGCACCTCTCTGAATTGGTGGAGTCTACACTCACCGATTTATCTGATGCGAAGTTGATTGATTTAGAAGACGAGGCTGATGATGAAAATGAACAGGAAGAGGAAGAATCCGAGGAGTTCACCCCTTTGAATGGTGCCTTGATAGCTGCCTATTACAACATCTCCTTCGTGACGATGCAAACATTCATTGCATCGTTAACCAGTAAAACTAAGCTTAAAGGCCTCTTGGAAATTCTCAGTGCGGCCTCGGAGTTCGATGAGATCCCAATTCGTGCCCACGAGCAATCCATCTTGGCCAAAATTTACAATCGTGTACCGATCAAATCAAGTAATCCAGATTACGAGTCGCCACTGTTCAAAGTATTCATTCTATTGCAAGCTCATTTCTCACGAATGAGTCTTCCACCGGACTTGGTGGCCGATCAGAAGATGGTGCTAGAGAAAATCGTTCATCTCTTGTATGCTGCCATTGATATCTTGTCAACAGAAGGCTTCTTGAACGCAGTCAGTGCGATGGACTTGTCGCAGATGATTGTCCAAGCTGTGTGGGACAACGACAATCCGTTGAAGCAGGTTCCATACTTCGATGAGGAGGTTCTTCAAAGATGCGAC
Organism: Nakazawaea ambrosiae; assembly: GCA_024271865.1. Taxonomy (NCBI): domain Eukaryota; kingdom Fungi; phylum Ascomycota; class Pichiomycetes; order Alaninales; family Pachysolenaceae; genus Nakazawaea; species Nakazawaea ambrosiae. Next base: position 834,883 of record JANBXG010000002.1, read on the forward strand.
AAGCTCCAAGTGAAGACCGTGTACGATATCATGTCGTTGGAAGACGAGGAAAGAGACCAATTATTGAGCATGACGCCGGCAAAATTGAACAAGGTTGCAGAATTTGTCAATAATTACCCTAACATTGACATCTCATACAAATTGGACTTGTCCGAGCCAATGATCGCCAACGACGACAAGAGGATATCGATTGAAATCACCCGAGATGAAGAACCTGAGACTCTTGAAGTTGTTGCTCCTTACTACCCAGTGAAGAAGACCGAGAACTGGTGGATAGCCATTGGAGAGTCGAGTTCGAAACTGTTGTATGCTATAAAGAAGACCAGTATTTCGAAAGAGAAGCAGACGGTGAATATCGATTTTTCGATTCCGAACCCGGGGAAACATCAGTTATCCATCTGGTGCATCTGTGATTCGTATGTAGATGCAGATAAGGAGATCCAATTACAGGTGTCGGTAGAAGAGGGTGAAGAAGAGGAAGAGGAAGAGGAAGAGGAATAGAATTCCTACCATGAATAGTGTAATTTCTATAACTAGAATAATCCAATGTATATAATCAATGTATCATTATAATATAACGACGAAATTTGTATTCCACTTATCTAGTCCCAGAATAATAGGTCGATTAAAGCTGTACTCCATTGATCTGCTCCCAAGGCATTCGGTCGTGCACATCGCCCAATTCGCATCGCAATTTTCATCTGAATTTTTTTTTGCCAGCCAAATTTGTTTAATAAGCAAACAGATTTTAGATCAGACAAGAGGTTGAACCAAGGACAAACAGAGCAAAGGGCAGTGAGTCAAAGATGAAGTAAGTAGAGTGGGGCGGCCGTTGGCTGTGGCAGAGCGTATTGCGTGCGACAAGAAGATTACTAACACTGTGCAGATTCTTCATTGATGACCTACCAGTCATCTTCCCATACCCTCGTATATACCCAGAGCAATATGCGTACATGTCCGACATCAAGAAGACATTGGACGTGGGCGGGAATTGTATATTGGAAATGCCCTCGGGGACAGGCAAGACGGTGTCGTTGTTGTCGTTGACCGTGCTGTACCAGATGTTCTACCCGGAACACCGCAAGATCATCTACTGCTCCCGTACCATGTCGGAGATCGAGAAGGCGTTGATCGAGTTGCATTCCTTGATGGAGTTCAGGGCCAAGGAGTTGGGCTATGAGGAAGATTTCAGAGGGCTCGGGTTGACCTCGCGTAAGAATTTGTGTCTCCATCCAACGGTGTCCAAGGAGAGAAAGGGCAACGTTGTCGATGAGAAGTGTAGAAGAATGACCAATGGACAAGTGAAGGCCAAATTGGAGGCGGGCGAGTCGACAGAGCTCTCATTGTGTTCGTTTCATGAAAAATTGTACGAGAAGGACCCGCAGAACCTTGTGCCTCCCGGGGTGTACTCGTTCGACGCCTTGATCAAGTACTGCCAGGCAGAGGGCACCTGTCCTTACTTCACCGTGCGTAGAATGATGCCCTTTTGTAATATCATTATTTATTCGTACCACTATTTATTGGACCCCAAGATCGCCGACAGGGTGTCGAAGGAGTTGTCCAAGGACAGCATCGTGATATTCGACGAGGCGCATAATATCGACAACGTGTGTATCGAATCGCTTTCGTTGGACTTGAACGACGATGTCTTGAAAAGGGCCACTCGCGGGGCCAACAGCTTGAACAAGAAGATCGAGGAGGTGAAGAAGACCGACAGCAAGAAGTTGCAGGACGAGTACGAGAAGTTGGTTGCCGGGTTGCGGGAGGCGGAGATCGCACGGGATGAGGAGTTGTTCATGAGCAACCCGATCTTGCCCAACGACCTCTTGGACGAGCTGATCCCAGGTAACATCCGCAGAGCAGAGCATTTTGTCTCTTTTTTGAAAAGGTTCATCGAGTACTTGAAGACTCGTATGAAGGTGTTGCATGTGATCTCCGAGACGCCGCTGTCGTTTCTCCAGCATTTGAAGCAGTTGACGTTCATCGAGCGCAAGCCGTTGCGGTTCTGCTCAGAGAGACTTGCCTTGTTGGTGCGTACCTTGGAGGTGGAGGAGATCGAGGATTTCATGTCGTTGAAGGACATCGCCACGTTTGCCACGTTGGTCTCCACCTATGAGTCCGGGTTCCAGTTGATCTTGGAGCCCTACGAGACAGAAAACGCCACTGTCCCCAACCCGATCTTGCGCTTCACCTGTCTCGATGCCTCCATTGCCATCAAGCCCGTATTTGATAGGTTTTCCTCGGTGATCATCACCTCAGGAACCATCTCCCCGTTGGACATGTACCCTAGAATGCTAGATTTCGAGACCGTGGTGCAGGAATCGTACACCATGACCTTGGCCCGTAGATCTTTCTTGCCCATGATCGTCACCAAGGGCTCCGACCAAGTGGCCATCTCGTCCAGATTCGAGATCAGAAACGATCCGAGCGTGGTGCGGAACTACGGCACCTTATTGATCGAGTTTGCCAAGATCACCCCGGACGGAATGGTGGTGTTCTTCCCGTCGTATCTCTATATGGAGAGCATCATCTCCGCGTGGCAGAACATGGGCATCTTGGACGAGGTGTGGAAGTACAAGTTGATCTTGGTGGAGACTCCGGACGCCCAGGAGACCGCGTTGGCCTTGGAAACCTATAGAACCGCTTGTTCCAACGGCAGAGGGGCCATCTTGTTGTCCGTTGCGAGAGGGAAAGTGTCCGAGGGGATCGATTTCGACCACCACTACGGTCGTACCGTGTTGATGATCGGAATCCCATTCCAATACACGGAGTCGAGAATCTTGAAAGCCCGGTTGGAGTTCCTCAGAGACAACTACCAGATCCGGGAGAACGATTTCTTGTCTTTTGATGCCATGAGACATGCTGCCCAATGTTTGGGAAGAGTCTTGAGAGGGAAAGACGATTACGGGGTGATGGTGTTGGCAGACCGTAGATTTTCTCGTAAGAAGAACCAGCTTCCGAAATGGATTGCCCAGGCCTTGTCCGATGCGGATCTCAATCTTTCAACAGATATGGCGATAGCCAATGCGAAGAAGTTCTTGAGGACCTTGGCACAACCTGCAGATCCTGCGGATCAGAAGGGAGTCTCAGTTTGGGATATCGAGGACTTGAAGAAGTACCAACTGGAACAAAACATGTTCGATGGCGATGCATTTGACGAAGACGGAGACATGCCGATGTTGACAGCTGAAGAGGAGGCTGCTTTGAGTAAGTTGTAAATTAATTATGTAGCATAGTATGGATTTTGCAGACAAGATTATATATGTAAATTCATCATTTCACCCGCAAGGGATCAAAGATTGGCTGTAGTTAGGTATGGGTGAAGTAGTAAGGAAGTTGGAAAGAATCAAATTCTCAAGTAAGTCGAAACCGAGTAAGTGCAAAAATCAAATGTAATCATTGAATGCAATAATCAAATGCCTAATCAAATACAATAATCGATTGTAATAAAGGATAACCAAATGCTAATCATGCTAATCAACTAGCAAAAAATTCCAAAAAGAAAGAACTAGTAGTTGCAATAACACTCATTAGATCTCCGATACCTTTCTTGCAAGCAAGAACCAACCTGGTGTAATCCACCTCGCCTTCGCCACGGGTAGTGAACTGTGCTGGATTGCTCCCCTTCAGTGGTACCACTACTCATTGCTGGAGCCAATGAACCAGACTACTCTTAGCAATTGAAACTCCGACCGCAGGAATCGAAATGGACACCAAATGTTGTAAATATCAGAAACACAAAATGTTGCGCGAACGCCATTACCACTTCTACTAAAATGCCTCAACAGCATAAATTTTTGAAAAAAAACAGCACAAAAGAGCAGAGTTTGGAGAAAAACTTTTAGGGGTTGTGGGAGGAATTTTTATATTATTTGAGTGTCAATTGAGGTGCTAGGATGAGAAATCTGGGGATCAAGAAAAAGTGTTGATTGAATAAAGAAGCTCAGAACCTTGGAGGACCAACAAAAATGACGTTCACTCGGTTTTAGCACACATTTAGTTGCAACTACTAATACATATAAGAAATATTGACGAATATTATTTGAAACTAAACACTTCCCACCAATGCAGGCTTACCAATTACTCTACATTTGTTGTGAATTCATCTAACAGTGATGTCAATCTATTTACCAAACTTTTCAGTGATCAAACTCAACAACTTTGGGAATACAATATCAGAAGTCTCGCCTGAAACGGTGCTCAATACACCTTGTTGCTTATAAAATGCCTTTAATGGTGCGATCTCCTTGTGATATGTTTCTAGTCTTTTTTTGAACACCTCGCTATTATCGTCGGGACGTTTACTCAAAGGTTCTCCAGTGACATCGTCTTTACCTGCAACTCTTGGTGGATTATATTGTAAGTTATACACTCTTCCAGAAGGTATGTGCTACAAAAAGAGTTCAATAGTTAGTATAAAACAGTTGAATTGGGCAATATTGCAGAATTGAAAATGTACTCACGACCCAACGGTTCTCAATTCTCTCTAAAATGACCTCTTCTGGAACATCTATCTCGACAACAAGATTAATAGCGGAGTTGGACTCGCTCAATTTGGTATCCAATGCTATAGCTTGATTGGCAGTTCTAGGGAACCCATCGAGAAGCCACGAGGTTTCGTTGTTCAACCAGTTGAGTTTCTGCAAGTTCCCGTACACGAGATCCACCATAATTGAGTCTGGCAAGAGAGCTCCCTTGGATATATATGAGGAAGCCTGTTTTCCAATCTCAGTCTTACGCAGAATCTCCAAACGGAGAAGGTCTCCGGAAGAGATAGAAGACAAGGAAGGGATCAGTTTTAACAATCTGCTGGTCTGGGTACCTTTGCCTGCACCTGGAGCCCCGAGCAATAACAATCTGAGAGGTCTGACAAGTGACATCGCCGTAAATTGAGATATTCGATCCCTCTTCTGCTTCATTACCTCAGAGGAAACGATTTTTTCAAAGCGAATCGGGTGAAATTTTGTGAAGTCTCCTTGGATTCCCTCGCGCAGCCCGTCACTTTCCCCGGAATGTCCGCCTAGCGAGGCAGAAACTTGAAGGGATTAGGAAGGGAGGTTAAGGAAGGGAGGCTAAAGAAGGGAGGCCAAGGAAGGGAGGCTAAGGAAGACCAAAGATTAGGTGTGGAAGACAGAGCCTAAGTCAGCTTCTATGTTGAAGAATAGATAACAAGCTTGGGGGAGAGGTTTGAATGGTCGAGTGCAACGTTTATTACACCCCACAAATAGTAATCAGTGAATCACTGATCTATCTACAAATAACTCTGTTCATTATTTTTTACACCACACAACCTAAGCTCACCTTGTTTCCAAAGTGATATATTTATTCGATATTTAGGATATTTTACAATGATCATTCTCCCAGATCAAATGATATCATCATTAGCATCATCTGCGGTGATGAAACCTCCTTCTGTTTGCATGTTTTCTGGTAAATCGACACTTGGAATGAATTCTAAGACACTATATCCAGCACCTACGAGGATCACTAAAACTCCAAATATGGTTCTAAATATACTCTGAGATACCAAGATACCCAAGAATATGTAGAACAAACCTCTACCGATGAAGGAGAATAAGAATGAAAAGTATTTTGAAGTTGCAGGTGGTACTTTGAATTCCAAATATGCAATCAATACACCGGAAGCTGTGATATATAATGAAAGTAAAGTTGACTGCACGCCGAAAATGAACAATTGAGTCAATCCCAAAATTGTCTACCCGAAAAATTGTATCAGTTAGTTTCTTTATCGTCCATTTTGATGATAAGTACCTCGAAACAAGTGTATCTAAGTAATATCAATACTTACAACAATACCTCCAACAAATAAGTTGGCAATCTTAAATAAGCCCGAATAATCGTGACCTGAATCTTGTAATCCGAAATCCATATTGATCTGAGTTGAGCCGAGTTCGAAATGTAGTCTTGTTGAACTGAATTGAGGTTTTTAGTTCTTTGTTATATCAAATACAAATGACAAATGCGTGTTCAATAAAGAATTGGTTACTTTTTTTTCTTGACTTAGCCTGCTTTTTTCCCCCGACCTTTTGATTTTCTAGGCACTTAGGTGAAGTACTAAAGGGTATTAATTGAGAAAATGAAGATGGAAGGTAACAGTCTATTTTTAGAATGGGTAATTAAAAATGGTGGCAGATGAACATGGAATCAGTAACACCGAAAGGTACTACTGTCGCCCTCATTGGTTCCAGTCCATTCTTTTACTCAACTTCTCAAAAAACACAGGGTAAAATTGTAAGGGCATAAACGGAGTTCCAAATTCCAGATCTTGACCTGGATCGAAATACAAGACTAAACTCAAAGCACAAATAAAAAATATAGTAGTATAATATTTGAGGGGTGATGGGGATTGGTGGTAAAGTGGATGATGGGGCAAAAACTAACAAAAAGAAAAGGAAACAGAGAGAGAGACCAAAAAAAAAAAAAAAAAGATAAGGTAGTAAGTAATAATTGGAGGGGATATAAGTATATAATTAAAAGAACACACACACACAATTAAAAAAAATGATAATATACTTCTTTCTTTTTTTCTTCTTTTTCAAACGGGGTTTTTCTATATCTATTCTTCTTCTTCCTTTGTGGCAGCTTCTTCACCTTCACCAGTAGATGTCCAAAGTGTCAAGTTATCTCTTAATAATTGCATGATAAGAGTAGAATCTTTATAACTTTCTTCTGATAAGGTATCCAATTCAGCGATGGCATCATCGAAGGCTTGCTTGGCCAAGTGACAGGCCTTGTCTGGAGAGTTCATGATCTCGTAGTAGAAGACACTGAAGTTCAAGGCCAAACCTAATCTGATTGGGTGAGTTGGAGCCAACTCTGTGACGGCAACGTCTGAGGCGGTCTTGTAAGATTCTAAGGACAAGTTAGAAGCATCTTTTCTCTTGTCACCAGCGGCGAATTCAGCCAAGTAACGGTGGTAGTCACCTTTCATCTTGTAGTAAAATACTTTAGATTCACCGGTTTGAGCAGTTGGAATCAAGTGTTCGGATAATACATTCAAGATATCTTCACAAATCTTTGACAATTCGGTCTCAATCTTGGCACGGTATTCTCCAATCAAACCAACTTGATTTTCATTACCTTTGGCTTCTTCTTTTTGTTCAATGGATGAGACAATTCTCCAGGAAGCTCTACGAGCACCAATGACATTCTTATAAGCGACAGATAATAAGTTTCTCTCTTCAACTGACAATTCTTGGCCCGAAGAAGCAACGGTCTTCATGTTTTCGACCATTTCTTCGTAACGTTCGGCTTGTTCAGCCAATTTGGCTAAATAGACAGAGTTTTCACGTGTAGCTGACATTTCTGAAAGTGATGCAAAAAGGTAATTGTTAGTATAAAGTTGCTTCTCAATGAGACGGATGATGGATTCACTGGTTGATTAATTGATCGATCGCACAAACACACACTATTTATTCAATTGATTTGAATCCCTTATAATCTCCGGTTAATTATGGCAGATCCTGGTAACAGAGCAACCTAAATAGCAATAAAAAATGAAACAAAAGAAGGAGGAAAAAAATGAGAAGGAAAAGAAAAAAGGAAAAGAGAGTGTTTAAATTTGATCGCGATCGGAGACTTGCAATTTTGGTGAGCAAATTGGTAAGGAATTGAACGACCAAGACAATTGAAAACTTGACACGCCAAAAAAGAACAAAAAAGAAAAAGGCAAAGGGAGAAAAAAAGTTGCGTTGGACAAAAAAAGAGAATAGGAAGCCAAAAGGAGACAGCGAGTGGGCGTGGGATTTCAAATAGTGAAAAAGAGAGACAAATCAGCACAATTAGAAGCAGATAGTTGGGTGTGAGTGTAATGGAACGATTGATGGAACTGTATGAAATTCAATGGTGGAGATCTCGATCTTGAATGATGTTTTGATTCTGTTTGTCTCGTAATCATGGCGCAAGATTGAGAAAAATACACTGCTTAGATAATAATCGTGGTAAACTCGTTTTATCTTTTTTTTTCCTTCTCTCCTTGTGAATCGATCAAAAAAATCATGAATCACAAGCCAGCATATTGTTTTAATGGCGGTTGATCTAGGAAATAAAATGAATACACCGCGATTAATTCATTGATTCGTTGTTTAGATTGGACTCGTCTAATAATAAACTCTCTTTTAAGATCATTGAAAGAACATTTGAATTCCAAGTTTGTTGACCAATGCTGTGTTCTCTTTTTCTCTTTTTTTTAAGAAAAATTGATTGATGTGGTCTCAATTCTATTATCACCATTTGAATTATACATATTCCATCAATGGGTCTTTAATCAATTCGGAATCTCTTCTCATCCCAATCTTGCATATATACTTACTTTATTGATTGGGTTTTTTTGGTTGGATTGGTTCTTGTAATAGATAATTTATTGAATGTGAATTATGATTTCAAAAGGGAAAGATAAATTAGATTTTGTTTATTTTTGATTCATTCTTTTTTTTTTTTATTTTTTTTTTCCAGGCTTTATTTGGTTTTCGTCTTTTTTGCCCTACTTTGATTTTCCTCTCATTAAGCTTTGCTTACTCTTCTAATATTTTATTTTTTTCTAAGAAGCTTTCTGTCCTCATGCCTTGCTTTTCAGGTGATCTCACCACTTGCGCTTGTCGATCATTTCACATGATTTATTAGACTGTGAGGTGTTTTTTTTTTGCTTGCCTCCTTTTTTCCTCTTTGTGGATTTCCCACGGTGTTTCCAGGCAGCCAAAAAAGCGTGGAAATTTCCAGGGAGCCTGAGCGGGAATTCTCAGTTGAAAGAGAGAGCATGAGTTTTTTCCTTTGGTTTTGCCATCGTATTCTATTTGCCCGTTGCATTGCGCCTTGACAGATGTTGGAATGGCAGAACTGGCATTGAACCCTAAGGCGAAGACCGGCAGGGGCACGATGGTAGACAAGTGATGGACCAGTGATGGACAAGTGATGGACAAGAGGTTATTGCCCAAAGGATCAGTTCTTTTTCGCTTCCTACTCAACTAACCTAGTCTTGCCCTTACCAATCCCTTCATGCCTCTGCCATTTCCATCCACCGTTCTATTCCTCTTGCGTTCCTCCACTCTGCTCCACCCCTTTCCATGCATACCCCCTGACATTTGCTCCTTCGCTACATTCTCTGCTCTAAACTCATGGTATTGTTACACAAATGTATATATCTACGACGTTTATTCAATCTATAAACTAATCGAGCATCATAGTTTCAACGGTCTGTTTGGCGTTGATCTGGAACTTGAACGGTTGCACTTCTCTGATCTTGATACCAAATCTCTTGTCCTGGCTCAAATTTATCAATTGCACTATGCTATCCTTATATTGGCCCGACAACTCATAATCACTGTGCACCCAGCTTGGCTTCGAGATCTTGGAACCTCCGGTCAACCTCAAGAGCTCGTTGTTCTCGCTGTTCAAGGCAACGGTTGTCACCTCTCTGGCCACGGCAATGGACTGAGATTTTTTCATCATCGACTTGATCTTCAACGAGGTCAAGCCCAATCTTGGCAATGGGATCTCTTGTCCCGGCAACGTTGGCTTCTCGACATCGTATCCAAGCGGTCCAGTTGGGTTTGCCGCATTCAAAATTACAGGCAAAGGAATGAATCTGGCGATCTGGATCGGTCTCAGCACGCACAACCTTCTGTTGGACAACTCAGACAACCCCAATCTGGCGTGCTTGATGTCTTCCAAAATCTGGAGCAACTGCTCCTCCGAAGTCTGCGCAGAGCCCGAGTTGATTGGGAATGCTTTCGAGGTGTGCGCCAACTTGAAAGGGTACACGGACAAGTCTTTGTCGATCTTGGAGATCAATTGCTTGGAGGCTCTCAATTTCAAGGAGTACTGGACGGCAAAGTCTCTTACGAAAATGGAAGGTTTGGCGTGGAACGCAGAGTCGTCGTTGTTGGTGCCGGAGTATTGGTCCACGGTTTGCAAAGTGACCAAGCCTGGGGCATTGATCTCGGAGGTGGCAGCCATTCTGATGTCGATCATGTAAACTTCGCCGGGGTAAACGACGAAATCGTCGGTTGGAATGGCAGAAGTGGACGACACGGCAGAGTTTTTGGTCTTGTCGACGTTGACGAGATCGGTGGTGGCTGCTGCGGAAAGGGTTTGCGATTTCTGCAATAATTTCAACTCCTGGTCGGCCTCTGACCACGAGACACCTTTGTAATCCTTCTCGGCAACAATTCCCTCACTCTGTCCGGCCAAGAATCTTCTCACTCTGCGCACTCTAGACCCTGGGACAACGACACAGTTGTACGATTCCGCAATGGAGTCGACCAAGTGTCTGATCTGCGACCCGGTGACGGTGTTGTTGGCGGTGTTCAATTGGGCAGGCAATTTTTCCGGGCTCAACGAGGCACCCAACAACGAGGTGACCGCCTCGGTGGCTATGTGGGCAGCACAGATGGCGTCGGCCTTTGGGCCTAACAATGGACCTGCTGGCTTCAAGTCGGCGGCCCCAGCGGAGGCCTCCCCTGGTGGATATATGACTATTGTGTGCGAGAGATTGGAGGTGTAACCATCGACGTGACACCCCAAAGAGATGGTGACGATATCACCTGGCTTGAAAAAACAGTTCGAGTTGTCTCCCAACTCTGGGGCAAACCCACCAACGATGTCGTTCAATTCAATAGTGACTGGTTGCGAGATTCCTCTCTCCCTTACAGCATTGGAACCTTTCTTATACACGTTTTGTAAAGAAGATGCAAGGTAACTGTCCCCCATGATACATAATTCCGAGGCAGAGATCGGCTCTCTCTTGCCCAAATGGTACGAGTCGTTCACCAACGAGATCAAATACTGAAGACATGTCTGCGAGACTTGTCCAGCCAATCTATATTTCTCTATTACTGAATCTTTTAACACATTTTTATCTTTCAACAAGATGTTGGCGTCGTCTGGATGTACTGCGAGTTCCATTTTTTTTTCTTGTCTTTGTTCTCTGATATGAGTATCTGTGTCCACACTTGCAAGTCCTGGTCGCCTGTACAAATAAAAATACTTTCAATCAATACGATTCTTCACCTGCTTCAACCACTGATTGATCTATAAAACTAATCTTTACAAAATTTTTCACAAAGATAAAAAAAAAATTAAGAAAAAAAATTTTTTTTAGGAGAAAATTTTCTTGTGCAGGATTTTTTTGCTTTCTTTTTTCACTTGGGGGAAGAGATGAGCTGAGAGAGGGAGAGAGATGTGTTTAGTGAGGGAGATTTTTATAGTGGGAGAAAGTAGGATGAGATGAAGAGGGTGTGGTTATATGGGGGAAGTGCGGATTGAGCGCCACAATGTGCACTATATTGGGGTCTGTTGATGAACCTCATTCTTTGTTTGTACGGAAAAAAAAATAGCCTTTGATAATCGGCCTCGATTTACTGCCCTGTCTGTCTTGTCTCGCCTGTCCTACTTACCAGTCCATTCCTCTTATTGTAAGTGATCTAACAATTTAGAGCAAAAAATAAGAAGCAAAAAAATAAGAAGCAAAAAAATAAGAAGGAAAAAAAATAAGCTTAGAAGATCAAAAAAAGAAAATGAAAAAAATGGCGACAACGGCAGGATTCGAACCTGCGCGGGTAAACCCAAAAGATTTCTAATCTTTCGCCTTAACCACTCGGCCACGTTGCCTTTGATGGAGGTGTTGAGCAAGTTTTGCAGAGATACTCAGGTAGATGGATCTAAAAGAGAAAATAGGGCTGAGAAAATGAAACACACAACTTGAAGTTGTTCGAAAAAAAAAATAAAGGAAACAGATCATAGAACAAGAGAGACAATTAAATCTGTAAAAACAAAGGACCACATCCACAGAACCACGACCATAAATTTCAAAAAAGTAGCACATCATAATGTCAGAGACAGAAGCTCAACCTACAGAATCAATTGCCGATGCCGGCCCAATTTCACAAGACCTGAACCAAGAAAAACTCGACAAAATCTTGAACACAAGAGCCCAGATCGAGTATTTGATAAGTAACATCAACAAGACCAAGAGACAATGTGCTAAATTGAAGTCGGAGAACAATTATTTGCAGGACTACGTAGGAAGTGTGATGTCTTCTGGGTTGGCAGATAAGAAATGAGTGTGAACTCGAGTTTGTTCTCAGGCTTCTTTGTGGATTTCGTTTTCTCTCTTTTGTGGTCAGAGATGCAGCCTCGGAGAGTTAGAAGAAATGAAACGAGAGAAGAATGCACATTTTAGCTTCCGTTACACAAAACCAGATATCAGTCATATCTGAGTTTATCTAAATTTATCTATGTTAATCTAGCAAGGAAAGCACCAGGGACAAGTCCAAGATGAGTGGGAAGCATTTCAACGACAGTGTCTTCCGATCTTTTGGAAATGAAAATCTCTGTAGAACTGCCCAAACCGACCAGCTTGATGCGATGGAAGACCACGATGTGAAAATCGGCTCTGCCGGTGTCAGTAGTATCAGGACGCAAAAACTCGCAATGCCAGGGACTTTTGATATCTCAGAAGATGAAGTGTTGCTTCACAGAAGTCCTGGTCGTAGACCATCTCGAAGGTTTCAAGATATCAGCAACAATGACAACCGTAAGTTGACCGTTGTTTGTTGAAGGAGCGGTAATTTAGGATCTCTAGCTAACGATTTTATTTTTTACTGTACAGGAATTATGTTCAAACGTGATTTGAATAGAACCAGCATCACCCCTTTAAATTCAAGAGACAAATATGGCGGAGATGCTCGGTTGGTGGAGAAAAACGAGAATGTTTCTGACTCTTTTGCAGAGAACCTGACTGAAAACTCGTTAAATACAGGTACCAATGATTATCTTCCACTTCAAACTGAGGCTGATGATGCCGAAACCGATGAAAGAGAAGCTGACAACATAAGTGGGTATTATTTTAGTGACCCGGATGGTGACATTGGCTACAATGGTGATTTCTTGGAGGAATTTGGCAAGGCTGGTGACAATGCTACTGGAAGATCATTCGGAACAGATGATGGGTATGTGAAAGTTCATTTCCCACAGTACGGAGAGCCATTATTAGCTGACGACCTGGTATTGGATTTGAGCTGCCTAGAGAATAAGACCCACACATCACCTCCAAATCCAATTTTCACTTTCGGACAGATTTCTGAATCCGAATTGAAAGACCAAGAGAGGCTTTTGAGTATTTTAAACTACGAATTTGACCAGCTTGGTCTGGTCTTTAGTGGTAATGGGAATCTTAAGAGCTGTTTGCATGGTGTCGTCTACAAATTTCTCAACTGTGGTCAACCTACATTGGAAGAGATCGCCGAGAAGTACCCGTGGACCAAGATTTTATACGATATCGAAGATCCGGAGCTGGAAGAGCGGCACGACAATGACGCTCTTGAGCATTTCACTTCACTGTCTAACGAATATATTGAATTGGCCGAATACTAAATAGATTCATGCAACTTATATCCAATTATTAGAATTTTAAATACAAAACCAACTCCAACGTATATACCTCATGGCTCCCCGTTCAAATATTTGTCTCTCTTGAATTCTTTGAGCCCTGATGATTTGAGATCCCCGTCCATTCCAGCAGAACAGTACAAGCTGGTGCCAGTCCAAGGGTCCAAGGCTTTACACAACAGGAACTGGAATTTTGGCATCTTCTCACGTAATCTCAAGATGATTTTTGACCTCAATCCGGCGATATTGTCGATACCACTGTTGCCTGTTATTATTACGTTTTGAAGGATTCCCATTCGAGAGTCGAGGGTGAGTTTTGGGAAGACTTTGCGGAGGACCAAATCAATTAGGGCCATCTCATTGTCATCGTCATCGTCAGGTGTCGCAGACTCACACAATTGGTCTACATAGAGATGTCTAACCTGATTTTTGATCTTGAAATTTACGTCTTTGGATACATTTACAGTGAAATCCGAGTTGTCCTTGGTGCGAATGCTGTTTGCTGGCGACAGGAAGCAAAATTCCGAGATAAACCTGTCGATTATATCAAAGGTGCCCTCATAGAGACCAGTACCGTCTTTGTTGTCAAAGACTCTCTCAAACTCTTCCGTTCCCATATTTTCTGCTAAATTCTTGAGTATCTGATAGTGGAGCCATTTCGCTGACCGTTCAGTCACTCCGATTGCGTGACTCAACACTCTCAGATCATATACTGGAACAACGGTCACCTCGTCCCAGTCCAACGATATCACCAAACCGGTCTTGATCCCAGTTCCTACACAGCTCATCAAGGGATTGGGAACAAAAACCAACGATTGCACTTGAAAATGCTGGAAAAGCACATTGGCGAGGATTTTTTTCAAATAGCCTGGATATAAAATGGGTTCAGGTATAAATATACGGAGTTGTCTTGTTCGTACTAATAGGGTATTGTAAAATATGTCATGCAATTGGTCCCTCGCCATAGACGAGATGATCTCGTCGTCGTTGAGCATTGAATCTGTGTTATAGAGCCATTTATGAGCAGATAGGTCTGCTTGGAAAATCTTGTTGACTAGTGTAACGACATCGGACTGATCACGGCTTGAGGAAAGCATCAAATGATCAATGGAACGAGTCTGCGTCAGTTCTTGCTCGAACTGTGGTTTCTGTCTGGGCACCAAGCCTGCTTCTTTCCATTTACTTACTGTTAAAGGGCTTGCATCTCCTACAAAACCGGCCTTGATGAATCTTGGAGTGATTTCAAGAATCACTGATTGGTATTGGCGCTGACGTTGAGGATGAGACGGTGTTGAAGATGTAGTCTTGAACGGTGATCCGTACTTGTGGGGACTTGTCGGTGTCCTTACTTGGTGCATGACATGAATATGGTTCAGACGACGGTGATATGCAATGGGATGTGGTGGTTTTAGTGCCCAATATGTGTGCGTTGGTGTAGTGTAAGTTTTAAGTGTTTTATTTTGTTAGCGTTTTATTTTTGTTAGCGTTTTATTTTTGTTAGTGTTTTGTTTTTGTTAGCGTTTTTTGTTTTGTTAGCGTTTTTTTCATTCTTTCCAGTGAAAATTAGTTTTTAGTGATTTACTTTGTAGGAGCATTTTAAAAGAAAACCAAGTGCTGGAAATTCCTAGTTAGAAAAGATATACTTGAAGCACTGTAACTAAATGCATTTCATTCAAGCGGAATACGTTGGAAAGAATATCAACCTTGAATTCATAAACTTAATTTTAGTTCTGCTCGAACAATCTCTGACAAAACGGGACAATTCAAAGGAGATAACAGAGAACGATAAACTGTGAAAAAAAAGCTGTTTTTTCTTACTGAAAAATCAATATATAAATTATATATTCGAATAAATACTGGTGATATACATTAGTCGGGAAGTAATATAATTGCAGAAGTGACAGGGACTAAAGATCATATAGAACATCGAAATTGGAAGTGCCTTTCAAGTGGACGTAATTTTCCCTTAATTTTTTCAGCATATGATCAACTCCTATTATAGTCCAATCATCTATGTTGATAAATATTTTGACACTATCAAATAATAGGGCCAAACAATAACAAGAGGGCACAAAATGCTTAAATGCTCGTTCAATGTGCGTAATTAATTTTTTACGGGGTTAGCCAGAGAAACGGCATTGACACATGATTGCGTTTGAATTATCGAGCTAATTTCGAATGTGATTAAAGTAAGTTCCATGGAGAATCTCTTTCATCTTGCGACCTAAAAGGAACTAGAATCATGTTCCCTATCAAATCTTGATTGCCAGAATAATCAAAAAAATTACAGAAAATGTTAATTTAGTTTTTTTTCATAGATATTTTTTAAAGCTAAAAATATCACCAGATAATCTTACAGATGATCTGCAACGAAATGGGCAATATTTAGTTGGTACATGCAAGGTGAACTAGATTATAGACGGATGAGAAGCGTTTTGGGATCTGATTGACTAGTTCTCTCAGAAACAATCGCATCGTTGACATCATCAAAAGAGCATCTATCTTGCAAGGGAAACCACCCTCGACATTATCTTTGGCACTAAACAAGAAAGGCAAATTGGGCAAAACTGGGCAAACTTATCTGGTTGATCTGAGCAAAAAAAAAAACCAAGTTACATTTAGAATAATCAGCCCACCAGCACTTCGCTTTGCCACCCAATGGAAGCAAAGAACTGTGAACATAAATAATCCAAAAGCAAAGTCTTAAGTTTCCACTCGGAATGAGTTTAAGACTCCACCTTAAATAAAAAAAATATTATTATCGCTGAAGAAGCCCCTTAAGGGCCAGTTTCAAAATTAGACTTTTTTTTTAAGATTTTCAGTCACAATAACACCTGCTACTCTTGGTGTGCTTGCGCAATAGAACAGGCCTAGGCACAATTGTCTACTGACAACTGAAGAAAATCCGCATACCATTCAGCTTAAATAATGCACAACTTTAAGCATGTACTTTAAGTGTGTATGTGGGAGAGTTTATTGTAATCAGTTTCCATCCTCCAGAGAAAGTACAAAGTTCCGGGCTTCCCTTCTCAAGGTTCTTCTCTTTTCTTTTTTTTTTCTCTTTATCCAACCTGAGATAGCATCACATCAAAAAAGTTGATCCCGAAATGCCAGGCTTCATCCGTATCTTGATATCTTTCAAACCGCCCATCAAAAGAGCAACAGTCATGGCAGAGGATGCAAGAAAAGAAGCATCTTAATCGGGTTAAGCGTCTGTAAATTGTCCTTCATATCAAAACACATGTGAAGCCGGGGGGTGAACAAAGTGTCTGAGGGAAGGGGTGTTTGATTTTGACGTCTTGTGTGCTATGCGTGTTACATGAAACTTTTTCGAACTTTGTCCAATGAAACTACAGTTGTTTTTCAAGCCTTGTTGTACATTTTTTTTTTTGTTAAATTTAGGTTGGTAAGGCATTGGACAGTTGCTGTTCTTCTCGAATATCAATAAAAAGACAACCGTCTCTTTCATTATCCATGTTTTATTTCAATTTTTACGATTTGATCTTTGCGAACGGGTATCTTCAATATTGATCTATAGCACGATTGGTTTCTAAAATCCCGACGGCAACGAGAGAGAAACTACAAGATATCCGAAACTTTTTGAAGTCGAAAAACCTAAAAGGGGATATTCTTTCAGCATTTTGTTATTTTTGCATAACTCTGCATTTGTACATGCAGGTTTTTCTTTGTGATGGCTTTGAAAAAAAGAGTATAAAATTAAAGTTTTTTTTTTTTTTTTTTTTGTAACAAATTGGGGCAGGTCTCAAAAAGAAAAGAGAAGATCGAACATTGAATTGACTCCGCTATCTGTCATTTGATGTTGACGAGTGCTAGTGAGAAAACCGATGTAGAATGCTGGAAAAGCATAGACTGGAAGTTTATTGGAAATTTAAAAGCCCAGCCAATTTTCAAACTCACAGAATGCAGTGGCGTAAGGCTATTTTCTTCAACTGCTAAAATATTAGTTTTCTGGATATTTTCTAGTTTAATAGATGGTGCGTGCGTGTATCTCTCTATACACTTGAACGCTTCATGAATCAGAAAAAAAATGAGAAGTGATTTTTTTTGTTCAACAAACCTCGGGTTCAGGTCTTGTTGTGACCTTGTTGAAGTTAAGTCCCTATATTTTTTTTATTTTTATTTTGGCTCTAATTTTTTTGTCTTTATTTCTTTTTATAACCTAATTCCGAGACTAGGCAACATTTTTCTGTATTTCTTTATTGTCATCTTGACCAATGACTGTTGGATACAATAAGAACTAAGAGTGTAACTCTAAAGTTGAAAAAGGGGCAAGACTTGCAAAAATTCAACCAGAAGATCAGAAACTGTGGAACAGGAAAGTTATTTCTTATGTAGTATGAAAGAATATCACCGAACAGTAAATCATTGAATATGCCTTCAGATCCATCTTGTTTTTCCAATTAAATCAAGTCCGGAAAAGGGAAACCAAGTGGGCTGGAACTAGGATCAGTCAAGAGATGTGGAGCGCGTCATTTTGGGTTTTTTTTCTTTCCCTGATGTATGTAACATATGTAAATCTTTAATGTAGGTCTGTCTACCTTTATGTGACCTTTTCCTTCTCTTCTTCTTTTCCTTGGCTCGATTAATCAAAAGTTATTTTTATTCTTTTTCATTTATTTTCACGAGTTTTTTGTTCCATTTATTTTACACGAGAAGGGGCACATATGATTAAGGCTTCACAAAGGGCAGAAACCAAACAATCAGAGTCTTCTCTCTAATCTGATGATTTTGAATTAAACTTTTTTGCTTTTCTTGAAATAGTCCAACTCTCGACTGTTGGGTAATATATCTGTATATATAATCTTGATGGATCCCTGAACCACCGTCTGGTAGCACTTCGGATACTTATTTTGCATCCTTTTGTATTTCGTTCAACAAAAAGACGAGAGAACCTTTTCGTTAGATTTGGTTGGAACATTGCTTAAATCTCCAAATCTGACGCTTTTGAGACCCGTACATTTGTTTTTTTGAAACTAGTTTGATTTGATTTTAAGTCATTGAAATTGTTATCAAATTTTCAAAAGAAGATCACAAACTTGGTTTAAGTTATTACAATAACTTTTAACTACAGACGATCTTCGCCCATTCTGCATTGGCTGTCATTTCAAAAGAGGCCACTGTCATCAAGGATACTGAATTATCACGTGTCTTCCGACTCGGATTCAATTAGAGGAAGAAAGAAGCCGAAGATTCAAATTCAAGGAAAAAGAAAAATAAGGAGAGGGAACAAAAAAAGTTCAACATTTGAAAAACTTTCCTTTCTAACCCCTTTTCCATAACTATTCTATTTAGATTAATCGGATTGTGTTTGGGATTTTTTGGAAGACCATCGACATATATCAATTGGAGAAGCGGTATAATTTGCCATTTTCCAAGAGAATTCTCCGCTACTTTTAGCGCTCCTGAGCTCCGAAGCAAAAGGGCCAGAAACTTACTCATCCTTGCATAATATTATATCTAGATTCGAGAGCTTATCATTTTCCCGGAACAGCTCAAACTGTCACCTTGAGTCATCACCAGATTGCTGTCAATACTGCACTCATTGCCTCTATTGTTTTATCAGTTTTTTTTTTTGCCATACATACATCACTACCCCCCCCTGTACATATACGCTGAATGACTAGCCCAAACCCGACAACTCTCAAGAAGACAGATCAGGATAAGGACCAAATTGATGTCATGCAGCAGCAACAGCTGCGGTATGACTCCAATCATCCACTGCTCGCACAACCGCCTTTCCAACCCATTGCCAAACCCTCGATTCCAAGAAAGCCAGTAACCAACAACGTTCACAAGAGCCGCGAAGGAAACACACAAAGCCGGAAACCACTGAATCTGCAACTGCCAGTGCAGCCCCAACTTACAGAATTTCGATTCATCCCCTATTCTGCACCTCCTTCGCAAGCATTGCCGTTCCCCTCCGAATACCTCCCACCGAACATGCCGTATCGGTCTCTCTCGTTGCCGCATGTGATGCCATCGTACCAGTTGATGCAACCAGGCTATTACTATTCTTCAATGATGTCTCAACCTCCTTTGATTCCACAATATTACCACAGACCCACCAAGACATCCGAACCAGTGTCCTCGGTTTTCAAGAAAACCTGTTACAAATGTGGAAATTTGGGGCACTATGCCGAGGAGTGTGAATTCGAAGAGAGATTGTGTTATAATTGCAAGAAACCAGGTCATGAAACTTCGGAATGTCCTGAGTCTCGGTCCACCGAATTGAAACAATGTTATGTATGCCGTAAGATTGGCCACTTGCAGTCCAACTGTCCTACAAGGCAGCCTCAATTTGTTCCAGGAGCAGCGATGACTGTACCACCGCCTTCAAGTGGTCATCTTAGTGCTCCATATGGCGATTTCAGGGCTGCAAAAGAGCCAGGATCGCCAAGATCTCAGTTTTCGTTCTCCAATTCCCCAAACTCGTCTCCACCTCCGCCTCCAACCATGCAAGGACAACAATTCTACAGTCCGGGATTCATCCACCAACGAACTCTGTACTTGCAGACTGCCCACAATGTATTTCAGAATAGCCAAGCAAGAGCAGACTCGGAGCCTTTTGTCAATTACCAAAAGGGAAACTACAACGGTAGAGGACGGTCTGATTGGAGAAACAAAAGCAGTCACTTCAGCCGCCAGAAAGGACGTCCGAAATCAAACTCATTTTCGGAGGATGCAGTTCCAATGGACCAGGATGAGCCGTCAGAGGACTGTGATGGTAAGAAATGATTGTTCAGAAACTGATATTCAAATTGGAAAGAGATCACAACAAATTACTGCTCATTCTTGACAGAGCGGGGTTTGAAAAGGATTTGGGTACAGAAAAAATTCATCTACAATGGTTGGGCCAAATCACGTAAACTACGAAAAGGAACCAGAGATCAGAATAAGTTGGGTCTCATATATACAAAACCATGTAAATCAGGTTTATGTAAATCGGGTTTGAAAAAATTGGGAAATTACTCGAGAATCCAAGATGCACTCACCGGGATTCCAAGAATGCAAAACTCAAAACGAATTGCGAACTAGTTCCACATTAGCAATCAACACTAAAAACTAATAGCTTAGCATGTTTTTTTATACTATCTACAACTTCGTTTTTCTATCTTACTGTTGTCTTAATTCTACTACCTATTTTTATCTTCTATTTTATGTATATTTCCTCGCTGCTACCTAATACAAAATATTCATCTATCCCCTCACTTGAGTTGTTATTCTTCTCTTCACAAAAATTTGCGATTAAACTGAACCCTCTTTTATTTTTACGAGCCACTTTATCAACTTGTCTTGACGAGCCATCCCTATCTCGGTCTTGAAAAAAAAAGGGCACAGAAAAAAATAACTAAAAACATAATTACAACCGAAGGTTTCTTAGCGATGGATCTGCGGCAGCAGCAGTGGTTGCATATTTTCTGTGCTTTTTTTTGGGTATCACAAGCGGTGAGTACAGCAGGATTGGCTGATCAACACATGAGAACAGCTTGAAAACAGAGGGGCCGGATGTACGAAGGTCGTCCTAATAATATACCGAAAAGAGCCAAGCATTTAAAGTCTTGTTCTCAATCCGGGGATTTACTTGAATGTAGGTCTTGCGAAGTTTTTGAGATTTTCCCACCATTTTGAGTTTTTTTTTTCTTTATTTGCCCTGATTGCGACGAGAGACGTGATGATTGAGTGGACACTGATCTGGTTCTAGACTCGGAGTCTTGGTGAAGGTTGTCTATTCACGACTTTGTTTGTCCAGGGAGGATACAATTCTCTGTTTTGAGGTTACTGATAAGGGATTTTGTTTTCACATCACCCAAGCTTGATGATAAGACATTAGACAAGTGGAGGCTATTGTTAATATGCATCCCTTGATTTGGAACGAATGACTCGTTGCACAGACTGTCACTATTTTGCTAGTGTTTGTTTAACCGCCATCTTACAGACCTGATCATCTCACTATCATCTCCTTATCATCTCCTTATCATCTTGCTACGAGTTCTATCTTCTTACGATCATCATCTCACTACCATTTCATTACCATCTCACTACCATTTCATTACCATTTCGATACCATTTCATTACCATTTCTATCACCACTTTTTCAGCCTTCTCTCTCTCCTCATACTACCAAGTGACAAAATATACGTGCACTATTTTTCTTAGCCAAGCAAAATTGATCACTAGGTTAATTTTCTTTATCTTTCTCAATTTTTTTAATAAAAAAAATCTAAAAATCTAAAAACACTAAGCTCTTTTTAAGTTTAACAACCCAAGATAAAGAGAACACCACTACTTACAATAAACACCAATCAAGACCAGACCAATAATTCAACATGGGCGCTGCACTTTCTGTACCTCTAATGATTCCCTCGATGATTGGAACGTGGGTCTCGTCCTGTATGGGACTGCTGTTTTGCTCGATGTGTATGTCCGGAACAAACCCACTCTCGCAGACGTTCAAGTCTTCTGTGGCAACGAGAATAATGTACGCCATGATATTTCTTATAAACAGCATCATATCATGGATATCGATGTCCAATTTGTTGTTGAAGAAGTTGGACAGTCTGACGTGGGGGTTTTTCAAATTCAGTAATATATATTGTGACGATGATAACAGTTGCAATGGATTCACAAATGTGCACAGAATCAATTTGAGTCTCGGTGTTTTCCACTTGATCTTGCTGGCACTCATGGTCGGTGTGAGATCCACGTCCAACCCTAGAGCCGTGATACAAAATGGGTATTGGAAGACCAAATTGGCCTCTTGGGCTAGTCTTATCTTGATAAGTTTCTTGATCCCAGACAAATTCTTTGTTGTTTGGGGTAACTATTTCTCCATCTTCTTCAGCACAGTGTTCACAGGAATTGGACTCATATTGTTAGTGGATTTCGCCCATGAATGGGCAGAGACTTGCATTGAAAAAATCGAGGAAGGTGAGATCTATATTGGCGACGAATCGCCTTCTGATACCACTTTTTGGAAGACGTTGTTGGTTGGAGGAACCGTGTTGATGAATTTGTGCACCATTGGAATGACGGTGCTCATGTATATATATTTCTCCCATAAAGGGTGTGGATTGAACACCACTCTGATCTCATTGAACTTGATTTTGCTGATTGTGGTGACTCTGTTGGATGTCTCGCCCATGGTGCAAGATTATAATCCCAATGCGGGCTTGGCTCAACTGTCAATGTGCTGTGTGTATTGCACATATTTGGTGTTCAGTGCTTGTCTCAGCGAGCCCGACGACAAGTTGTGCAATCCTTTGATCAGAAACAGAGGCACCAGAATCTCCAGCACTATTGTGGGGGGCATTTTCACATTTATAGCTGTGGCGTACACAACCACGAGAGCAGCACTGAATTCGGCGTTCCAACACCCATCGGAGGCCATGTACTATGGTGGAGACTCCAGCTTGGAGAGAATGATCACTCAGCAACCTTCACTGAGAAACGAGATGCGGTTGGAGGCCATCAGACAAGCGGTCAACGAAGGATCGTTACCTGAAAGTGCGTTGACAGATCCCGAATATTTATACGACGATGAGGCAGATGGGGATGACTTCTTCACGGGTGAAGAACGCATCAGCACGAAATACAACTACGTCTTGTTCCACATTATATTCTTCTTGGCTACACAATATATAGCACTGTTGTTGACGATCAACGTCGGGGTTACAGAGACGGGAGATGGGTTTGTGCCTGTTGGTAGGACATATTTCAATACGTGGGTCAAGATCATAAGTTCGTGGGTCTGTTACGCCTTATATATCTGGAGCTTGTTGGCCCCTTTATTGTTCCCAGATAGATTTTAGAGCCTGTGTAGGTAATTAATGACCATAAAGTTCAATTCCCAAGACATGGTTCATACATATTGCCTTAATATGTATCATTTACTATAATTAAGGTTAAAGTTGGGTTTTGACTACCAGCGGCGAGAGCAACACGATGAGAAAAAAGAAATTAAATAAAAAAAAAACAATAGAAAAAGCAAAACTTGAGAAAAAACACAAATAAACGCAAAGATATGCGAACGAATGCAAAGAAAAGCAGAAATAAAAGTGCAGAGGTATAAAAAGGGAGGAAAAAAAGACAGCAAAAAAAAAGAAATAAAATTTTTTTCTTTTGGCAAAATCGAATTAATATAAAAAGTGTTCTAAGGCCTTCGGGAGATAATTTTTAAGTCAGTGCAAAAAAAAGTGTTTTAGTGTCACGTGTATTTTATTGAAACGAACCAAGGATTAGATAATGGCAGAGTCGTATGAAAAGGTTAAGACACATTTCCCAAGTGCCAGGATAAAGAAATTGATGCAGAGCGATGAAGATGTCGGGAAAGTGGCCAGTGCCACGCCTATAGTAGTGGGTCGGGCATTGGAGTTGTTTTTATGTTCATTGGTTGAGAAGTCATGTATAGAAGCCAAGGAAAACGGTAGTAGGAGGATAACTCCATTGCATATAAAGAATGCAGTGAATAAAGCAGAGGAGTTTGATTTTTGTGTTGAGATTGCAAACAAGTATAAGTGAGTTGGGGCCAGATGATTGGTGCTCTGAGACCGTGGCCTGCGACATGGCCTCCACAGTGCTTTGAACCGGAGTTTATGTAGTTTTAGGATGAATTCTTATCATAGTGTACAATAAATATAAAAATATAAATGATGATTGCAAATCAAATACTCAGTAGAAACGGTTTTTCTTAGTTAAGCAAAGCCAAAAAAAAAAATGGGAAACACAAAAACTTAAAATAAACACATCTGATTTGGCGGACGGAATTCAGCTTTTGTGGGGAATACCGTGCGAAATATGTAACATTCGTTGGAGAGGAAGAGGCCAATGGCCGGAATCAAAAAAGAGTAAGAGTTGGGATCTACTTCTACTTCCCAACAGAACAATCTTCTCTCTGACATGACATTCGTCACATTTTGCCATATTTAAATGTCCAGTATCCCAATTTCTTTTTCACTTCTTTTCCCCCTTAAACTCAATTTCACTTTTGACCTGTCCAAATCTTTCTGCACTATTTCATCATCACGCTTGTGAGTTTTTCTTTTCTTTTTTCATTTCTCCTTTTTCTGTTGCTCCCTACTTAAGAAGCCCATCTCCTTGCTTTGAGAATACGTCAGAGTTTTGATTGATTGATTAATTGATTGATTGATTGAATATTAATTAATTGAATATTGGTTTGATTAGTTATTGGTTTAATTGATTTGATTGATTTGGTTACGGTTTGATAATCGATCAATTCATTGCTATTATTGATTCATCGATATTATCAACTTATTCAACTTGTCTTCAACTTTGCTTGAATTTATCTACTTCACCGCCATAACCCCCCTCAGCGCTAAGTCACCATGCCACCAACAACAAACAAATCAACCACCTCCTTGAGGTCCAACAGATCCTTCAGCAACCCTTTTCACTTGTCGCTCTCGCAATTGCACGCCGAGACCGACCAACCCGTCTACTACGTCGGTGTCGATGTCGGCACAGGTTCCGCCAGAGCTGCCGTCGTTGACCAGTCGGGCTCCATCTTGGGTCTTGCCGAAAGAGCCATCACCAGGTGGGAACCTAAACCTTCGTACATCAACCAGTCCTCCACAGAGATCTGGGACAGCATCTGCTACTGTGTCAAGACCGCCTTGTCGCAGTCCCACATCGACCCTGCCCTGGTGATGGGTATCGGCTTCGACGCCACCTGCTCCTTGGTGCTGATCAGTGAGAAAACAGACGAGCCTGTGCCTGTAGGCCCAGACTGGTACCAAAAGGAGCAGAACATCCTCTTGTGGATGGACCACCGTGCCGTGGAGGAGACCAAGATCATCAATGCCACCAACGACAAGAGCTTGAAGTATGTCGGAGGGCAGATGTCCATCGAAATGGAGTTGCCAAAGATGAAGTGGTTGAAGCACAACATGCCCAAGGATCCCTTCGGCAAGAGTCTCTTCGAGGAGTGCAAGTTCTACGACTTGCTGGACTACTTGACCCACCGTGCCACCGACAAGGAGACCCGTTCGTTCTGCTCCGTGGTATGCAAGCAGGGCTTCGTGCCTCCAGGCGTGGACAATTCCGCCCACGGATGGTCTCGTGAGTTCTTGGAGCAGGTGGACTTGCCCGAGTTGGCCGAGGACGACTTCCGCAGACTCGGCGGGATCCCTGGCAAGAACGGCGAGTACTTGTGTGCGGGCGACACCATCGGCCCCTTGTCCGAGCACGCTGCCACCGAGTTGGGCTTGACCACCAACTGCTATGTGGCCTCCGGAGTCATCGACGCCTATGCCGGGTGGGTGGGCACCATTGCCGCCAAGACAGAGACCTCCATTGCGCTGTTGGACCAACAGGACCTGCAACTGAGCGGCATCGACAGGGCCTGTGGCAGGTTGGCGGCGGTCGCAGGGACCTCCACATGCCACATCGCCATGACGAAGGACCCGGTCTTTGTCCCTGGTGTCTGGGGCCCATACAGAGACGTGATGGCCAAGGACTTTTGGTTGCTGGAGGGTGGCCAGAGTTGCACCGGTGCCCTCTTGGCGCATGTCTTGTCCACACATCCTTCCTATGCCGAGTTGGGCACCCAATCCGAGGCCTCTGGTGTCTCCAGGTTCGACTTTTTGAACTCGCGTTTGGAGAACTTGGTCAAGACCCGCGGCGAGCGGTCTGTGGTGGCCTTGGGCAAGAAGTTGTTCTTCTACGGGGACTTCCACGGGAACCGTTCGCCCATCGCGGACCCGGAGATGCGCGCCTCCATCGTGGGTCAGTCCATGGACACTTCGTTGGACGACTTGGCAGTGACGTACTTGGGTGCCTGTGAGTTCATCGCTCAGCAGACGAGACAGATTGTGGAGAAGATGACCGCCAGCGGCCACCAGATCTCGTGTATCTTCTTGAGTGGGGGCCAGTGCAGAAACGGGTTGCTCATGAGATTGTTGGCCGACTGCACCGGTTTGCCCATTGTGATCCCACGGTATATCGACGCCAGTGTCGTGTTCGGGTCGGCCATGTTGGGTGCTGTCGCTGCCGAAGACGCCATCAAGGCTTGGACCAAGCTGAAGAAGACGGGGTCCAGCGTGGCCTTGAACAAGCCACAGTCGTTGTTGAACAACGACGGGGCCAACCTGGACTTACCATCTCCATACACGGCGCCTTCTGCCACTGCCTCGATGACCTCGATCTCCGCGATGGCCTCGGCCCATTTGGGCGGCAACCCTTCGTTCCCTTTCCCATTGATGACGCCGATCGAAGATGTCGCCACGCCTTCCGGATTGCAAGAGGAGGAGGACGACGACGACAGCAACGACGACGACGAAGACGCAGGATTCTCGTTTGGTGCCAAGACCAACACCCAGGCCAAGGTGACCGGCGACTACTTCCTGCTGAAGAGACAGGCACAGAAAGAGCCACTGGTGAAGACCAGATCGGGCTCGATTCGCCGTTCAAGACAACCATCCGAGGCTCCACAGCCATCTAGATCTGGAGACAAGTTGTGGAAGGTGATGGAGACCTTGAGTGGTATGGGAAGAGTCATCTACCCAGCAGACGAGGACGATGCCGACCGTAGATTGTTGAATGTCAAGTATAAGATCTTTTTGCGTATGGCTGAAGAACAGATCCTGTACAGAAAACAGGTTGACGAGATTGAGGCTGAGATCAAGAAGACTTTAGTACATTAGAGTGAGCTTGTGAACGTGAATAAGATGGCAAAATAAATAAAATGAGATAAAATGAAATTAGATGATTTTGACAGATTGTAGGAAGGTGGAAGAGTGTAGAGAGTCGTTGATGAGATTTATTTGAATTTGTATACGTTCTGTGGAGTCTCAAGCGAATTCACGAATATGATGATGTAGAGGGGTTATTAGTTGGTGCACAGAGTAGCACACTTTAGAAGAATTTAGGTAGTGGTGTTGAGAAATGGCTCCGAGTGATATTTGAGTAGAAGTAAAAAGATTTCAGAAGACAAGATGCAATTGTGGGTAATAGGATGGTAGCATATGGTGCAGAGAGGAACAGACATTGATGGATACTGTAGTGCCGGTAATAGTGATGAGCACAGAATAAAGAAAGTAGGCCAGTAGCTGGGTATATAATAATTCAGTATGTAGTAGTTCAGTTTGTAGTTGTCCTAGTATAATAGTCAAAACCCACTATTCAATTATATTCCAGTCCCTATTAACCAGTATTCGATAGCCCAATTTAACTCAATTTGGCCCAATTTAGCCCACCTAATAATGGCACTCTATAATTTTTGTCACTACACCTTCAAATACAAAGCACTATACATCAGCTCAAATATTATAGGGTAACACCACGAAACCGGTTACTATGACATATTACTTGTAAGATCACTCAGAGTACAAGCTGCATCACAGCAGGCTCACTATTTTTACACACACTAGACACTAGTCACTAGTAAAAACCAACAACTCTACACTAGTCACTACACACACTGTCACTACAGGCACTACCCTAGACACCACCCTAAGATCTGTAAACAAAGCTCAACCATTGTCCCCGCCCCAGGCACAATGCATTCTAACTGGTCCACCACATCTCACATCTCCCTCTGATACAATAAGATCTCTTGCGTGCAAATCATTCCAAATCAAAATTTCCTCTTCAGGAACCACCACAACAAATCGCCATTTCCAGACAGCTAACGCCTTAAGAAAGAGAAAAGATTGAAAAAAATTGCAAAAAATTGCAAAAAACTGGGAAAAATTAACAAAAATTAACAAAACGTAAACTAAAACAATTGAATTCAATTAATTTCGCATATTAAAATGCAGGTGGAAGAAAGGCAGAAGACAAAGCTGGATCATTTTTTGTATTAAAAAAAAAAAAAAAAAAATTGTCTCTTGTTTGTCTTTTGTCTTTTTTTTTGATTTTTATTTCCTTTAAAAGGACCATTCCATCAGCGTCATCACAAATCATCTTGAAACATATATATTATACACAGAGGAAGACCAATCGTAAACATTGCGTGTTACAGACAACGCTTTAGTGGCAAACTCATAGACACAACACCGTCGCACTATTTTTCAACTGTTTTCAATTGCTTCCAACTGCTTTTCTCGTTAACCGCCCACCTTTTGTCTCCTTTTCACATTTGGTGTTATTTTTAGATCTGCTCAAACAGTGCCAAGGTGATCAAAGAACCATATTAGATAATATCAAATAATTCAGTCACTTTCATTCATTGCTTCAATACTTCATTTACTTCATCACATCACTTGCGTCATCACTCACCTGCATAGCCTAATCTTCCCATGCTCCCCTTACTCCCCATACTATCTTTAGCATCTCTCGTCACCGCACAGCAGAACGTGCTAGCGTTCGACCAGGTCCAGCAGCCCGATATCGACTACAGCAGCTTCAACGACAACTTGGCCGTGCTCGGCAGCTTCGACTCCATCTCCTTCTATGACTACATCGGCCAGTCCAACGTGTCTGCCGCAGACAGCGGCGCCAACCACTTGTACGTGATAAACTCCAAGAGCCAGTTCAAGACGCTACACGAGTACGAAGGCGTGATCTCGTCGATCGAGAAGTTGACGCGGGACTCGGTGTTGTTGCTCGGCGACTTCCAAATCCTGGACAACTACTCGCTGCCCGTGATACTAAACACCTCGTCGAACCTGGTGACTGCGATCAACGGCTGGGCGGACCACGTGTCTGGCGACATCATGTCTGTGTTTTACGACGCCGACACCGACTTGATCTACTTCGGCGGTGACTTGAGCTATAAAGACGAAGTGTACGGCTTGGTGATATACGATCTTGCCCTGCACGAGTTCAAGGACTCGCCGTTCAGAGGCTTCAATGTGGACAGCACCGTCAACTGCATCGTCAAGATCGACGACAACGACGCGGGCAGCATCATCTTTGGCGGGAATTTTGACAATTTGGGCGACGCCAACTTGCTCGTGCACACATTCAAAAACACCACGGTCAAACACCACACTTTTAACACATCCAACGGCACCAACACCACGATCTCGGTGGATCCAGAGAACGTGGTGAGCTTGAAATACGCGGTGATCTCGTCTGTAAACACTGACACGAGCTCGGACGCGGACTCGCTGATCATATGTCCCGACAACGAGGCCACCTGGCGGTTGAACGGCCAAGATGTCGGCTCCTGGACAGCGTCGCTCCCGTTCCAAGTGTACCCTAGTAAGTTGCGGTTGTACAACAGCGTGACACCCAACACCGGCGTGGAGTACTTCCGGGTGATCACCTCGCCCACGGACGGGATCATGAACTTGACGTACATCGACCCGGTGTCCTTGGACAGAAAGTTCTGCGACGCCTGGTGCCCATTGTTGGCGCTCTCCAACTTGACCCACTACGCCAGCGACTTGGACGCCGACTTCTACTCGATCAACAGCACCTTGACCACGGGGACGCTCGGGTTCGCCTCGCGGTACCAGGAGTTCGAGTTCGTCAACTCCGTGGAGGTGTCCTCGGTGACGATCCAGGTGATCAGCGGGTACAACTCGCTGGCGGCGTTGTCGGGCGTGCAGTTGCTCCAGTCCGGGATCGTCACCTATGCCAACGACAGCTTGAACGAGCCGAACTGCGGCACCGTGTCGGACGCCGAGGCTCAGCTCCAAGGCGGGCTCGAGTGGTCCACGTTCCAGGACATCGACGGCACCTACTTGACGACGACGGTGGCCAGCAGCGCATTGACCAACAGCGACAGCCGCGCCAAGTACGGCGTCACGTTCTACCCGGATGTGCAGTACTCGGGACAGTACTCGGTGTTGCTCTACACGCCGGGGTGCGACTACGACAATAAGTGCGCCAACAGGGGTATCGTCAACGCCACGGTCATCAACGGGAACGGCGACGAGGTGGCCTCGAAACGTATCTACCAGAACAACGAGCTGCAGAAGTACGACGTGCTCTACACGGGGCACTTGGACGTCGATGACGGCGTCCCCTACGTGGAGATGTGGCTCGAGCAGGCGATTGCTGCCACGGAGGAGGTGGTCTTGGTGGCGGACCGCGTCGAGCTCCAGTTGTTGAGCGTGGACCAGGACTACTACTACAACAGCACCAACCACACCACCTCCAGCAATCACTCGCAGCTGTTGCACGTGCCGATCAACGGCATCTTTGAGTACTCGCTCGCCAACTTCTCGGCGTTCGACAACTCCATCTCAAATATTTCGATCAACGGCTCCACCAACGTGTTCGTGGGCAACTCCTCCATCAACATGCTCGGCTCGTCGTTGTCTGAGGACGCCACCGTCAACGGGTTGGCCCTCATTGGCGATGTCTTGTACATCGCGGGCGACTTCGAGTCCCAGTACGGCGACAACTTCTTCGGGGTCTCGCTCGGCAAGTACAACGAGACCTCCAACTCGACCAAGGTCGAGAAAGAGCAGGTCTTGGACGGCGGCGTGGACGGGCATGTGTCCCGGATGTTTGTCTACAATGGGGACTCGCTCATCTTGGCAGGCGACTTCCAGAAGACGGCCAATGCCACGACAGTGGCCAAGTTGAACGCAACCCTGAGTGCCAATGCCATCCACGACCTCGCTTTTTACAACGGGTCGTGGTACTCCTTCGACAACGGCACCCGTGACGCCATCACCACCTTCGCCAACCTCACGTTCCACGGCACCGAGTACTTCGTCTTCAACGGCGACAACGGCACGCTGCAAGTGTGGGACAACACCCACCGCTCGTGGACCTCCAGCTCGCAGTTGAATGTGTCGCTGGCGCTTTTTGTGCACGAGAACTTCACGCTTGCCGCAGGGAAGATGTCGTACATGGCACTCGAGCTGAAAGGCGCCGCCAAGATCAGCGACCCGACGTTGTCGCCGATGCCGTTCGAGGTGACCGGCTCCACGTACGACTTCTACACCTCGTTGCACTTGAACGACTCCGTCAGTGTCTTTGGCGGCCAGTTCAACACCTCCAAGGGTGAGCAGAACTTGGTGTTTGTTGACGCCAGCAGTAACTCCACCTACGGAATCGACGGCATCGAGTGGGACGCCGACAGCAAGGTGACCAAGTTGTTGGTCGCGGACGACAAGTTGTTCGTCGGGATGGAGAACGGCGCCCGGGTCAACGAGAAACAGATCGACGGCTTGATCATCTACGAGTTGGCTAACACCACGTTGTCGGCGTCGTCCGTGCAGCCTGCATCGTTGGCCAGCGACGCCGGCACCGTCAGAGTCAATGCCTTGGTAGCGTCTTCGGACAAATTGTACGTCGGAGGAGACTTCCAAAGAGCCGGCAGCTTGCCCTGCCAAAGCTTGTGCTCGTACGACTTGCAAGAGTTGCGGTGGACGAACCCGTTGAAGTCGGGTGCCATCACCAGCGGCGTCGTGCACCAGATGACGTACTACTCCGCGACGAAGATCTTGCTCAGCGGGAACTTGACCCTCGGCGACGACACGCTGACGTTTGCCATCTACGACACGGACAGGCGGTCGATCGTGCTGGACGACCAGTTGGACAGCGGCTTGGGTGCCGTCATCAAGAGCTTCATCTTGGTGGACGAGAAGACCATCACGAAGGACGTCATCGGCATGGGGGACCAGTTCTTGGGCTACTACAACGGGTCGCAATGGGTCAACATCACCCAGGACTTGGACTTGTCCAGGACCAAGTTCACCGACATCCAGTTGGTGGACTTGAAGAGGCAAAACAGCGACAACGACGGCTCGATCTTCGGCAAAAAGCAAGTCTTGATGGTCTCCGGTAACATCTGCCACGAACAGTACGGGAACTTCACCTCGGGCTTCTACAACGGCACCTCCTGGATCCCCTACCTCTTCAGCGAGGCGGGCTCGTCGACATCCACAGTCTTGCAAGACAAGAGCTTGTCGCTATCCAGTGCTGGTTACTCGTTGAAGGCCGGCGTGATGAAAGTGCGCAACGTGGTTGGGGTATCGTTTGCATGTGCCTTGGGCAGCTTGTTGGTGGTGGTGTTGGGCTACTGCCTGTACCAGTACTCTGGGCTGAGCAAGCCGTACAACAGGCCGATGGAGCTGCGTGTGGCGGAGAAGGACATGTTGGAAACGGTCCCGCCTACGGAATTGATAAATAGCTTAGACCATGCCAAGTACATGGCCGGATAAATAGATTAATGATATTTGGTTGAAAGAAATGTAGAATGTAGTTGGAGTGGGTGAAGTGGAGTCCAAGTAAGGTCTCATTGGAGCAGCTAAAGGTCGTGCGCAGGGCCAGTGCAAAGGTCGTGTCCACTCCACCTGATTTCCTGCCTCTAAAAAAAAAGACTCAGTAAGTGGGCCAGAGCATAAACCAGAGCATAAATCGGAGTATTGATCAGGGCATTGGGCAACGAGAATCGATCAATTGAGCGGAAATTACAACAAAGTGAGTGGCGCTATCACCACCCTGCACACAGATGTCCCAAACAATACCGTCTGACCCGTATTTGGAGCTGCAATCGAAGTTCCAGAATGGCATTCCCATCAACCCAAGAGGTGTTTCCTCATTGCTCACACGACAGTTGATCTTGCACCAGTATTCACCAAAGGTGTCTGTGATCTCGTCCGACGCCGCGGACCTGTTGGTGCAGCCGCACGGGTTCAGCAAGTTTGTGCATTTTTTGCAGCACTTCGAAGACCACTTGTACGGCCCTTTCTCGCTGCTTGGCCATAAGTTGCATGTCAAGTTTGTAGCGCCAATCGACGAAATATTGAGGAACCAGTTGGATTTCAAGAGCGAACGCAATAGAAACCAGGTGTTTTCCGAGTTGTTTGACGAGCTGTTCTTGAAGTTGCACACAGCCACACGTCCAGAGCCGCATCTGCAGTACTTGAACCTCATCACCAAGGTGTCGACCAACTTGACCTTGGTGCCTTTTGAGACTTTCAACCATCCGATCGTGCAAATGATGGTCATCTCACTGGAAGACTCGTTGCAAGTGCTGAAGAACTTGATCAGTGACTGGAAGTACTTGAGTCTCCCGAAATGGGTCGATTTGAACAACATGTTTGCGGTATTTTTGATCGTTGTCGAGTCCGAAAACCCGGAATCGTTGCAGAAAGCCTTGAAATTGCAAGAGTCGTTGCGGGTCCAGTTCAATATCCGGTCGATAATCGTAGTGCACGAGGATCCGCTGCAGCAGCAACAGGAATCCGTGTTGTACGCACCTCTTGGATCGGACGTGGACCCGGCCAAGACCAAGGTGCCCCAGAAATTCAAAGCCACCATCAACAATATGATTCTCGATCTTATCAGTAAATACTTGGTCCCCTTCATGGAACGCAAGATGCACCTCTGGAACGAGGAGATCGTGCTGCCTCGAAGGTCGATCACCGGTAGATTGTTCAACGTAGGCAGACGGTGGGGAGACTCGGGTCCTCAGCAACTGCAGAGTTACAACTCTGCCGAGAATTTCTACTACATCACTTCCAACGAGTTTCTTATAAGAAAATTAGGGGATTGGTACTTCATGTTGCGGGATTACAAGAAGAGTTACACCACCTACGAGTTGTTGAAGAAGGATTTCTTGAAAACGGAGGCGTGGAATTACTTGGCTTCATTACAGGAGTTCATGATGATCAGTTTGTTGATCGGCTCGAGCCAGAAAATATCTGTCATTGGCAACGGCATCACAAAGAAGATCATTGACGACGTTATTGACCCTGCAGTGGAGTCCTTGCAGTACTCCTACCTCTCGAGATGCTATCTCAAGACTTTCTCCTTGAGATCACTACTCACAATTGCGGAGTTGTTCATCTCCTTGGGTGAATCGAACCAGGTGCACGGCCTGGTTTCCGACAATTCTCTCTATTTCAACAAGAGTTACCACTTCCTCAACAAGTTGATAGCCTTGAACCTTGTAGATACCGACAACAAGACTCTCATCATGAAGAGAATCAGTTATATATATGATATTTATTACATCGGAGACCGGAGGAATGACAGAATGGAGACCGAGGACGGCGATTTCCTCAAGCTACTGTACCGCAGAGGCGACTTGAAGACAATTGGGTTGACCCGGCATCGGAAAAGCGAGCTTTGGGACCATATTTCTCAGCAACATCAACAAAAACTGCACGTATAGGAGTAAATAGCGAGGAATAATTATAACTTGATAGTTAGTAGTGTACGGTGGTGTTCTGATGTTGCAATCAGTCTACTGAGGCGAGGCATAGTTGTGGGGACTATACATATGATGTATTCGAGAACACGGTTCCGTTGGGAGAATTGAATAAGCACGAGACCTAGCCAAGATGAGGCAGTAATTGTATTATATAAAGTATGAATTATATAAAGTATGCATTATATAAAGTATGCACTATATAAAGTACGCATTTTAGAAATTGTACTTTATATAAATTATATATCTTTTACAGAAAATAGGAAAAAGTATTCAGAAAAGACGATTGGTAAATACAGAAAACAGTTCACAGCAAATCGTGGTAGCAGAATCATCTACAAATACCCGTATAGATATAATTTTGACATTATCACATTCAGTACTTAGCTTCAAAGAAGAAAACAAAACCAGCTAGAAGAAAACAAAGCTAAAGAAAAACAAAGTTAAAGAAAACATAGCTAAACAAAATTCAATGCAAGGACTAAGTCTAAGTAATTATCGGTCGAGCCTAAAGTAGTGTTGTACCAAGAGGAAAAATGAGCACTGGTGTTAAGGGAAGAAGATGGGATGACTGGTACCAAACTGTAGTGCCCAATCTACTGTGTCAAATCCACTTGTACCCTATTCACTTTCAAATCACTCTTAACTTGCTTGTAACCAATCTACTTGTTAGTCAAGCATAAGCCTAGGTAAGCAGCACTTAATACCGTTGCAACGAAAATTCTGCCCATGCGCGAACAATTGGCCCCAAACGTCTAGTCAAGACGAAGACCAACCCACTAAGCACACAGCAAGCTCCACTCGGAAAAACCCCAAATCAGAGCACTTCGCACCGATCTTGTCTCACAAACATCTTGTCCACAATGTGCAACTCCTCGAAAATTCACCACCAAAAGCTTATCCTCTCCCCACCCATTCTCTGTACCTTGCAGCATTAAATACCGATCCAATCTTTTTTGACCATTTTCCTTTTTTTTTCACACTGAAATTCACTTGGCGTCCTAAAAGGCAGACTTAATAAGGCTCACTTAGTAGGCAAGGAAAAAAAATCGGGAATCTTTCAAGGTGCGAAGGAAACAAAAAAAAAAAAAATAAAAAAAAAAAAAACAGTTTCATGGATTTAATTTTTGTTAACACGTAGAAAAGTGCTTGATCAACCCATTACAATCGACCAACGCTCAAGGAAGAAGAGATCAGGATAACGGAATTGTCATTGAAATCGAACCCCCCGCGACAATCATCGAAAATGAAACTCCTTCTTCAACAGCAAGCATTGCTTGTATTATCATTTTTCCTCAGCATCAAGTTGTGTTCAGCTTTTTATCTTCCAGGTGTAGCTCCAACTACGTATGGTAAATTCGATAGTATCCCCTTGTTGGTGAACCATATCACGCCAAGCGCCACCCACGACGACTCCAATTCCAAGACCTATGTGTATTCCTACGATTACTACTTCCCAAGATTCCATTTCTGCCAACCGGAAGGTGGACCAAAGAAGCAAAGTGAAAGTCTTGGTTCCATCATCTTTGGAGACCGTATTTTCAACTCTCCTTTCCAAATCAACATGTTGGAAAACAAGACCTGTGAGAAGATGTGTGAGGTGGTATATTCCAAGACCGACGCCGTGTTTGTCAACAGAAACATCAGAGCTGGTTTCCAACACAATTGGCTTATCGACGGCTTGCCTGTAGCAAGAGACATGACCGACTTGAAGACTCACACCGAGTTCTACGGTGCCGGCTTCCCTATCGGCACTGTCGAGGAGTCCATCACCTACTTCACCAACCACTACGAGATCTTCATCGAGTACCACCAGCGTGGAGAAAACCAGTACAGAGTTGTAGGGGCCACCATCAACCCATACTCGATCAAGAGGTCCGAACAGGAGTTCAACTGCGACTTGGACAACAACATCAAGGTCAAGTTGGACCAAGGCAAAGACACCAAAGTCACCTTCAGTTACAGTGTCTTTTTCATCCCTAGCGAGACCGCATGGCTGACCAGATGGGACAAGTACTTGCATGTCTACGACCCAAAGATCCAGTGGTTCTCCTTGATCAACTTCTCCATCATTGTCTTGTTGTTGTCCTTGATCATGTCGCACATCTTGTTGAAGACCTTGAAGAACGACATCGCCAAGTACAACGAGGTCAACTTGGACGAGGACATTGTCGACGAGATGGGCTGGAAATTGATCCACGGCGATGTCTTTAGAACGCCAAAGAACAGAATGATCTTCAGTATCTTGATCGGCTCTGGAATCCAGTTGTTCATCATGGGCATCACCACGGTGGTGTTCCTGTTGTTGGGCTTGCTCTCGCCTTCCAACCGTGGCTCCTTGGGCACCGTGATGTTCTTGTTGTACCTGGTGTTCGGCTCCATCGGCTCGTTTGTCTCGTCCTTCTTGTACAAATTCTTCAACGGAGACAACTGGAAATTGAACATGTTGTTGACTCCTTTGGTGGTACCTGGTTCAATCTTTGCCATGTTCATCTTCTTGAACTTTTTCTTGATCAGTGTCTCTTCTTCTGGGGCCGTTCCTATCGGCACCATGTTCGCCATCATCTTCATCTGGTTCTTGATCAGCATCCCATTGTCCTTCTTGGGCTCCTTGCTGGCTTATAAGAAACTGTTGCCCAAGTTGCCTATCAAGGTCAACCAGATCCCAAGACAGATCCCTATCCAGCCATGGTACTTGAGAACCTTACCACTCTCGTTGATCGCCGGTATCTTCCCATTCGGCTCCATCCTGATCGAGATGTACTTCATCTATAACTCGTTATGGTTCAACAGAATATACTACATGTTTGGATTCTTGTTCTTCTGTTTCCTCTTGATGATCCTCACCACAATCTTGGTCACCATCTTGTTGATATACTACACCTTGTGCAACGAGAATTACAAATGGCAATGGAAATCCTTCTTCATCGGTGGTGGTGTCTCCATCTACATCTTCATCCATGCGTTATTGTTATCCAAGTTCGATTTGGGCGGAGTGTCTTCTTTCATTCTTTATGTCGGTTACTCCACCGTGATAAGTGCTCTTATCGGATTGGCCTGTGGGTCCATCGGATTTGTAGGTGCATTCATCTTCATTTACAACATCTATAATTCGATCAAGATCGATTAGTGTTGAGCAAGGAGAAGGAAAAATATCAAAAAACGGTGTTCGAGTGATCGTTCAATCCATTTTTTTAACTAGTAAATTATTAAAATTTCAATATCCTCACGGATATTATTCCTGTCTGATAATTCATAATTAAACACATACACATATATATATATATATAGATATATATAAAGATACATATATGTATAAATTTTTATATACATTTATTGATTATAATCAATTGAGTCTATTTTGTACTATTGCTTCAGATAATCACAAAAAAGAGTAATTTCTTTACTCTTGTAAAACTATCAAAAAGCTAGTAATTACCTTAATATCATATATATATATATATATATATATACATTTTCAATTAATAACTGAACTAAAATTATAAAACAAATATCAAAAGCCTAATAATTAAAATGGAAGAAGTGAATCCAGCAAGTGTAACCAGCTATAAAAAATAAATAAAATAATGATTCCAAAACACACAATCATAATTGGCACTATTCAAAGTACCCAACCATATTCTTCATCGTTCACCAAGTTTACGAAATTTTGATCTAAATGCTTTAACCATTCATCAATTTT
The DNA here is from genome assembly GCA_024271865.1 of Nakazawaea ambrosiae. Taxonomy (NCBI): domain Eukaryota; kingdom Fungi; phylum Ascomycota; class Pichiomycetes; order Alaninales; family Pachysolenaceae; genus Nakazawaea; species Nakazawaea ambrosiae. Next base: position 873,090 of record JANBXG010000002.1, read on the forward strand.
ACCATAAAACGTATTATGTTTGTTATCGACCTTGACTTCATTATCGTAGAATTGAATGTTCTTGTTGAATCTCTGATTTATGAAATTCAAATTAGTGGCTAGATTCATATTTTCGAAATTCAAATTCTTGAACACTTTATAAAAAATGGTATTCAATTCAATTTCAAGTTTCTTCAACCTGCTCATCAAATCGTGATTTCCAATCTTTTTTTGAAACTTTATGATTGAAATGATTAAATTTTTCAATAATAACAAAATCTTGAATGAAATGCAAAACAACAATGGTGAATAGTTATGGAGATTCTTTTTACAATTCGAAAACTGATAGAAATTATCAAAGATCTTAGTCAAATCGGTGATTAGTTTCTTAACAGATCTTGTTATTTTCAAGAAATTATCAAAGATATACTCTTCTTCATCATCTTCAAGTGAATTGAATTTTTCTTGTTTTTGATAATTCTGTTTCATCTCGATAACCAGATCGTAGACATTGACAAAAGTTTTCCAACTCGAGAGAGTGACATTTTCATCAAAGGTTTTGGATTTCCCAGAATTCAGCAAGCTCAAACATTTTTTCAAATGTTCTATCGGCAGTTTGTGGATCTCCAAGCCATTGATCAATAATTCTTGATATTCATATACCGAGCAATGTTGTGGTGGTAACATCTTACTGATTGGGAATTTCAAAGATCCCGGAACTGGTGGATTTATGGATGCGTTTTTACCGTAAGACAGAGCATGAAGACGATCAAAGGTGAATAAATTGAAATACAATCTCGAGTAAATCACAATGATGTCATCATAATCCAATTGCGTGGTGCTGTTGGAAGTCTTATCTAACTCCACCACCAACTTATCAATCTTGAAATCGTTGAAAATGGCAATGTTCACGTTCAAACCCACACTGTAATCGTTGCCGGAGAGCACTATGCAGTAGTTCAAGATCACCAACGTGGACAAGTATAACAATTTCCAGAATTCGTTGGACAGGATCTCCTTGCCGAAAATTGGATAAGTCTTGACGACCTGTTGGAACACCAAACGGATGTCGTCGATGAACAGCGCAGAGTTTTTGTTGGAATTATTGAGCAACAACAACGAAGAGTTGAAGAGGTCTACAATGAATATCTCAACTTCCGATTGGAGGGGCAACAGGCCGATCGAATGCAAAAACTTCGACGAGTTCATCGGCAAGATGAAGATGTTTTCGTGGTAATTCTCATAGTAGAGCAACACGTTTGATTCAAGGGTTTTCAAGTCGATTGCCGATCTCAAGTGCTGGCGGTTTTCCAAATTCAAGTCGAGCGTCAATTTGTTGTTCAACGAGCTCAACGACGAGATCGACAATGAGTCTGGCGATCTCATCTTCTTCGGTTTCTGCGAGGCAGAGGAGATCGACGTCGACGCCGTGTTTGCATCGAGATGTGGCTGCGTCACCGTTGGCGATCGGATGCTCGACTTTCTCAGGTACAGCTCGTCGTCGGAGTCACTCACCACAGAACTGGAGTTGGTTCTCTGTTTCTTGTTGTGGGAGCTGCCATCCCCACCGTTCCCACCGATCCCGTAGAACGGAGTCGAGAACGAGTCGCTTATCGACGAGCTCAACGAGTCCAGCGAGCCTCTTCTCTCGTTGTTGAACGCACTGTATTCGTAAGGCACCTTCCAGAAATGGCCCTGGGCACTGACATTATTATTGTTGGAGCCGGCAGAGAGCAATGCCATGGCGCTGGGCAGCTGGATGGCGGTCGTACGATGGCTGTCGATGTTTGGCACCGAGGATCTAGGCGAGAGAGTGATGTTAGAAGTGGCACTGGATCTGTGGTGGTCTATTGGAGGCAACACTATTGGAGGGCCAGTTGACGCCGGGTGCGAGTTTGGAGGGGGAGGCACCAGCTGGATCGTGGACAATGACGAGCCCATTGAGGCGGATCCGGAAACCGGGAGCGGCGGTAAGTGGTGGGTGAAAAACTCCTTCTTTTGTGAGTCAAGTGGCTGATACGACGCCGTAGAAGGCAATGGAGGCCCAACGACACCAGCTGTGGAGGCGGAATGGCTGTTTCTACGGTTCTCCATATCAACTTTACCTTCGAAATCACGGATGTACCCCTTTGTAGGTCCTCTTTTCAAAGGCACCCTCGTGAACGAACAGTACTCGCCCATTTTGGTACAGTTGGAACACTGGATATTCGACGACAGCGCTGTCAGCGAGACAGAGTTCAAGGCGGCATCACATTTGATTTTCTTTCTTCTACATTCGTCACACAGTCTGGACACTTTGCTCCTCTTTCTTGGGTGTTGTTGCGATTTGGATTGGTTCGGGTCGGCAATGGATTCCGAAGTTGCTGCTGGTGTTGTTGAAGATGGCGGTAGAGGGGTAGCGCCCTTGGATTCTGGTTCCCCTTTCTTCTCTTCGTTCTTTCCAGGGCTGTTGTTGTGGTTCAACAACGATATTATATGTGATGTACTCTTGGCCAAGGACATTTCCGCTCATGTATTTAGGGTTGATCAACTGAGTAAAGATTTATTGGCGGTTGCAAACTTTAGTGTGAAATATTTTCAATTGAAATGAACTAGGACTCGGTGAAAGTACCTAATTCGATATAACGTAAATTAAAACAAAAAACGATTGCGTCTTAACTCAAATACAAAAAGATATGGACTGGGGGTTCTAATTCACCAACTGGAAACCGGGTATCTTAAACGAATCTCAACTGAATTGATCAAATTAATTACCAAACAATTGGGAAAGTTGGAAAAAAGAACAAAAAAGGTCAAAAAAGAGGAAAAGGGAAAAAAAATTGCAAAACTCAAAATTCGGATTTACTCCAGTTTTTATAAAAACAATGTTCGGCTTTTTCATTGTCTAATTAAGGAAAACAAAAAGTTACACACACTTTTTTTTTTTCCATGATGATTTTTTGGAGATTAGGTGGACCTCCCGCTCAGAATGGAATATTTTTTTCCTCTGGCTTTTTTTTTTTACGAACACCCGTATTTAGAGTTTATTAAATTGAAGCCCACAAGACACAGACAAGTTTAGCAGGGCAATGAAACGTTAGGTGTATTGGATTACGTAGTATATAATTGGTTGTATCAGGTATTTATTAAAGTGTACCAAGTTCTCATTTAATATCGGAATTTTTACTTCGGAACTTGGGGCTCGAAAGATCAGTTCCCATAAGTTTTTGCGTGGGGGTACTTGCTAAACAGCTCATCTCTGGACTCTTAAATCCACTCCTCAAGTTCAACAACACCACAAATTAAATGGCTCAAACCTTGACCTCAGTCAGTACACTGTTCTTAAAGAGGGTAGAGATTTATTCTGAATGTTTAATTCGGAATCCCAATTTTTTTGTACAACTTGCCCGCAATATTTCGTGGGGAAACGGATTAACGTAAATCTAGAACGTCCTCATGATTAGTAGTTATTTTGTGGGGTTTGCGAAAAAATCACTGAAAGTGTAGAGGGAAAAAATAGGGAGAAAAAAGAAAAAACTTTTTTCCGGTCATTCCAAATCTGACCAACCAAACCTCATGCAAAAAGTGGGCCTCAGAAAGCAAACATTGCGTTGTGGACAACATTTAACCTTTCACGGGCCAATAGGTACTGCGATGGAACAGGTATTGTAGCGCTGGAACGACAGTTTTCCGACCACCCCGCTACAACATATGACTATCGCAAGAGTCAGTTTTTTTCAAAACCGTTTTGCATCCTCTTTGACAAAGTCTATTCTTTCCACAATATCTATTTATGATTTGATTTGCCATCTTGAGTAGTTAAGTTGCCATTTGAGTCCACTTAGACTATGCCCAACCATTTCATAGTGTGACTGGCTCGTTTTCAACAAAAGAGGCTACGTAGGAGAGCTGGTACTTTTTTTTTTTTGTTTCTCATTTTTCTTTGTTCCGATCAAGCAAATTCAGTCGGGTTTTCTCGCTTTGTTACCGTAAAATGGAACATCTTTAAAACGAGCTTTTCATCTTGTCAGTAACGGCTAACTTGGAGTTGTGTTAGAAGATAATGAGAGGAATAACAACACAGCTGGCCACTCTTGAGAAGTGAGAACTTCAGCCGAGGTATTAATTGATAGATTTTGATCGAGAGTCATCTCTTTCGATTGGTTAGCAATCATGAGCTATCAGATCCCGGATTAATACTCCAGATTGAGATCTCCAGTAGGAGTCAGAACCACGGGGAAGAGAAAAAAAAGATTGGCAGCATCGAATCCCGGTCTTTTTTGCGGTTATTTCTTCCGAATTTTTTCATATGTGAGAACTCCTAAATAAACATATCTGTTTTCTCGGGTAGCATAAAATGTCTCAGGAGCTCTTTTGTTGACCCTGCTTGTTCTTAACTGTTATTAAATTGCTCTTGACCGAGACATTTAGCGGACTCGAAGAAGATGTCAAGGTTGGTAGTCCAAGATTATTGCTCCAGCTTCTTCTGAATAGAGTCGTGCAAAGGTTTCAAAAGTTGTTGCTAAAAATTATTCTCTTGTAAAAGCTTCCCTCTATATATTACATGAATGACATTCATTTATAAATGAGTTAAGATTGGCTGTAAATAATAATTTGTGAGTGAGAATTTGTAAATCGCTAATTAAAGTTCAATCCTGGGGACTAAATACAGGTACCAACTTTGTAGCCCTTTCTTATCACGATGGGATTAGACGATCTTGACGTAATCCACGACTTTGATAAACAGTAAGCGAATGGAAGAGGCAGCGGAAGTGGGTCTAAAGACCAAGGAAAAAGGGCTCAAAAAAAAAAAAAATTTTAAAACACAACCAAAGACAAAATTTTTTTTTTTGCATCAACGTGTTGCGGTGTTATTGCAAAAACCTTGATGTTGGACCACCTGGAGTGCAAAACTGAGACAGGAGTGAGTATTCATGGTATATGCTATGGTACATAAAGCTTGTCCCAGCCCGTATTAGAAAGACCGCAGCCAGCTTTCAAATCATGTTTTTCGTAATTGAAAAACTCGTAAGAGCAGGGAGATGATGAGTGAGATCTGAAGAATAATAGAGAAGGGTAGTAATACAATAAGGCTTTCCATGCAAAGTGCACTTCGAGGCTAAGCCGAAACGAATCTGCACAGATCTTTTGGTACTACCCTTACATAAAAATCTAAATATAGCTCTCCCAGAGCGCAGGAATCAAAGCCAGAGAAAGAAAAAAAGAGAAACACACGTTGTGCAGCGCGTTCCCTTCATTTGTGTCTTGACTCTTATTTTTTTTTGCTCTCTGTAGGTAAATGCTTTTTCATGCTGCTTTTAGTTTGGAGACAAGGTTTAAATTTCTGCCTTTTGGCAATAGCGCTTATTTGAAACAAACCACTTGAACCCAGTCAGTCTGACAACCAAGAGTCGATCCACCACATATTGATCTACAGTTGATACCAACGAAAAGTTGTGGTTGCGATCATCCAAATTACACGAGAGTAAATATTCGCGGTTCTAGATACCTAAAAGCGTTAGTCGTAATTTGATGTTTGTTCCTTTTGTTGGGAAGGCAGGATGGGTCGTGACTAAAATGTGGGTCCATAATAATGCCCTTTCCTCAAAAAGGGTTAAGAGGTGTTGCGGCTCTATTATCCTGGCATGCTCGGGGCTATTTCCAATGGCGTCTGATGGCGTCATCTCCAACAACAATGGACGGTGCGCCCGATGTCAGTCAACCCAACCAACACATTGGAGCTGTTTGTTTGATTGATCATAAAAACAAAAGGCAAAATGTCAAAATGTCAAAAAGTACACAATAGCATGGTTGCCTATGATTGTCTCAATATATTTATTTGGCTTACCGCGTTTTTGGGTCTAAAAAAATTGATATACACTGCAAATCCATTGCGAATGTGTGTCGATTCAAGCTGAAAAGTTTTCTGTGCAAAAAAATTCTCTCCCTTACCTACATGGGATCGGTATGCATGTAGATAGCAGTATATGTGGCTGCTGCCTTTATTCCACCTCTAAAATGCCTATGTGCTCATCAAATTTTTTTACTTGTTTTGTCGCTTTTCACGATTTCATTTTTATGCCTAGTTTATTTTCTAGGTTTATTTTTTACTTTTTTTTTGCTTTATTTTTTACGTTTTTTGCCTTAAGTCTCAATCTGATATGCATGTCGAACGCACAATTATGCACACTCTGTCTGTGAAAATGATATTCTCCCTTTTTTTCCCTCTTTATTGGAAGAGGATAACTCAAAAAAGGCTCTGCTGGTCTGCTTAAAAAAGACAAGAGTTCAATTTGTCCTCTTTGCCAGGAGCCATGAGACCTATATCTGTATAAAAATAGATTTCGTGACACGGAGAAACATTAGTTGCCTCATTCTCTTTTAGAAGAACTACTGCACAGCTCAGATCTGAGTTTGCACCCGATTTTGCATCGAGTATATAATCCAGAGGTCCGCCTTTTATCGCGAAGCGAACGCGAATGAATCAGTGAATCAGTTGGGTGAATCGGTTCGTTGATTGTTCTTTATTGATTTGTTCTTTCATTTGATATAAGTTTTTCCGTGGTATAACTTGGTAATTTCATTTCATTCATACTTTCATTGGGTCACTTTTGGTCACTTGCCTCATATTTGGTCAATTCATTTTTTGTCCACTCACTTTTTCACTTTACCTTTTTTCGCTTAACCACAACTCCACATAATGCTGCTTCATAGTTTACGCAGAAGCAAATTGTTAAGATTTTTACAGAACAGAAGTGTCATGGCCCTGTTCTTGTTGATCTTGGTGCTCACCTTTCTCACTCTCCACGTCTCGAGTTCCGTCATATATTCCCAAGATCTGAGCCGTTTGAAAGGGGTGCAGCACGCCATAGTCCAGACCGACAACGTGAACGGGCAAGTGGTGCCAACTCCGCCGCTGGAAGAGGTGCAATCCGCTCTGCTGGTGCAAGATTCCGTATCCACTGAAGTGGAACCGATGATTGGCGAGCCAGTTACCGAAGAAGTGGACATCCACAAGATTGCGACGAACTTCTTCGACCACATCTTCGAGCTTCTCGAGAAGCATCTGCCCGACTCAAAGAAATTAGAGCGTGATTACAATGCCACCTGCTCCGTGAGAGATGAAGGTGTCAATACAGACACTTTCTACACGGAACTGGACCTCTTGGACTGCTTGCAGATCCCAGACGGGATCTTTCTGGACTTGAAGGCCAAACATGCCGCATACGTCGGCGACATGCCATCGCAATTCCCCCCACAATTGTATTCCGGCCGTGGTATTGTCATGGTAGGCGGGGGGAAATTCTCCATGATGAGCTACTTGTCCTTGAAAATGTTGCGCGAGCGGGGCAACGACCTACCTGTAGAAGTGTTCATCCCACCTCTGGATGACAAAGATTTCGAATTCTGTAACTTGTTGTTGCCGGGGTTGAATGCCAAATGTATCTATCTCAACAGCATCATCTCCGAGGACGTAGTTAAGACCTTTGTCTTCAAAGGGTACCAGTACAAGTCGCTTCTGTTGTTAGCCTCGAGTTTCGCACAGGTGTTGCTCATCGACGCAGACAACTTCATCATGCAGCCGGTGAACCACATCTTCGACCACCTGCCTTTCAACACCACGGGGTTGGTCACGTGGCCAGACTACTGGAAGCGGTTGATCAACCCGAAGTACTACGACATCGTGGGCATCAAAGTCGGGGACAAGCGTGTCAGGTACTATTTGGACGACATAACGGATTCCAAGTATTATAATAAGGACCTGGAGGATGCCAAAATCCCGTTCCATGACAGGGAAGGCACAATTCCTGAAGGTTCTACAGAGAGTGGGCAATTGTTGTTCGACAAGTACAAACATGCGCCTACATTGTTATTGAGTCTTTATTACAATGTTTATGGGCCTTCGCACTACTATCCAATCTTCAGTCAGGGCAAAGCCGGTGAAGGTGACAAGGACACCTTCCTTCTGCTGCTGCATTTCTTCGGCTTGAAATATTACCAAGTCAAAAAATCCCCTATCACCAGTGGGTATTTCAAGAAGAATAAATCTTTCAAAGGTGTAGCCATGATGCACAGTGATCCTGTAAAAGATTTCGAAGTTTACACTTCGATAAAATCCAATTTCTACCTTGAAAAATCGGAAAACGAGAAGGAACCGTACAAATACTCGTATTTCTCGGATCATTTCAATTACAAAGACCTTCTCTTTGTGCATTCGCACCTTCCGAAATTCGATCCTTTGTTTTTATTCAAGACCAAGGAGATTATCGATGGTGGAGACCACGTGAGAATGTACACCGACACTTCGTTCTGTGACAAGTGCGATTTTGAGCTCATGAATTTTGCATCGATGAGGAAAGTGATGTGTGACAAGGATCACATCAAGTTTCTGTACACGGCTGGGTTAACTATTAAGGAGTTGAATGATGTTTGTGAGTTTCTAGGCGAGCATGAGAAGTTCTTGTTGGAGACAACAAAGAAAGAGTAATGGGGATTGGATGATATGATTTGTAGTGTTTTAATAAATGTAAGAGTTTTCGATATATAAGTATGGCAGAGAAAGCAGATAAGGGCGTAGGGATGTAAATTCGGCATAATCAAGCAAAATCAAGCAAAATCAAGCAAAATCAAGCAAAATCAAGCAAAATTAGGCATCATTGAGCAAAATTCAGCCAAATCAAGCCAAATCAAACATAAGCAAGATGTAACATGAGTAGAAGTGAGTTGACAAAAATATGGCAGTAAGCAGTTGTCAGGACTAAGCCGTACACCCAATCACCAGACACTATTTCCCAAGTATTCCAAGTATCCCCTTTTCTCCAAATAAACTTTAAACTTCGTCTTGCGTGCAGCACCAGGTTGGGTCCCTGCCCCAAAGCTGCTCTCCTCTGCCGTTACACCCACGGTGAAGATGACAAATCCTCACTGCCACCAGTCCCAGTCCCACTTCCCCGTCCCACAGCTACCACTCCACTCCCGCGCACCCTCCAGCACCCTTCTTAACCCAGTCTGCCTTCAATAGTCCCGCGTCTGGACTATTGAAGGCTTGGCTTTTTCGCGCGCGCCGCAAACTTAAAGACAAAATAAAGCTGGCAGTTTTAGCTTACGAGCCTAACATTTAGCTTCCACAGTGGGCACCACTATGTTGAGCAGGAAACTGAAGAGATTCATTGTTTTTTTCACGTGCCTCTTCATCGTGTACCACACGTTGGGCACGTTGAACGAGCGGTCACGTGAGCACCACCTCCACCACGCCCACGGCGAGATCCTGTCGGATGAGACATTGGTACAGCAGCAGCAGCAGCAGCGACCAGACGTGGAACAACCGCTGGAGCACGACTCATTGAGTACCATAGACAACGCAGAGCATCTTGCCCTGCAGCCAGTGCACAAACTCCAAGATTCCGTCCCCTTGCCGAACCTCAACGACATCCATCAGCTCGACCAGAAGGACAGGCACGATCGCACAGTGCTGGACCTGGCAGGTTCGGATTTTTACGAGCATTTGTTCTCTATATACATGCAGCACTTCCCGCAGCTGTCGCCGTTGTTCCCCAAGCAGAAAGACAGCAACAATTCCCCGTTCCAACTGGTCAATATGGACGACGAAAATGCCCCAGTGTTGAGTGAAGAGTTCTTGTCCGAGAGATTGGCCCTTGACCAGCAGCAATTCGACGAGTTGCACAAGAAACATCGTAGTGTCGTGCGCGAATTGCGGCTCTTGAAACCGCCGCCCGCTTTTTGCGTCGCCAACTCTGTAGGAGTCGTAATTGTCGCCGAGTCGCTGCCCAGATTGTTGCTCACGATGCTGACCATCGACACGCTCCGGCACCAAGTGCACTCGAAACTCGACATCGAGGTGTTTGTGAGGGACCCGGAGACGCAGTTGTGCCAGCAGATGGCCCAGCAGTACTCGAACGTGACGTGTGTGCCCTTGTTGGGCAAGTTCAGTAACCAAATCACCTCGGTGTGGAACTTTGACGACCGCAACTGGTGCAAAGATTTGGCGCTCCTAAGCTCCAATTTCCACAAGATCTTCTATATAGACCCTACCACGGTACCCTTGGAGGACCCGCAGCTCTTGTTCGAAGACCAGCCCTTCTCCACGTACGGGCTCGTTCTATGGCCCGACTACTGGCGTAGAATGACCGCTCCTCTGTACTACAAGATCGTCGACAAGACGCTCGACATCTTCCGCACCCGCAAGGGCCGCGACGACTCGCAAAGCGACCCGGACACCTCGGGGTTCTACGACAAGATCCCCTTGCACGACCGTGGAGGCACGATCCCGGACAGCACATCGCTGGACGAGGTCCTTGTCATCGATAAAGTAAAACATTTCCACACTCTTTTGCTCTCTCTATACTACACGATCAACGGCAACGACTTCTACTATCCGTTGCTCTCGAATTATGCCGCAAATTTGGGCAACTCGCAGAAGGAGACCTTTGCAGCACTGCTGACGTTTCTTGAAATCCCATATTACCAAGTGAAAAAATCGTGCCAAGTGGCCGGGTCCTGGTTCAATAAAGAGTTCAACGGTGTTGGTATAAAACAGTACAATGCCATCCGGGACCATCGCAACTTGGTCATTTACAAGCGACTCGGGGGTGATTTCCAGCAACGGATCATGGACGACAAGGTCAACAAGTTGCAATTTGTCACTTTGAACCATCCGGACTTGGAACCCCTCAATTTGTACAATTCTTTCAACAGTCTTCGAGATATAGACGGCTCCCAGATAAGGTTGTTGGGCGAAGATGTACGAGAGATCGGGTACGATACCGAGTTGAGATACTTCGAGCTCTACAAGAGGGTGATCTGTGAGGAGAAATGGGATTTGCCGTATATAGACAACTCGAAAGAGCTTTGTAAGTTTTTGAACCTCCATTTGACCCATTTGAAGAGCTCTTCAAAGGACTTGAAGTTGGCTTGAAGAGGGCTGGCTCCAAGCCGGGCCCAAGAGATGGGCTCATCTCTATGAGACCCACCGCGCACAGGGGTTTTTCCCTTCGCTGCCCCACAAACTCTCCCGCCCCTGTTTCCCTCTCCCACGCCAAAATCCAAGTCTTTTTTTCTCTTCTGTTGAATCTTTGAAATATTTTTTCTGCAAACATTTTCCTGCAAACATTTCAACTAAGTATTAGATATCAGATCGTGTATAATAAGAGTCGAATCATATCATATGTGTTCTAGCTGAGTAGAATCGATCAAGTATCTCACGGCGGTGTAATCATGATAACTTTAGAAACCTTGTTCGAGACCTGTTTGGACAACAATGAGAGCCCAAAGAACTTCCGTATCTTGTACAATCAGTTATTGCACAGAATAGATATTGAGCCTGCAGCCTTGATTGGACAATTGCATGGGGAGAAGAAACCAAAGCAGGAAACCAGTTCTCCAGTGTTGAAGCCGCATCACAACTTCAACTCCATCTTGAAATACTACTACATCTTTGAGATATTCAACTACGACGTGGGCATCAGCAAATTACTCGAACTGTTACCGAGTCTCAGGTTAAATTTCCAGTCAGATTTCTTCAAATTGTTCCTTCAAGAGTCCAAAATATTGAACAAGGACGCAGATTTCGAGAAAAACTTCAATAAGTATTTGAAAACCACACTAGAGACACTCAACGAGACCAATGACTCACAAGATGATCCATATTCAAAGGACTTGATCATCGATATCTCATTATTCATAAACCAATACCAGATCAATATTTCACAGGAGTTATCGAGCCAATTGGTGGAAATTTCCAAGCAAAAATTGGACTCCAACTTACTCTCAACCGAAAGACAAGAGGACTTGTTCAACTCGGGCAACGACACGGGCAAAAATGGGATTAGCAACAAGAGTATCAGCAAATTTTTGAAAAACAAAAAGAAAATATGGCTAAACTACCAGATAGTAAACTATAAATTGCAAGACAAGAGAGACGATTTCATCAATTCGTTCATGAATTTGATAAACAACTCGTCGTTGAACTATGTGCTAACAGAACTATTGTCAAGCTCCTTCGAATGTATGAACGATCTCATCGAATTGAGAAACCAGGCACCGACAACGGTCAAGGAGATCGACTACCTCAATTGGAAATTCTTCATTCTCAACAAGTTGCCCTTGATCTTGAGTAAAAACCTTAAAATCAGCACCGAAAATTTCGAGGTCATCTTGGAGAAGAACTTGCCCATCTTGAACGACTTCAATTTGAAACTGGATTTTTTGAAATCGCTAGTGTGTGAGAAGTTGATCAAGTTGGAGAGATTGTACCACTATTTGGGAAGCAGTGCAAACAGTTTCAACGGCTCGGGAAACAATAATGGCAATGCTAGCACAAACTCTGATTCCAACCCTCCAGTCATTGAGATCAACGAGCTTCTAAAATACCAAAACGAGTCCGTAAGAGAGTTGAACAAGTTCCAAAGCTCGAATTTCATCCAGGCCTTGATAAATGAAAACCTTGTAGAGATTAATCCTGAGTTCACCACCATTGACGACGACAACAAGTTGTACAATTTCTTGAAGAACTTCAACTTGAAGAACCTCGAGCTCAAGTTCGAGTTCAGCTCCATCATCTCGAACACTATACTGAAGTTATGCGACGAAAAGGACTCCACCAGGCTAAGAAGATTGTTGTTCTGTCTCTCTGCAAATGTGGAAACCTTGGACGTGTGTATTTTCAATGGAGATCCAAACAAGATCTTGAACAAGTTGATCGAGATCTGTTGCAATTCGGATTATTTGAACGAGTCAATCACAATCCGCAACAGGTCCAACCAGGACATGGAGGACATCTCGATGTTCGGCGACGACGGTGGGGACGACGATATGGACATTGATATGGGTGCCGATAACGGCAGCAACGAGAACTACCAAGAGTTGTATACCGATTTTAGTTGCATTCTCATCCACATCATGTTCCTTTCGAGGAGATATCATTTGCAAATCCCAACCACCAGTAATAACGGCAATAAAAATGTGTTTATCTTGAATTTGCTCGAGAATTTCAAGCTCAGCCCTGCCAACGATGCCGATATCTTGGGGAACAACAAGCTCAAGAACCTCCAAGAATGGTACCACTCCATCTACAACGACAACGAGAGCTTGATTTCGGACGAGTTGATCGCCAAGACCAATCTCATCAACAGCTTCAAGTTGATTCCGATGATTTTCAACCAGTCGATGATCTCGTACTCGGAGGGCTTGATCACGATGGACTTGCTTATGAACGGGTTCGAGTTCTTCATGCAGCCGGTGTTGATAATCAACTTGATTCCCATTTTTTACAAGTTGAACGAGTTCTTATGGCTCGAGGGGGCTCTGATCTCGGACTTGGTATGGCAAATTTGTAATAAAATCTTGGATATAAGGTTGGAAGGCGAGTCCAAGTTGATGTTTGAGTTGATTTGGAGCTATCTCCTCCCGGACTTGATGAATTGGAACGAGTTGAAGTTGAATGACAACATGGACTACGTCAGTGTGATGCGCAAATTGAACGAGGGACAATCTGCAAGCACTGCAGTGGCTCCACCAAGGCTCTATGAGGCCAAATTCGTCCATTTCATGCACAATTTGATCAATTCGAACAGCATTCCGGATCTCTCGATTTACTACGAAGGCAATTTCGAGCTTTACAAGACTATAAACTTGATTTTGAAAGAATTGAAGAAAATAGCGCCAGAAGACTCCATCGAAGACTTGAAAGAGGCCAAGAATTTACCGTTTTTGAACTATTTGGAGATTTCCAGTTTTGGGCTATTGATAATCTTCCAATTCGACAAGAAAAACCTACCTTTATTGAAGAAGTTGCTAAACAACGAGACTCAATTCAACACCACCAACAAACCAATCATCGATTTGAGTTATCTCTTGAAGAAAAACCTCAACAACCAATTTGAAATGTATTGCCTAACTAAATTGGTGGAGAAAATCTGTATACATTTGTCTAATTTATAGAGGAAGAATCGTTTTCGACATCGTTTTCGATCCCGCTAACAAACACCTGACTTGACCGTTGGGATAATGATGGTAAATTATGTTGTAGATCCACATCATCAATCAAGACCGGCTCGGAAAACCTTCTCTCGGACACCATTACAGAGTCCAGACTCTCTTCTTCTGGCAGCGAGTCATCCCCAGGCGCTTCAAGTGAACCAGCTGATCCTGCAGCTGACCTCACCTTGGGCATATCGATGATTTCTGCATCTCCTGTCTCCATCTTCTCTATAGTTGACTCCTCTGTGCCCTCTAGGTCATATCCTACATCTATAAACCCACCGTCGTCGTCCATCTCGATGATGGACGGCTGTCTGAGGACCCGGTTCATCTTACGCTCGTTGAAATGGAACAATTTACAATCCTCCTGCATCAGGGCCTTCCATTTGTAATAATCCGACTCGTCCTTGATCAAGAACCCAATCAACATCGACGGGTCCAAGTCCCGAAGATGCAATTTCTTGAAATTACTGGTTCTGTAGGTGTCGATTGGCACCTTTTCGGTGGTGTGGCAGGTCTTTTGAGGAAGGTGTGGGTCGAAGTAGAACAAATAGTCGTCCTGGTAGCCGAAAAAGTAGTGAGACGACTTTGGACGGCCGCCGGCGATGCCCACTGCGTTTGGAACAGATAATGTTTTCTTGATGGAGCTCCAATAGAGCGGGTTTACGTTATCTACACCCAATCTGAGGGCACTTAATATGAGAACTGGATGAGTGGAGCCGTTTTCTTGAGCATTGGAATTGCTCCGCATCACTTTGAACAACTCATCCTCGTAAATATCACCTCCGTCTTCTGTCAAATACACTTTCAATCCGGATTTGTTTTCAGTGTTGCCGTTGTTACAAAGTATTTGGATGCTTCTCGATGCTGCAGTAGGGCCGAACCACTCGCCTGCACGCTTGCCACTATGAATTCCCTGTTCTATGAAGCGATGAATGGAGAATAAGGACTCTGGGGTGTCGAGGAACTTGTGAACGATCTGCAATAAGACATCCTCCGCCTGGGAATCGTCGTATCTCCAGCCCCTGCCTAACTCCAATATCACCAAGGTGTTCAGCAACAACATCTGCGATGTTCTGATCATGCAGCCCCACCCGACATCGCTGGTGAAGCCCGAATTGAAGTCTGAAATGGTGCCCGACCTGAAGAACTGTGCTATGGACATGGCCAACGGCGACGGTCCGCCTTCGGAAACGGCGATCAGAGGGAACCCGGTCCTGTAGGTGATCCAAATCTTGGACCTGACGTCGTCGATGAACTTTGGTGGCCATGGTTTCTTCTGTTCAACCATATAAAAAGACGACTCGTTATCAGCATCAAGGCTCTGATCAGGGGCGGAACCCGGGGCAGATTCTTGCTCAGGGGCAGGCGCAGGCGTAGTTTGGTGAGTAAGGCCAGAGGGGAGGCCACTTGGATCAGAGGTGTCATCACCCTCGGTCATATCGTTATCGTGGTCGATCGCGTTTGAATTACTGTCGCCATTGCCCAGCACATGCCCCACACTATTCACTCGCCCATCGACAGCGCTGTACCTCTCCCCCAATATTACCATCTCGTTCTTCCAGTCGCTATGGATAAGCTCATTGTTAAAAAACTGGTCAATCAATCTCATAACGTTGGGCATCCCGTAGAATTTATCGCCATTCTCATCTATGCTCTTGGAACCCATCATGACCGATTTCATATATTCCTATTCGCCAATACAATAACTTTCAATCACTCCTTCTTCCGTACCTCTGTCCCTTCTCTAGTGCTCTTAATTCCACTTAATTCACTTTTTTTCTCCTTTGTTTAACTTTTTCTCTACTCACTTTTCTCTGCTTACTTTTCCCTTATCAGATTGCTCATCTGGTGTAATGATGTAAAGCGCACAAAAAAAGGCTCAACTCGAGTTTTCAAGTTATTTTCTGTTTCATTAAAGGGCGGCTAAAGAGGACCAAAGCGAGCAAAGGCGACAAGATCATGGCAAAGAGACATAAAAACAAGGGCCTGAAGGCGCATAGTCACGGCAGGGGACTTAGTAAGAGCCGTGGGAGCTCGAAAGCGGGCCGGGGCAGGGGAAGAGGCAACGCTGCCGCGGATCGAAGTCGGAGTTACCCAGAGTTGATGGACTTGGAGGCGCCCCATTCGATGAAGCAGGCCAGCAGACGTCCCGGCCGCCGCATGATGGACGAAGTGGAGTTCACGTCGCGGGAGCGCGATGATACAATGAAGAAACCGTTGAGAAAGAATCCGATTGTCTTTGTGAAGGCCGTGGAGGTGTATGATCCTTCTGCGGATTTGTTTAAGAGAGTTAAGGAAGAGAGGAACAGGCGGAGGAATGAGGAAAAGTTGGTGGAAGAAGCTGGGGAAGCGGCTGGGGAAGACCCGGTGGAGTTGGAATATGGCGAGAATGGTTCTAAAACTGAGCTGGAACAACCAGTGTCGGTGCTGTTCTCGGCCCCATCGTCCACTGATAGTGCCACTGACATTGCCAGTGACGGTGCCATTGAGATTCCTGTCAATATTATCACTGAAAAGGACACAAATAGGGACACAAATGAAGGCCCAAATGAAGAAATCAAAGGAGCGAAGTCTCATTTGTCGAATTATGAAGAAGAAGATACTCAAAGTGCTGATTTTGACCTGACAAATAAAGAAGAAGATCGTAAAATTGCTGTATCTGACCTGTCAAACGAAGAAGAAGACCGTGAAAGTGCTCTGTCTGAATTATCTGACCCGGTAAACGACTTCCAATACACCAAAGAATCCCCGGCCAGCCTTCCAGACGACGAACCACTCTTTTTCATCGACGAGACAGGCGACTCCTCAGTAGAAACACCTCAAATACAGATCAAAGCTACCGATCTCCCGTCTAACAACCCCAAAAAGAGAGTACCGCAGTCATCTGACACCACTGCGGCATCGCCCCCTCCTGCTTTGGAGTTCGACCCCATGTTCAGCATCGGGAAAGTGCATCTCAACTCGAGAATCGCCGAAGATGGCTCGTTAGAGGCGCAATTGCCCCGCGTAGACAGATACAAGGCTGCCCAGGACTACATCAGCCAGATCATGCGTAATAATAACATGTATGTCGAGGAGGATGACGACGAAATGGGCACTTCCGAAGAAGAGTTCATCATGAATGCAGACGAGGACGACGAGGAAGACGAGGAAGACGACTATGAAGTCAACAGCATCAAAAAATTGTCTCTTGAAGAGCTGCCAGCAGCCAAACACTCTGATTACGGACCAGAGTACGGGTTTGCCGAAGAAGACTATCTGTTCGATATCAGCAGCATCGAAATCTCCAATGTGCGGTTCGGTGCCGGTAGCAACAAGCAGTTCTACCTGCGGTCGTATCTGATTCTTGGGCAGGACGACTTCGTTTGGATGGACTCGCACGACTTGGGCGACTTTCTTATAGACAATGGCATGGCTGGGCACCGTGTAGAGCTGTATTACCAGTACGTAATGACGAATTTGGGCGTAATTCCGGCGAATGACCAAGGCCCGGAGGACCAACCAAACTATTCTGACGTTTATATCTCCGAGTCCGAGCAGGAGAACGATGAGCACGACGATTATAACGAGTCGGAGTTGGACAGCGACGATGACGGTATTGGAACATTGATGGAATACGCCAGTAAAGGTAAACTTTTCTCTCATACTCGCGAGGACGACATTCCTTCCACCGAGACCATCAAAACCAAGGGCAAAGGCAATCGCAGGACTTTGGATTTACAACATCTCGACGACATACTGTTGATGGAGTCGTTGCAAGACCAATATATAACCCATAAGAAGTCTCGTAAACTGAAGAAACTGGATGCCAAGTCCGGATCCAAAGAGCTGGAGGAAGCAAAACACAATTTGGCTATAAAATACCCGTTCAGCATGCATATCAAGGACATCAAAGAGGAATTCGAGTTGTTTTTGCATGATGGTAATAGAACGGCATTGACTTTCCCACCTTTAGATCCACATGGTTTGAAGACGTTGAAGAAGTTGGCCGATTTTTATAACATGAAAAGTCGTAAGTTTGGCAAAGGTTTGAATACGCATATTGTATGCATAAAGTCCAAGCGGACTTATAGATCGGTGCCGTATTACAATGATATAGGTCGTGTGTTGAAGCAGAGACCGGTTTTCAATAGAACCGATGTGAAGAGGGCCAAAGATGAGATTGCCAACTCCAAAGACGGATCCAAATCAAGAACTGGAGGCGGTGTGAAGAGTAAAGCACATGTGAAGGAAGGTGATATCGTTGGATTCACTGCTCCAGAGATCGGACAAGAAAATATCGGAAGAAGGATGTTGGAGAAGTTGGGCTGGAGTAAAGGTGAAGGTCTTGGTGTGGATAATAGAGGTATTAGTGAGCCCATTTTTGCCAAAGTTAAGAATACGAAGTTGGGTATTAAATAGTAGGGTGGGATTTTTACAATGCAATGACGTCGACTTTTTCTCCCATATTTAGCATATCTGTAGACACTTTATCCTAGTCTGATGCTAATACTGCCTGGGGGTTAGGGAGTCAGCCCTAGTTATGGTAGTGCACACCGTGCTAATACCCAAGCCTGAAAATTGAAAACTAAATTTTTTTATGATGAAAATTAATTTCACATAGTAAAAGCAGGGATAAAGACGAGTTGAATTCACTTGATAATCGTATTGGGTCGGTGTAATAGGTCCATATCAGGTATACCGTCGTTGTTTGCAGAGCGTCAGTGGTCCAAAATACAATACAAAACATCTATTATTTGTTTTAAATTCATCTATCATCCATCACACGTCAGTCCAGCTTACAATAATACTCAAATAAATACAAAATGGTAAGTTATACCTCATAACCTTAGCAGGTACAATGCTATGAATAGTTGCTAAACAGTTCAAAGTACCGTGCAATTTCAAATTTCAGTGAGATTCCATATACTAACCCACTTTTCATCGCTTTAGTCGGCCTTAATCAATAAGAAGACCAAGATGTCAGATTTGATAAATTACCGTATTAAAGTGACAACTTTAGACGGACGACAATTTGTTGGTAAATTGTTATCATTTGACAAGCATATGAATTTGGTGATAAGCGAATGTGAAGAATTCCGAATTACAAAGAAGTCGCAGCAATTATTGGCCAAACAGGCAAAACAACTGAAGAAAATTCTCGATGAGTCCAAGATTGTGGAAGATAAAAGATTCTTGGGGTTGATCATTTTAAGAGGTGAACATGTGATCAGTTTGAGTGTAGAAGGGGGATTGAGTGGGAAACCGATATTGAAGAAGAGCGAGGCAAATCTGAACAAGGTCACTCCAAAAGGCACAGCTAAGGTGTTAGGATCTTCTACCGGGAATAATAGAATGTTGAGCAGTAATGGTGCTGGTTCCAGTGCAGGAACTGGAGGTCCGATTAGAAACACGGGAGCAAGAAGATTCAATCCTCCACCGGGATTCAAAAGGTGAACTTGGATAGTTTAGGTTCTCAATTGTATAATAGATCGTTTCAATAATAAAGCTTGTAGCTTTAGCAACAAGTTGAACAGTATGCCTGGTGTGGTGATGTTCACGGGCTCTACTTTTAGTCGTGTTCTTGGTGCAAACTACAGCGGGCTCACATCGGAAAGGTCGTGTCCTGAGTCCCGAGATCGTTTGATTTAATTACAAATTCTATTTTAGGAGCAGAAAACAGAGAGGCGAGCTTTCGCTATAAACTTGAAACTCACAAGACACGACCAAGCAATTGGCGGAGTAAATTTTTCAACAAGTTGCTTTTCACGCGCCTAAATTTGATCTCATATTGGGAAT
Organism: Nakazawaea ambrosiae; assembly: GCA_024271865.1. Classification (NCBI taxonomy): domain Eukaryota; kingdom Fungi; phylum Ascomycota; class Pichiomycetes; order Alaninales; family Pachysolenaceae; genus Nakazawaea; species Nakazawaea ambrosiae. The sequence goes on from JANBXG010000002.1 coordinate 892,827, forward strand.
TTGGTTTTTATAGCCGAAGAAGCAAGTTAAGAAAGAATGTAGTGTTGTGATTATGCTGATTTAGAATTTGGGGTGGCAATAATTGGGAGAAGTGGTGTTTTGTGGAATCAGTATTATATTAGATTTTGTATCAGTAAAATGGAAGTTGTAGATCAAAGCAATCTTGCTGGGGAGGAAAAGGGAACCGGAGGGTAAAGGAGAGGTAACAGAAGGCCCACAAAAGTTGCACCAATGCTGATAAAAGACACTTGGAATTCGAAAGAAAGAAAAAAAAAAGGATCCAATTCCTACTGCTCCACACCGCTCCTTACTGCTCCTCTCTGATCAAATTCCATAGCTGCCGTGCAACTTCCACATACTTCCTTCATGCACCTTGATACGCACTTCATGTCAGAGATTAGTATTCAAAATATATGAAATCACCAAATGCAGTAAACAACTCTTGGAAAAAGAAAAGAAAAAAATAAAAAAATAAAAAACGAAAATTTTTTTCTCTTTTTCCTCCCTGGACCCATACTAATAAGTCCATTATTAATAGTAAATTATGATTTTCTTGAACGAGGAGTCAGCAAAAAAAAAAAATTTTCCAAAAATTTTCGCTTTTTCTTTTTTCTGCTCAATTTTTTTTTTTAAATTGTCATGTTGATTTTATCGTATTAAGCCTTCTATTTAAAAAACAAGTATTCCGCATTTTTTTTTTCGTTTTCTCGAAATAAACCAAACGAACCCTTTTTTTTCATCCATATAATCAAGATATATATATATTCATTCATATATATAACTTATTATTATTGAAGAAAAGACTCATTGTTGCAACTTCTCGGCTATTGAACAATTTCCCGCATATCGCTTCAAGTCCTTTTCGATTTTGACGATATCTCAAATTCTCAATAGTTCTCGGTTAGCGCTGTATTCTTTATTTTGTTAACTAGGTCTGTGCCATTTAATCCATCCAGATTAAATCATCCATCACGTTCCCAGATTCAAATAAAGTTTCAAGAGTTTACAACATAAAAGAGAAAGTCAATCTAAAGGAGATATTCATTTATTAATCCTTTTAATTATTTCTTCTTTGAACCCCATAAAAAGAATTTAAATTGTGGCCATTTCCAAAAGGCTAAATCAAAAAAAACTTCACAAGGTCGAGCTTTTAACTAAGTAATCGATCAACCCAAAACCCCACATTCTAACACATCAATCATTGAAAAATATAATGTTCCAAACAGATTATTATCATCACCAGCAACCAACTGAGTCCCAGTTGCCTCCTCAACACCACCACCAACATTTCCCTCAACATTCCCGTCATTACTCATCCTACCATCAACCAGCATTGCCGCAATTTCAGCCACATCACTCCCACCATTACTCCACAAACACGTTTTTCCCTCAACAGCGCCCTCTCCCAGGTCAGCAACTGGATTTCTTCCATCTGCAACCGCTGCTGGGCTACATCCCTCTGCTGCTGCTGCCTATTCCTCCATTACCACAACTTGCTCCGGCCCCAGAGCTGCAACAAGTTGCCGGAGGTGTCTCTGCGGTATTGGACTATGACGTCGATGAAATTGTCAAGTTCATCACCTTGTTGGGTGTGAACATTTTCAAGCAAACCGACTTGACTTTTGCCAAGTCGTTGGAATCCAAATTGAAACATGTCATCACTGCCACCAGATTGCCAAAATCGACCATCTTGTTGTCAGTCTTGTACTTATCCAACAAGGTTGCCGCCGCCGCCAACAATGGAGACTCGGGATCCGATGATATCTACACCAATGTGATTATCTCCTTGTTGTTGGCCAACAAGTTCAATGACGACTCTACGTTCACAAATAAGTCATGGTCACATGCTTCTGGTTTAGAAATCAAGTTGATCACTAGGTGCGAGATTCAGTTCTTGACCTTGTTGAACTATGATTTGAAAACCATCATGGAGGATGATTCCTTCAGAGTGTTGGAGAACTCATTTGACGACTGGTGCTTGAACAACAAGCAGAAGCAGCTTGATGCCACGGCCCAGCAACTGCTGCAAATCCATCAGCTGCAACAGCTTTCTCCTTTGGAGCCTCAACAGCCGCAATTCCTCTCTTCCCCTGTGTCTTCGTATTACTCGGCACCATCAACGGCTGCTCCGATTCCTCAGTCTTATCTGACACCATTGCAGTACGTTGCACCACAACTGCCCCCACTTTCTAGTGCCGGCAGCTCAGATGCGGGATCGTTCAACAACGGCTACCCAATGTCGTCTCCAATCGCCAATCCTTACGCCAATCAGTACTACCAGGGATCGTACTACAACGATTACTACCGTTTGCAACAGCAACAGCAGCAACAGCAACTGTTGGGTTACTACTACGGTTTAAACGATCAGTTCGTCTCATGTTACTAGTTTAGGCCAAGAAGTCACACCTGTTGATTTTTTGTTGGTTACCTGATTAACTATAGTCATGGATGCATTCGGACGGCGTCGGTGGACCACCACCATACCCCGTTCTATTCTTTTTATCATGTTTTTTTTCCATTGGAGGGTTTTTTTTCTTAGAGTTTTTCTTACAGAGTTATGCCAGTTGAACTCCTAGTCAGCTGTCAAAAGCAACAAACCAAGACCGAAAAAACAAACCGACTCCACCACTTCCCTTTCTTTCAAGATGAAAAAAAGAAAAAAAAATAAAAACAATAAAAATCAAAAAATCAAAAAAAAATCATATGGTTCAATTACGCCATATCAGAAAAGTTTCATCTGATTATTTTCAAATTAATATATTTGCTTGTTTATTTGTTTGTTTGTGTTTCATTCGTCTGGAGTGGAGAGGTGAACCTCTTTACTTGTGATGCGAATTTATAAAGCGAAAAAAAATTGAAAACCAGAAAAAAAATCGTTTTAATAATCAAAAGTCCTTCTCACTTGAGGACAAGATTGGAATCGCTCGATTCTCTTCTTTTCTTTTATTTTTTAATAGTTTTTTGAGCTTGATTATGTTATCTCGTCTCTTGTTTGGCCCTTGATTCTCGAACCATCTCGAATCATGCTCCAAATTTTTCAGCCTTCTGTTTTTTTATTATTTTTTTTAAGTTTTTTTTTTTATTTGGTTTTTTTTCTCAGCATATTTTGTCCATTGAATTAACGATTATATAGAAACTGTTCTTTGATTGAGAATAGATATAACAGGTATCCAAGTGTTGGGCAATTTATCTTGATAAATCTTGCTTGTAGTTGTAAAAGAATTGAGATTTCTAATTGAAAATATGTAACTCAAGGTTTCAGCTGATAATGTAGGTGGAGAATGAATATTAATCGCTCATACTAGAATTGGTAAAAATACACACGAAAAAGTCACTAGTTAAACAAGAGCTAGATTAAAGAGGAATCGTGAATTACAATGGACTACATTCGTTATTCATTTGGGATCAAATCTCTCTTACAGATGTATACTCCATGTAATGATCTTCCCAGAATTCATATTTTGCGAACACTAAAACCAAAATGAGAAGAATGAAATAATAGCTAATATTTATCTATTATTTTCCCTTTTTTGTATCTATCACACTCTTAGTTGATCGTTGTATTGTCTAGCGAGTCTAAATTTCGATCGGTCTTTGATTCGCTGCAGTTGACTTATGCTTTATCGTTCTCTTGTAATTCGCCCTGATAAACTATTGTACATTATCTTTACTTTAAATTGCTCTTAGAACTGTTTCCCACTTTATCTTTATCTTTTTCTCCTATCATTATCTTAATCAACCAGCTTACGTAAGAATTGGGCAACTGCAGTTTGATGCATTTTTCTTGATGAGGGCGGAGTTGATCCTCCAATGACTAAGGAAGGCCAAAAGTTCTAAGTTCACTTGGTTCTCTGTGAATATAAGCCAGGATTCATGAACAATTTAATCACTTTTACGAGGGTTGATGCTTCCTAGTTTAACTGTAGTAGCAATCACCTATCGCTCAAAACGGCAATTTACTTTTACACTAGGTGCGTTTTTCATGCGAGAGAATCTCGATTTCTCCTAACGTGGCATGGGTTATAATAAAAATTTAACTGTGGGGGTTATTTTTTTTCTTTGCACTTGACTCGCTAGGTGAAAGGAACATCTGGTAGACACTCCAGTAAAATTATGGGTCTAGTAATGTTGGGCCGAGTAATATCGGCGAAATAAATCAACAGCGCCTTTATGTTCCACCTCCGCTTAAAGACATGCAATAATCCGGTATTTTGTACCTGTAAGGAAACTACATAGGTGAAAACTTTTCAGCTTTTTTCAGGTCGATAAGAACAAGTTGAAAAAGTTCGGATACCTCCGAACTTCAAAAACTTGTTGCGGCGATATTTTTTCATGTGCCCTGTAAATTAGAAAAAAAAAAAAAAATCAGATGTGGATAAGCATTTTGGCGAGCTTATTGGATGAAGTTTGATTAGTTAATGTAGCCGTAAAAAAGGACAAGGCCGATTGTGCAAGACTTAAGGTGGCATTTCCTGGGGCCTACAGGTTGTTTGTCAGCGTCTCTGCTTAATCCCTGAGGGTCTTCTTATTATTTCCCCATGCTTAACACTCTGATAAGGATCAGCAGTTGTGTTATCGATGGGGCTCAAGGTTAAAGATTCATATGCCGGTCTCTTTTAAAATTTGAAGGTCTAAAGGACACTAATTTCTGTTCGGAAAATGCCTTTTAAAACATGAAAAAAGAAAAGTTCGCCGTGAAAGTCTAGTTCGCACAGAGCCTGATCCATTCATTCAAGAACATTTGGAAGGATTAACAATTCAACCGTCATTCCGTTCTTAGTTCAAGCGAGTCGGAGTAGAGCGTGATGATTAGTTGCATATAGAAGTTTGAACTTAATGGAGTTTTTTTCTTGTGAGTGCATAAACAAGAGCTGAAAATGGAACCCTCCGAGATATCGGCTTGTGTCCATTACTCTACATTTGCAGCCAATATGATATCTACTTTGTGACATTCTGTCAAGCCGATTGAGTAATTCAAGTTACCGTCACAAAAAGGACAGGGAAGGCTTTTTTCTGTGCCCTTCTTTGATCTTATCGTATATTGTACGTTTTGCAGCTGGGAATTTAAAGTTATGTTTCTATCTTTTTTTGTCGTACATTCGTATTGCCTAAAGGAAGCGAGCCCTCGCTTTACTGCCGCAATATATTTTTTTTTCTATTTTCCAAGAGACATACTCATCACATCAAGATTAAGGTCTTAGTTTGGCAGGAGATACGTTCTTGGAGAGATTTGATTGGTAAATTTGCGGACCTTATCTGAAGCAGCGTACTGACTATACTTGAATAGTTTTGCAATCAATTCTCAGCTTCCTTTGATGCTTCTTGTCAAGCTCCTTGAATTCTTTCCAACCTTCATACACTCGATCACCTCTTCGTCGTTTCTCTTCCTCTGCCGTGTGCCGTGATCCTTTCTCGCTTTGCTCCGTCCTCGTGATCACAAAATAAAAAAAACAGACATCGATTCCCTCACAGCCAAGAGTCAAAAAAAAATTTTACATTATCGACCGAGAAAAAAGGAAAAAAAAATCCTCCAGCAAATAATACTCTGCATGGACTATCTCTTCACTACTGGGAAAAAGAAAAGATAACGGAAAATAACGATGACAGAAGTGAAAAAAAAATTTCTTTTCTCATCTTTGCAGCCAAATGAGAATTCAAAAGAGATAAGCAAATCATTGTTCTACTACAAGCCACTGGCATCAAAAAATAAAAAAAGTTGTACATATAAGGGACAGCAGATCTGCTGTTGGATTGAAAAAATTTTGTGAGATTTGGAAGTACCAGGATCACATTCATTGTTCGGATCATCGACATCAGCATTCAGCACAAAAAATAAGAACAGCTCATTTCCAATATGGATGTTGTCCAGACTAAATTCAGAAAGGTGGTCAAGAAATGGACCACCAAAGAGGGTTTGCTCGGGGACTACGATTACAAATATCTTTTCACCCCAAAGATACCATTCATGCATCAACCTGTCAAGGTACAGCCTTTCTTCGGTTTGAACAGTGATATGCCTTTGTTCTTAGGGTTCTTGTTAGGTTTACAACATCTGTTATCCATGTTGGCTGGTGTTGTCAGTCCTCCTATCATCATTGCCGGTACAGCCAACTTGAGCTCTGCCCAGGAACAGTACTTGGTCAGTTGTTCCTTGATCGTTTCTGGTATCTTATCAGCCATTCAAATCACCAGATTCCACATCCCAAAGACCCCTTACTATATAGGAACAGGAATGGTGAGTGTTGTCGGTACCTCGTTTGCTACCATCACCATTGTCTCCAAAGCCATTCCAATGATGTACACCAACGGTCAATGCCCTGTCGCTGCAGACGGCACTCAATTGCCTTGTCCAGATGGCTACGGTGCCATCTTGGCCACCGGTTGTTGCTGTGCCTTGCTTGAAATCTTGCTTTCCTTCTTGCCTCCAAAAGTGTTGCAAAAGGTGTTCCCACCTTTGGTCACCGGTCCTGTTGTCATGTTGATTGGTATTTCATTGGTTGCCAGTGGTTTCGAAGACTGGTTGGGAGGCTCTGGATGTGTAGGCTCGACCTGTCCTTCTGTGGGAGGTCCTCAGGCCCTGCCTTATGGATCTGCCAAGTTTATCGGTTTGGGTTTCTTGGTGTTTGTCACCATCATCTTCAGTGAGAAATGGGGCTCGCCAATCATGAAGTCGTGTGCCGTTATCGTTGGTTTGTTGGTGGGTTGTATCGTTGCTGCTGCCTGTGGCTATTTCGACAGATCCTCCATCGATGCTGCCCCAGCTGCCACTTTCATGTGGGTCCACACTTTCAAATTGAAAGTGTACGGTCCTGCAGTTTTGCCAATGTTGTCTCTTTACATTGTCTTGATGATGGAGGCCATTGGAGATATCACTGCCACCTCCGATGTCTCGAGAGTGGAGGTTGAAGGTCCTGTGTACGAGTCCAGAATCCAAGGTGGTGTCTTGGCCGATGGTTTCAACGGTTTGTTGAGTTGTCTTATGACCGTCACCCCAATGTCCACTTTTGCCCAAAACAACGGTGTTATCTCCATCACCAAGTGTGCCAACAGAATCGCTGGTTACTGGTGTTGTTTCTTCTTGATCGTTATGGGAATCTTTTCCAAGTTTGCTGCCGCCTTGACGTCCATTCCTAAACCGGTCTTGGGTGGTATGACCTCGTTCTTGTTCACCTCTGTTGCCGTTTCCGGTTTGAAGATCATCTCCACCACTGAATTCACAAGAAGAGACAGATTTATCTACACCTGTTCCCTTGTCATTGGTCTCGGTGCTACCTTGTACGACGACTGGTTCGAAAACGTTTTCACTTACAGTGGTGACAACCACTCGTTGCAAGGTTTCTACGATGCCATTGTCTTGGTCTGTGAGACCGGGTTCGCCGTTGCCGGTTTCGTTGGTGTTATCTTGAACTTGTTGATCCCACAGGAATCAGACGAAGAAGAAGAAGCCCTTGAAGAGGAATTGATCGAGGGAAATATCATGTATGAAGGAGGAGAATCGAGCTCGCACCACTCTCACAACAAATCTTACACCGAAACAACTGAAAAGCAAATTCAATCTGCTGTGTAGTTGAATCTTGCACATTTTTGTCATATTTCCAGTTTTCATCGTCTCGTTTCCTTGTAGCTTCACTCGAGTTAGCTTTACTCGAGTTAGCTTATTGTTTTTGCACTTGTGTTGGATTATTATATCTATTTATTGGTCTATTTCTTTTTCAAGCCATTTCCTTAGCGTTTGTGATTTTACCTATCGTTTCCAAAATACTATTTGAATGTTTTTGACGTTTTAATGAGAGTGTAGATTGTATAATAGTGCTGGTGCAGTATTGAAGCAGGTGCTGGAGGGTCTTACCGGTGTTACAGTCGTATGCACTCGGTCTGCAAGTTCCGAATGAGGTTCAGCATACACACCAATCGAAATCTGGGCAGTTAATTGAGTCTGTTTACAGTGGTGTGACGATGTTTTAGAATCTTGACGTTACTTGGTGTGGAGATAATTTGGAAGTTGTTCAAATTTAATGGTATCGAGCTATATCAGGTGAGATCATGGTATCGAGTTACTTCGGTAAGATCGTGGTTGAAGTTATTAGAGTGTGTGAGCCTCCTTATAAGTAAATAGCAACTCTAAAGCATGCTTACTCCACAAAATTAGCCTCCTTATCTTGATTCTCGAACACTTGTTTGTGAAACCCCTTCCTGGCGACAATCACTGATTATTCCACTTATAACCTATTTCCTCCAAATTCAACTGGACCAAATCGCCCTCTTTTTCCAATATATAAATAATATAATTCCAATTCACATCTAGTATCACAAATAAATTTACCACTCCAACTATCCTTAACAGCAACTAACCCTAGCACAACTAACCCTAGCACAACTAACCCTAGCACAACTAACCCTAGCGCAACTCCCAATAACTCACATCAGGAAACCACCAACCTTCGCTCACCATCAACTCTTTCACAGAACCCTGATCCCCCTCCCCCGCAAAAAAGCCTGCGGAAATACCAAAAAAAGCTTGACATCTTCAAATCGTTTTTCCGAAATTAATTTTTTCTCTTCTTTTTTTTTTAGCAATATTTCGTAGGACGCACAAAGGGTATTAAGGATACAAAAGAGTGAACCGATTGATACTGAAAAGTCCGCAAATGACCAATCAAATGTCACAGAAACACAGTCTTCTCGATCTAGGAGGAGACATCATTGCCTCGGAGATCATACCAAACTTGTCTCCCCAAGACATTCAGGCCTTGGGCTCCACATGCCAGTACCTTCGCTCTATCACCAATGAACCTGCAGTATGGCATCAGTTATACACAAAAGCCTTCGGAGTTGAGCCAACACCCTTCGTCATGTCGCAGTACAAGTGGCCTGAACTCTTCAAAATGCGGAAATCTGCCAAATTGATGACCTGGGGAAAGTCTACCGGGGGCAGATTGGGCTACTCAATGCGTAATGTGCCTAAAGAGCACGTCTCGAGAAGAGGAGTGCAGTCAAGCGTCACCCGCCCAACGATAGTCAGCAATATACAGGAGACGGTCATGGCAGACGTGTCTGCAGGGGGGTTTTCGTTCCAAGTACTCACCAGCGAAGGTGATTTATACTACACTGGTGTCACTTGGAACGGCGGCCTAACGTCTGGTCCAGGACCTCTGGAAGCTGACCAGATCTCCGAGCCCGACAACGAGTTGTCGCAACCCCCACCAACAAGCACTTCGCGGATCCCAGAAATGGGCTGGTTGGTCAACACACCTTTCAGATTGGGCGGGGTCATCCCACTGCCCCGTAACGGTGTCCCACCACCGCCAAGACCGGGCCTGAGACCTCCGCTCCCTACTCCAACCCCAACTCCGACAGTGATGCCGGATGTAGTTGTGCACACCGAGCCTCCCGAATTGCGCCATTCCGACGATGTGGAGCCAATTCCTAGAGACCGTCCGAACACTGCCGATGGCTTCATCAACAGGTTGACTACCGGGTCCAAGATCGTCTCAGTGAGCAGTGGCCGGTCGCACGTGATTGCCTTGGACGACTCGGGCCAAGTGTGGACCTGGGACCACCCGAGACAACGGTCTGTGGGACTCAAACTCAAATTCGTAAACGAAAGAGACGAGCCTCTCAACGATTCCAACACTATCATCTCAAAGATCATCGCAGGTTGGAACTTGAGTTGTTGTTATATGTTGAATATAGGCATTGTGTACTGGACCAGCAGAGACTCCTATCGTGGGGAGTTGGCAGAGATTCCGCAGAAAGCAGTGAAGGCGCACTATAAAGTGATTCCGGGCACGGGACTGACGTCGGGTCCTCAAAAGATTATCGATATCGTTGCAGGCGAGTCGTTTATCGTCTATTTGACACTGCTGGGGAAACTCTACAGAGTAGATATCCACGGCGACCAGGATACCCCTTCTGTCTACGAGCTTGCTAGGTTCAATTCTTACCTCACAAGACATACAGAGTCCTCTTCAGACACCCCTCCCAAATTTGTAAGACTCTCAGGTGGCACGTTTCGTACTTTCGTCGCCATCAGTGACGAGGACTTGGTTCTTCTCGGCACCAAAGACTCCAATAGTCCCGAGGTGATTCCGGAGTTGCAAAAAAAAGGTGTTATATCTGTGGCAGTCGGCGACTACCATTGTTTGGCATTGACCAAAGACGGCCAGCTCATGAGTTGGGGCTTGGAATCCGAACATTGTGGGTGTCTCGGCTTAGGAACTTCAGAGCCCTTTGTCCTGTCTGGTGCCGGTGAGATCGTCGGAAGAAACGGATTCAGGGTCTCCAAGCCCACTAAAATCGACATCGAGGGGAAGGTATTGGCAATTGGTGCTGCTGGCTGGCAAAGTTGTGCAATAGTCGACATTGAAAATATTTGAAATAACCGTTCTACATCTTTTTTTTATTCAAATAGTTTTATATGATCCAAGTCTCCGAAATTAATGTTGATTGTTTTGAAAGCCCATCTCAATTGGCTGTTGGTCCAAAAACTGGAGCAGCCTGAAATAAATTAAATAACTCTATAAAAGAACTGAAAGAAAATAATATCATTGCATAACACACACTGAAGCAGCACTCAAGCTTCAGGTCAACTGAGCTTAAAGCCTAACATTCGCAGTTAACCCATTTCCGGAGTAAACCAAATCCAAAGTGAATTCCCCTATCGAGAATCGGAAAATCGCATCGCCATGCACTTTCAAGTCCCCATTCAACGCCTTCCTCAAGATGTTACCACCTATTCCAGTGGAAAAAGTGATTGGCAACCTCGGTGTCTTGTAAAGACCAGGGGGGACAATGAGTATTTCCTGCCGTTCAAGATGGCCCAACATGGTGCCTTCATATGACGCTTGCAGCTTGATGATCTCGATGATCACCTCGTTATTTGTGAGGGGGTTGTATACAGTGAATTCGATCTCAGATGTCATTATATGCATCGTGGAACTTACTATAAAACCCTCACTGTCATCGTAGCTCATTTTTGGCAATACTAACTCAGCGGATAGCCCGTCTATGACTCTGGAAAGTTCGGGAAACGATGGTAGACTCTTTTCATGACCAGAGACAGTTATTTGTGTGTCATTCCCGGAAAGGTAGGAACTGAGCAACCTTTCAAGTCTTGTGATCGATTTCTCTGGCTGGTCCAGATTGAACCTTTCAGGATTTATGTAAAGTAATATGGAAGTGTTGAAACATGCGTTAGAAGGGATCGTTGGAATTTGACTAGAAGCCACCTCACCTAATTGGAATTCTGAGTCGGCACCAAAAACCACACTGACTGGCATGTCGTCTAGGTTGACATCTACTGGGAAAGGATTTAAAATCTCAATATCTACTAATAAAGTGACTGAAGACGAATCTGATTCAACAACGATAACGTTTTGAATCGACGTATTCAAGCCAGACAAGAGCAAATCCATATCTTGCGGCACAACAGGCACAGAGAAGTCTTTCAAAGAGACCGGCAACTCATACAACGGAGAACTGAAGATGGGTGTGTCGACGTCCACGGCATTTATCGATGTTAAATCCACCGTCGTCTCATTTCCGGAGAGGATATTGTCAACAAGCCAGGAAGTCTTTTCGGGATCTACGATATCTATGGATAAATCCTGGATGTTTATATCAATCACGACGGTGTCGTCGGTGTGATTGATATTGATCGGTTGCCATTGGGTATCCAGAGAAAATTTACACATCACTGTGTTATCTACCAGAAGTGATACTGAAGATTGAAACCGAGTGATCTTGAATTCCGAGTATTCTTTTACAAGATCGGGGGCCACTAATACTAAGCGGAGGGAGGAAGACACAAGAATGGATTTCTCCTGGTCGTCCAAGCTTACTTTGAAATCAGTTACATTATAACCAATCAAGTAGTCTTGCCAGGTCATTCGATAACCTCTGGTGATCTGGTCGATGCCTAAGGAAACAGGAATGTTAATCCGTTCGAGGATGAACTGGAGCCAAAGAGGCAATGAGTAATCGCCTGAAGAGCTTGCAGTTACGTAGATACTTCTTGAGAGATCGTTACTCAAATAATGGACAAGAAAGTGGTTCAAAGGTGACAACTTGCGGCCGGGGCAGCTGTGGACAATTTGCTTTGGTAACTGAGGAATCTCAAAATCCAGTTTGAGATTGATTTTGGAGAAGGGCTCGATCACAATGTGGCTTGTCAAGACGGAACCGAACATCTTAAGTCGATCTTTACGGCATAGTGGTAACATTATGTCCCAATGTAGCTTACCAAATTGTAAATCAACAGGTAAGAAAAGAGTTTTCGTTGTGAGCTCTATGTTTCCAGACACCAGATCTGGGTCAGACTGTAAATGAATGTCGAATGAATCGATCAAGTCGTTTGGCACTTGATGGAGGAGATCAATTGAGACTAACTCGTCGATGTCGTAGGTGACACCTTTATAGTTTTTCAAGTTGGAAGCGACGTCAAAATGGAACGATCCAGAGACGGTCAAGTTGACGAAGTCTTCACCGGCCAGATGAAGATCCAAAAGCGAGTTCAACAACAAAACAGCACTTGTCGAGATGACACTGACGGTGGAATCGAACTCCAACGTCGTTATGCCACCATCAGACAAGTCCAACGTCATTACCGGTGGAATCACCCTCACAAGTCTGTGCATATCTTGAACGTTTTCCACCTCTACAAATAGGTCTACAGGCGACAACGGATGAATAGTCACCTGCCCCAAGATGATGCTGGCCGTCAAGCCGATCAATCTGTTGATCCAGCCCACCACAGCAGTATAGTCGAATCTCACCGACACCGCCACATGGACATCAACGCCCACGTCCGACACACCAACAATGCCGATCTGCTCGATATCGATATACGAGGCCTGGGTCAAGATGGCCTCTGCCTGCCGCGACAGGTACAAATATATGGTCAAGCAGACAGCCCCTAAAAATATTATCAGATGGGCAAAGCTGGGGTATTTCTTGTACAAGTCCACAAAGAACTTGAGTAGCCACGTTAGTGTGGACGGCGAGGTGATGCCACCCGAGAGTATAGCGCCGCTGTTGGTTAGGAGGTCATTCAATTCATCTGTTGCTTGTAACAGGCGCACACCTTCTGGCTGCAGTTCTCGTGTCATTATGATTTCATTGGCCGTGACGCCATCGCTACATTCGTGTAGCGTGGGCGGGTCTTTGAAAAGTAGAGGGGTGGTCTCTGACAGATCTGGATCTTCATTCAGTTGGACAACCAGTTGGTTTTCATGCTCCACCTCGTGCTCGGTCTCCTCTTGAATATTGTTGTTACCATTTTGGTTCAATTTGACGGCATTCAACGTGACAACTCCTTCCCTGGTCTTTGCCCCTATATCCAGATGGCGTAGAGTTGATTGTATAAAAGGTGCAGTGTGATACACAGAAGACGATTCAGACCTATTGGGGGAATGGTCCCCTTTCGAAGGCCGCTGCTCGTCCACATTTTCCAAGTCTGGTGACATATCACACAACGCTGTGGAGGCGTTCAAACTTGATCCTATGGAGATGTGCCATTAATAAATAGCACCAAGAGAAGGCAAGTTTTTTTATTTTTTTTATTTTTTATTTTTTTTTTTCTTTGCGAAGCCCTTCCGTTTTGTCTTTTATTTTTTGACTATCTTGGGCTTTAGTGTTGGTGAAATGTGAGGTAGAAGAGGATGGTGTGGGTGGTTTTGGCTTGAAATTGTCGGGAAAACGAAGGTGGTTGTGAAAGTCGTTTGAAGAAGTTGTGCGGACTCTTTCTGAGCAGTAGCAGGTCCTTGAAGTTCCCATTCTTCGCTGTGTGAGTAGCTGAAAGATCATAGAGGACAAATTTCAAGTGAGACAAAATGCATGGGGGGTTCGATTCTGCCCCTTGACCAGTGAGCATTTTATCATATTTCAATCAAATCTGAAAAGTGTACAAAGAAGGAGTAAAAAGGGGTTGAAACAGCTAAAGCATTGTTGTGGAAGGGACCGGGTTCGCGTTCTGGATCCACATTAGGAACATGGATTACCCCGAATGAAACACCCTCCTCGTGAAACACCTGTTAAACACCACTCAACTTTAAAACAAAGACCCTCCAGACAGCCCCTGTCAGGACCCCCTTTGGAAATCAAGAATCGCGGATCTCTTGAGACATGGTAATCGAAAACCGACAATAGTCAGTTCACCACCTAGTTACCGAACCAATTCTTCAATAGCAATTAGTCCCGCCATCAACCGGAAACTGTTTCTACGAATTCTTCTCGGCTACAGTGTCAATAGAGGTTAAAGCGTTCTAAATAATAATGATATCTATGATTAAATAGCCATCTAGTAATTATTCTATATATGTAACTTTCCATTCCATTTAACGTCATCTTCATCAACAAACTCGGATAACGGTACAACAGGCTTGGAAGTGCCTGTTAAGATGTTTTCAGCTTTGAAATCGGCAACTGATTTGATCAACTGTCCAGTTGGATATTTCTCCGGTGTAGGATTCTTCAAATCAGACAAGATCAGCTTGTGTAAATACTGTAAATCAATTTCTTTAGAGGCGATGAGCTCTTGGAATTCCTGAGAATTCAAAAAGTTTGAAATTTCTTCGCTGTCGAAGGATGAGAATTGATAGTTATTGATGATCTCTTCCAATTTGTTGGTGGAGAAACCGCTATCGTTTTCAATATTATTGGAGATTGTGATATTGATAAGTTTCTGTTTCTTTTGCACTGGTGCTGCTTGTGATTTCAAATGTACAACCAATTTCGAGTTAGAACTCGATAAAATGTCATTATGGTAAAAATCAACTAACTCTTTCAACGAGATTTTCTCTAAAATTTTCACCTGCTCTTCTCTGGAATTGAAATCATAGTAACCTGATCCGATTTTGCCCCAGAATCTGGTGAATTCTTCATTGAGATTTTTGATCTTCAATAATTTCTTGGCAATCAAACTTTCAACGTTTTTCTTGAACTCATCCTCGGTGAAGTTTGATAACCTTTTACCGAATTTCACTAAGAAATCATCGATCCTGTACTCCAAATAATCTGTAGTTCTCTCCGATTGGATCAACACTCTATATCCAAAAGTGGTTCTCGTCCGTTTGACTCCACTGAAAACCACGTAACCCAACTGCTGCTTGGTTCTCAACTCGTTGAAACATGGCTCGTGCGAAACTTGTGCAACCAAGTCGGCAAGAGTCAATTTGTAAAGATCAGTCAACTCACCCAATTGAATCAAGTACTCAATACATGAATTGACGTTTTTCTGATCTTTCAAGTCAATCTCATAACGGTATTTGGTATCTGGTGCGATCAAAGTGGAACGGCCGGTAATTACTTGAGATTCAGAGAGGTTTGCAATTGAGTTGAACTTGTCCTGGTAGAGTTCAAAGATCTCAATGGCTTTGGATTTATCAAAATTACCAGCAACAAGAGTCTCCAAATAGAGCTGACCGTATAATGAAGGAATGAAGTTGACCAAATTTTGATGAGTCATCTTCTCCAACGCTTCAATCTTCTCATCAATACTCCAGGACTGGTCGTACAAGAGGAAAGTCGAGTAATAGCCAATTTGGGCATATGGAACCGAGTATCCAAAGTTCTTATACTCTTTCAAAGTCTTCTCCTTGATCAATTCAAATCTTTCTGGGGAAGGCTGGAAGTTCAAGAGAGTGTCTACGACTTTCTCCAATAACACAGACATCTTGTCGTTATAACCAGACAAATTCAAAGTGAACCCGTCTCTCGTTGGAGTCAAGCTGAAGTGCAATCCTACAATACTTGCATCGTAAGCTATATCGTTCAAGAAATCGTCAACCATCTCTAAGTAGATAGTGGTCAAGGTGGAGTTCACTGGAGTGCATTGCGAGATGGGGATATGGAACATCGTCGAGATAGCACCTTTTGGTACGTAGAATTGGTCATCTTTCTTGAACCAGAGTCTTTGCGAGGAGTTGGATCTGATGAGATGAGGATGGCTTAACGGCAGCTTGTCGCCTGGGACTTTAACGACGTCCAAATTGGACGGAATGAACTCGTTTGGTCTTGGCAAATGCAAGTTCTTCTCGTCAATTGGGTCGGAGGACAACTTCGAGAGAAATTCGGGCGACAAAGACTCTACAGAATACT
This sequence comes from Nakazawaea ambrosiae, assembly GCA_024271865.1. Classification (NCBI taxonomy): domain Eukaryota; kingdom Fungi; phylum Ascomycota; class Pichiomycetes; order Alaninales; family Pachysolenaceae; genus Nakazawaea; species Nakazawaea ambrosiae. The sequence continues at coordinate 908,922 of JANBXG010000002.1, forward strand.
CGGTTCCATACCATTTTTCCTTCCGGTTCAACTCGGTCGATGAAAATGTCGACGAGACTAAGAGAATTCTGAAATTGTCCGTGTTGAAGTAATTGCTGTAATTCTCAATAATGGCCTCGTCGTACTTTCTCAACACATTCTGCGACAAGATGAACTCATATGGCATAGAATCGTGCACTTTGTTCAAGACGTTTGAGAGTTTCGAGGCTGTGCCAGAAACACTTGTTTTCTGCTTGAATTTGAAGTTGGTCTCGCTGATCTGCTTCAATTCCTGGAAAATCCAGTCCTGGGGTTTGGATTTTTTCAATAATTTCAAATATTGGAACACTATGGAACAGATCTCCTGATAGTGTTGCAAACCTTTATCGGTTAGCTCTATGGAGATGGAAAAAACCGAGTACCCTTTAGAGATGTTCATCGATCCGGACGACAACCCACTTGCCCAGCCTTTCTCCTTCAATAAGTACAAGATTGAACCTTTCCCCTCGTGACCAATGAGGTGCGAATAATAGTGCTGAGGCTGGATTTGCCAGTGCTCGAGTTGGTCTGGCGTGGAAAACGTGATTTCCATCGATTTTGTCGACATGACGGGCTTCAGTTTGATCAATTTCAACATATTTTCCGAGTCGAAAGGCTTCAGTTCGAAGTAAGGTCTCGATTTATTCTGATTGGGGATCGGCGAGAACTTCGTAACAACCCATTCGGTCAAAGTGTCCAAGTCTTCTCTTCCGATGATGACCAATTTCATCAAATTTGCAGAATAATGCTCTTTGTAAAATTTGATCAACTCTTCTCTCACATCCAAACCTTTGGAAGTTGGAATGTCTCCCAACGTCTGGAGATTACCTGTGGAAAACCCGTTATAAGGATGCTTAGGGTTTGTCAAGGACTTCTCCAACTGTGACAATCTCCAGTTGTCATTTTGCAAGTTCTTCTTGTTTTCTGAGTCCACCAGCTTGATCTCACGGTCTTTACAGTTCTTGTTGAACAACGGATGGATGAAAAATTGAGCAAATCTGTCCAAGGCACCTTCTAAATAGTTGTAATTGATCTCAAAGAAGTAGTTCGTGTCCATGGACGAAGTGTAAGCATTGGAGTGTCCCGAATGTTTCGACAAATAACTGCTGTACTCGTTTTCATTAGGATATTTTTCAGTGCCCATAAAGAGCAAATGCTCCAAGAAATGGGCAAGACCAGGCAAGTCCTTTGGGTCGTTGAAGGCGCCAACGTTACAGTCTAAAGCAGCAGCACTTTTGTCCGTGGTAGGGTCATGTATGATCAAAGCTTGTAACTTGTTTGGGAGTTCGATGAGTCTATAACTTCTGTCGTCCAAATCAGGCTTTTGGATGTCCTGTGTGATTAAACGGTAATTTTGAGTAGACATTTTCTTCGAGACTGGATGGTGTTAGTATTGTTTTGGAGCTGGTATGATGGTAGTAGTAGTCTCAGGAGTTACACTAGTGTTTAAACGACAGTAGAACCAAGCAAATGGGACCGTAATGTCTTGACAGATGAACATCTGCATAGTGAAAGGAACCGGAAAATTGTGTGGAACTAGGCGATAGACTTACAATATTTGGCCAATGTCCTTGATGGATATGCTTGACGTATTACTGTGGGGAAAGTGTAATTTCTTAGCCAGAAAGACATCTACCTTTGGAACTGGAATCGTAATGTTTTAGTCAGCGTCTCGATTAAAATGGGTGAGCAAAGTGAAATCCAACTTTAGTTGAAGTGGCGTCTGAAGGTCGTGTGGAAGGGAAAAAGGTGGAAAAGTTAGGGGTGGAATAGTGAGGGGGAGGGGGAGAGAGAGCGGAAGGAAGAAAGGAAGTGGCAGCGGAGGGAAGATGGGAGCTGAGAATGGTGAAGACAAAGGAGTGGAAGATGGTAGAGAAGATTTATGGTGGACAAGATTAAAGGTGGATGTGGTTAGCAGAATTTGAGGTAAAAAAAATTACATGTTGAGATTAAGCTGGGGAAAAGAAGAGCGCAGTAGAATTTGTCTGTCCACATGGATTGTATAGAACACTTTATATAATGTGAGCATATACTTACAAAATTATACAAGGTATAAATATACACATTATGGAAAATGTACAAATAGAAAGTATTCGTTAGCGAGAACTATACACTATACTACGATATACTATATAAATATTACATTGTATAAGTGGATACGTAGTTTACATCAACAGTTAATCTGACAAAATATAAATCACATATTTAGCAATAAGTTACACATACATAAATATACATACAGAATTATATACATTAATACATGTATATAAAAAATATATATATAATAAATATATATGATATACTTGTTTCGTATAATCAAATCCTCGTATTCTCACTAGATTCCCACAACGTACTTACATTTTCCTATTGTGCATTGCCTTTTTGTCACATGCTTTCACCAACCTATCCCAGCTATCTCCCTCATATTCGTCCTCAGATCTATACTTGATCTGACTGCAACCACATTACTCTCACACCACCTCAGCATCTCCACCATTATTACCCTCTCACACTACCTCACTCCACCTCAGCCAACAAGGAAATCTCTTCTTCTGCCAAATTCAGTCTAATTTGTTCCTCAAAACTTTAAACTTAAACAACAACAAAAGATCTATTTTACTTCTATAATTAAACTTTTTTCTGCCCATTTCCGCTGGCGAGAACGACAATTCCTCATGGAAAATTTTTTTTTCATGCCCTTTTGTTATGTTTTTACTGTTTGTTGTTTGTTTTTTTCCCTTTGTTTTTCTTTTTTCTCGCTTTTTCTTCTTAACAACTCATTTTTTTTTCCTTCTTAACTATGTGGGATCTCTGATTTCGCCTTTTCCTTCGATTTTTTTCTTGCCTTCTTGCTCTCGAACTCTCTGTAATTCCCCCAATTTTTCCCTCTTTCCTCCTCTCGATCCTTTTTTCATTCGACCACTTTCCTCTGCTTTATTTATTTATTTTACTGCCAGTAAATTTTTTCTATATATATTGTTTACCGTTCGCTACCTACATTTGTATACATCAATCCAAGCCCCGATTGTTAACTTCAACGGAAAGACCCTCGCTTATCAACTGTTCCATCAATATCATCCAAAAACTTCATCATGCAATCGATTTCATTCGCTACCTTGGCTGTTTTGGCTTCCACTTTGGTTGGTTCCACCTATGCTGCTCCTCCAGCTTGTTTGCTTGCCTGTGCTGGTAAGATCGCCGGCAGCTCTTCTTCACAATGTAGTTCAGTCAGTCAAATCGACTGTTTCTGTTCCAAGGAGGCCAGCGCTGTCAAGTCTTGTTTAGATTCCATCTGTCCATCCGGCCAAGCTGACGACGCTTACACTTACTTCAAGAACTCTGTTTGTTCCGGTGATGTATCTGACTCTTCCAGCTCTTCCAGCGCAAGTTCTTCATCCAAGTCCAGCTCATCAGCTTCTTCGAAGGCTAGTTCATCTTCATCATCATCCTCATCATCCTCATCATCCTCATCAGCTTCATCCTCATCTTCATCCTCATCTTCATCATCCTCGTCCTCCTCGTCCTCCTCATCATCATCCACTGAGCCAGCTTCTTCCGCTACCCCAACTATCGCTGCTGAAGCCAAGTCCTCAACTGCTGAGCCAACCACTACATCATCTGTTGCCATTTCATCGGTCGAGTCCTCTGCTGCTCCAAGCTCCTCTTCCTCTGAACTGACCACCATTGCCACTCAATCTGCTGAAGGTGGTGCCAACGCCATTGTCCCAGCTGCTTTCATCGGTGCTATCGGTGCTGCTGCTGCCTTATTGGTCTAAGCCAACCATTGATGTCAATCAACACCCCCTATATCATCCAATACTCATTCAAAAACACACATCCCACAACCGTTTACGAACGTCAACACTATTCTATCACGGTCCAACCACCGTGTGTACCCCCCTCAGTGACTCTACATGACAATTTGGATTGTGCATCAAGTTACAACACCATCTTTTTTACGTCCCCACAACATCAACTGTGCCGCAATTCTTTTCACACTTTTTCTTACCCTTAATTTCTTTCTTACTTTCTTCTCTCTTCATTTTAATTCTTTCAAAATAAGACGAAAAAAAGACACAGTTGGAAACGCAAAGATATGGTTTTCAGTATTTATCAACTTTTATTACATTATACCCATCTTTTAGATTATTAGTTCCGGAATATCAAACTTCAAATTCTTTTCCAATGTTGCAATGAATGTAGTTGTAGAGAGAAAGTGCTTTGATCTGTTTTGATCTGCTCTGGTCTGCTTTGAATATGTTTTGAATGTATTTGAATGCTTTGAATATTTGCTTTGAATATCTGCTTTGAACATCTGCTTTGAATATCTCATCTGCTACTTCCACTTAATTTCACTTAATTTCACTTTCACTCTCGGCCTTTTTCCCCTTCTCCCCCCTTTTCTTTCTCACTTTTCCTTCGCTCTTAAAACTAAGCTCAACTTCTGAAAAAAAAAAAACTCATCTCGAAATTTTTTTCACTTTTACTTAAAAAGGGCTCTACCAGCATTGACGACAACCAGTTCAATAAACTCCTCAACGCTCGAACCACACTCGCATCCCACCATGTCCAAACGAGCCGCGTCACTGGAACCGTTTTCCAAAAAAAGCAAGCCGAAGACGTCGATACCCAATGACTCAAAACTGATGCAACGTCGTAACAAATTGTTCAATTCGCGCCAAATAAGAACATCGAACAACGATCCCTCTTTCAAAGATGGCATATTGGATGTCCCAAGTTTTTTGAAAAGCCGGGAGTTCGAGATCCAGCAGCTCGAGAAGGCGCAACTCCGTTCACAATACTCCGCATCCACGAGATCGTTCCAGAGTTTGCCCCGTAGTTTAAGAAGAAGAACAGCGTCTCATAACGTGAAGAGAGTCCCGAAAAGGATGAGACTGAAGGCGATTAGGGAAATGAAGATCAACCACGATGCCAACAATGCAGTTGGAGCCAAGAGTAAAACTCATTTGAAAGGTAAGGAGCTTTATAAATTGAAATTGAGTAAAAAGTTACTCAAGATCGCGGCCAGATTGAAACTAAGTAAGTTCAATCTTAGTGATGGTCAGCACTCACTAGCTGATTATAATTTGCGTAGCAAAATCAAACTGATCACTTTGAAGATCAAAACGATAGAGCAAGAGAATTTGGACAGAAGAATCCAGGAGGCTCAATCGGAAGAAGAGATTGCATTATTGAAGTCCAAAGTGCATTTGAACAACATTTTAGGTTCCTACGACAATCTAGGAATAAACGAGTTGCTGAATAAGCCAAGGGGACTTGCCAAGTACCACAAGAGACAGAAAAATTTCGTATGGCTACCCACCCATGTATGGCACACCAAGAGGGCCCACCTTATCAAGAGGTGGGGCTATCAGATACCCTTGGCCCCAACTCAGAAATGCTACAGATCGACTCACCGCAAGTCCGTAATCGATGGTGGATTGATCAGTGACACCTCGTATATGGACAACTTAATCTTGGAGACCGAAGTTCTGTCAGAGTTGACTAAACTCTTGAAGACCGTCACAAATGGTGTTTATAAGAGGAGATCTAACAAGCTGTGGTCAGGTGCAATATATATGAACAGTGACGACGGTGTTCTGAAGATGGTGGGCCACGCATCGATAGTCCACTTAATGGAGGCAAATGCCAAGGCATTGATGAGAATCCATCCTTCAATTTATGAGGAGTTTTTCCAATATCTCAAAGTTCTTGTATCCACAGAAGGTAAGATCACACTATACGATTGTCGTTATTGTCTAGGATCCATCGATTTGATTGGTCCTATGGCATTATCGGGATTAGCAAGAATATTGAATGCAAGCAACGACGTTGAAGATAGTTCGAAAAACCTCGAGGCAGCCAGCAAATTGATTCAATTAGCTTCTTTACAAGATTTAAACTCTGTTAGTGAAGGAACTTTGATGTCTTTCTACTGTGACGATCCAAGATTGGTCAATAGACCTATCAAAACAAATCCTAACAAGTTCAAGATCGATCTTATAGACCTGATCATTGAGTTGAACAAAGGTGCAGGAATCAACTACCAAAGTGTTTCTGATCTTCTCACCTTCAAAGGCAGAACCAAATCCTATGAGAATCAGCCTTCGATCAAACAATTATCATCCAGAAGATCAAAATCGACTCCCGGCCAAAACAAATTGTCCAAAACTAAAGATGATCCTTCAGTTCCAATCTTGATATTCAAAGCGGACGCTTTACGCTATACTTTAATCGTCCCATGGTATTGGGTATTGCCGTTTTGGATCCAATTGAACAAGATTTCACACCTTTCCATCATGGGGTTGAAACAAATCCAACAATTGAATTTCGAGTCTGGTCATTTGACTTATCCAAAAGATTATCCCTTCTTGACAGCTGGATTCGTTGAAAACTTTGTTGAAGGCAACGAACTGTTCAAGAAATGGAGTCGCATACAACCGGGAAAAAGAGTCAATTATAGTAAATTGGATTTAAAGAATAATGATGAGTATTTTGGTAAAGGCGAGATTGCATTTCCTTTCAATTGTGACTGGAAGTTCTTGCAGTTGCTTAGAAACGGGTTGAAAAAGATGGAATCGAATCTTGTTGAAAAAGGCAAAAATAACTTGAACAATAAGTTTGAAGTGTCCAATTGGGATTCCTTCCAAAGACAGTTGCTTACTTTGAACGACGTCTATGAACATGTAAAAGATCAAGTACATTTAGAAAAGGAAAAACTTGCTCATGGCGAGTCAATAGTTACTAAATCGGTGGAGTTGATGAGTCAAGACGAAAAGGAGAATGATGATGGCATTTTAACAGTTGCGCCAGTGAACTTAACACTTGTGAATAAAGGCCATCCTAAAGACAATGCCAGAATATATGCTGTTCCCGAGCACGAATTGTCCATATGGCTTTCGATGTCTGACAATCGAACACTGAGTAATAAGTTGAAACATTCGGTCAACGACTTGAGTTGCCCGACAGCCAACTATCTTATTGGTTTTATCACGTCGGGCTCTTTCAACTTGTCTCAGGGCTCAGGTTCAGGGGTTGGTTACATTGATCTGTCGTTCAAAGATGCTAAATATGTTCTTGTTAGAAATGTAGGAGAGAGCAGTGCGAGATTGGCAAAAGTTCAGATCGTTAAGGATATTTAATAGATATATAGATTAAATGTATTACTGGGAACTGTGGCATTCTTCCCATTTTAATTATCATCAACTAGTGACCCACATCAATCAATAACCCCCCTCCTCAAAACTGCCCAAAACAGGAACAAAGAGCACAAAACCCCTAATGAAAACTCGAGGCCAATTTTTTTTTTTGGTGTAACTCAAAATGTTGCACTGCTTTTTTGCGCTCGAGAAAATTTTGCTTACCCGGCCACCAGGTAAATTCATATAAAGGGAAGGCCTGGCGCTCAAAAATTTTCAATTTTCCTTTTTCTTTTTTTTTTTCTTCATACTTACCTTGAGAAGCCACAGGAGATCAAGAAGTCCTTGTGGTCAGCTCCAGAGGTTTACATTGCACTCTTCCCGTTGCCTCTGGGGGTGCCGGCTATTCATTCAATGTTTAGTGCGGATCTCATAATTTTTGATTTCTCCTTTTCAATTCAATTCAATTCGATCCCTTTTCAATTGATTTGAATTGATTTCGATCCGCCAGTATTTTTTTAGATACGAGGGGTTTCGGCTCTTTTGGGCGAATCTTTTGACGTTTGGTAAAACATGGATTGGTTCAGTTACCACTACTGAACCCTGTATCGGTATTTGAGCCAAGCTTGGCACAGACTGTAGCCTGATCTTTAGACTAAGCTTCACTCAGATTGTTTTATGATTTATTTGTCTTTTCAGTGATTTGATAGTTAGGCAACTGTCATCATTCAAAAGGAATCAATTCAGTGAACAAAGGTAGAGGTGGAGGGATAATTTTATTCCAAATTGTAGGGCTTTCGATAAATCTCAAATGTAGCATAATGTCAGTATGACAAGTCGATTTAGACGTGAGTCTGAGTTCAGCAATCGTAAACAGTTCTTATGACCCTTGTTACGATACTCACGAAACTCAAATCCTGTGTCGGATATCGAAAGTCGTTATTGTTGGGTGGGAGTTGGTATTCCATCCATATCTATTGTAATTCCTTAGATCAACTGAAAATACCACCAATAAGATTCAAAATCTAGTATGTAAACATACAGAATAGGATGACCCCTCTTTGAATATCGAGTCACCCAGTGAAAAAGGCACTATTAACAACATTTACAACAATTTCGGTCACTCTCATAACCTTGACTATCAATTTCGAGCTTCCCACGGAGATATACAAAGTTAAAAATAACCGAAACAACTAGTCTCTCCCTCATTACAATGCCTTTAACTTAACAACGTATTGCATCATCACACATTTCACGTGTCTCTCTGAGAAATCTCGACTTTCGAAGGAAAATTACTTTCAGTTGCCAAGTTGCGAGCAAACTTTATTAGTATTTTTAGGGGCCGATCCCGAGGCGAAAACTCTGTTAACTATGGAACGACCCTCCTTAACTATGGAAATTTTTATACTCATCTCCGCGGCAAGAGATTATCTTTATGAAATCTCAAAGCGCACAGAAAAAATAGAGTTTGTTAAAGTCAATTTTTTTTTGTAAGGCTTTTGCATTAGTTATGCGTTTTGACTTCGTTTATGCTGTTTTTGATCTACGAAGCCTGCATTTTTGTTATTAGTGTCTTGTCTTCAGGGTGCATTTTAGTGAATTTGGATCATTTTATGGGGAAAGAAGAATATAAAAGAGGGCCAAACCCTCTCGAAATTGTCAGGAATTGTCTGTTCGAAACGATTGGAAGTGCTGAACTGAAACAAATGATGACAAAAGAACAAATTTTCGCTGACTCAATCGAACCAAAGGCCTTGAAGCCTATTAAGTTCACTTTATACTGTGGTACCATTGCTCATACACCAAAGTTGAGCGAGTTGGAGGTGATCCCAGATGCCGTTGTAGGTGTAGATGAGTCAGGTACCATAAAATTCGTACAACTGAACATGGCAAACGCTCCTCAGGAGGCATTGGCCTTGTACGATTCATCTTTGAGCATGGAAGATGTCGATGTCGTGGCTCTTGATACCAAGAACGAGAACAGTTTTTGGTTCCCAGGGTTCATAGATACCCACATCCATGCACCTCAGTTTTCAAACTTGGGTATCTTTGGTAATACCACGCTTTTGGAGTGGTTGGATTATTATACTTTCCCATTGGAATCGTCTTTCAAAGAGTTGGAAGTGGCCCAATTGCATTACCAGAAGTGTGTCAACAGAACTTTGAGTAATGGTACCACATGTGCATCGTATTTCGCCACCATACATGCACCTGCCACCAACTTACTCGCCGATATTCTGCTCAAGAACGGCCAAAGAGCCTTTATAGGTAAAGTCTGTATGGACAAGAATTCTCCAGACCACTACATCGAGACATTTAACGAATGTAAACAATCCAATTTGCAGGTGATCAAACATATCGAGAAGAGAGACCCTACAAACGAGTTGATTGCCCCAATAATCACACCAAGATTTGCCGGTTCTTGTACCTCTGAAACGTTGCAAATGTTGGGAGATTTGAGAGAATCAAAAGATTACCATTGTCAAACACATATCAACGAAACCAAGGTGGAGGTCGACTGGACTATGGAGCAGTTTCCTGATTGTGATTCATATACGGATGTGTACTATAAACATAATTTGTTGAGTGATAAGACCATCTTGGCTCATGGAATCCATTTCACCGATGAGGAAAGAGACACAGTACTGAAGATTGGATGTGGAATTTCACATTGCCCAACTTCAAACTCCTCCATCACCTCCGGTGAGGCCCGTATCAGGTGGTTGTTGCAAGCCGGGATCAACATCAGTCTTGGAACTGACTGTTCTGGAGGTTTTGCTCCTTCCATCTTAACTGTAGCCAAGCATGCCTTGTTGGTATCGAGACATCTTGTGATGAAAAGTGGAGTGGAGAAGGAGAAATTGACCGTCAATGAGTGTCTTTACTTTGGCACCCGTGGAGGTGCTCAAGTTTGTAAAATGGACGACAAAGTTGGAACTTTTGAGGTTGGCAAGAAGTGGGATGCCCAATTGATCGATCTTCAAACAAGAGATTCACCTGTTGACTGTTTCGAATACCAACAGCCACACTGGAAACAGAATGATCTGAACAAGCTGCGCCTGAAATTCCAAGATTTGATAGACAAATGGGTATTCAACGGTGATGACAGAAACGTCAGAAAAGTTTTTGTTAACGGTAGATGTGTAATTGACAGGGAGTAAGGGACTGGCGTAAGCTCTTTTTGTTTTATCCTGCTTTCTATATATGAGATTATATAATATTTATTTAATGGGATTTAAAATGGTTATTGAGAATAGAGTAGAGGATATTCAGGCGTTTGAGCATCAGTTGTGTCGATATATATTTGAGTGTTAGTGCAAAAGTTATTTTGGAGGTAATTAGATATAATTACACCAATTAAACAACCAATCTTGTACAATTTCTCATAAATTTCTACACTTTATATTCCAATCATCTAATAATAACAAACACTATACAACAATGGCAAGTTAGGATGCTCCTTCTGCCACTCACTCATTATATCCAACATGGCATCCTCAAAAGGCTCACTGAATTGATCTGTGTTCTCAAGAGACTTCTTATATTTCTCGCTGATCTTATCCGCCAACTTCAAAATTCCAGCACCACCCACCTTCGCGTTCTCATGATCATCCTTGATGTCCAAATTTATCACATGTACTATCCTTTTTGTCTTATCTGGCTCATTATAATTTCTGGTGATCAAATCTTCAATCACCGCATCGTAACATCTCTCTTCACAGGTGAAGACCACGTCAAATCCGAAGTGGTGCTCGTTATAGTCCTTATTTCCCGGGACCGTCACGTATGGCCACCTCTCTGCTGCTTTTTTGATGGTTCTATTTCTCTCTAACATCAGTAAAACTCCGTTCAGCTGATATAATTTCGGGTCCTGCTTTATTAATTCCTCGTAGATCTGATCATATGGAGTTCCAAACTCGTAGATATTAGGTTTATCCATTGCAGGGCCCGGCAACTTGATCAGAGACCCAGTACCAAACGAGTGTACGTCATATCCGGCATCTTGTAGGACCTTATGAGCTTGCATAGATCTGTTGATGTGGGTTTGCTTTTGTTAGTATTCGATATATAACTGTATTGAGACCCTTCTTTCACTCCAATTATACTGTTACATACCTATTCTGGTTCATTGCACATACCGTGCAAAACTTCAAGTCTGACATCTTGCAATCTGGTAAGCCTATTCAGGTTAAAGCTGTCGTTGGCGTCTCTTTTAACTGAAAATAAAGAGATGAAAACCAATTTGAGATTTTTTTTTTCACAAAGACCTTGTGCCATACAAAGTGGTGTCTCGATGTGGTGTTACGATGTTGCTTGGTTCGCAGACCAGTAAAGTGTAATTTGGAACAGTTGTGATATGTGGTGATAGCTACTGATTGAAGTCTCAAGGACGGAAAACATAAGAAAACCGTATCATAAGCATTGCTGTTGTTTTACACATTGTTTTAAACATATTTACTCAATAAATATTACAGGAACTATAATGGAACTCGCAGTTAAGCTTCGATTTCAGAATCTTCTTCTTCTTCTTCCGAATCATCTTCAGAATTCCCTAAATCTTCGTCATCTGCACTGTCATCTGCACTGTCGTCTTCACTGTCATCTGCACTACCAGCGTCACTACCTCCATCACTCTCTTCTCCTCCAAATTGGTAATTTGCGTCCTCTTCTTCGTCATCCGAATCTGCAAGATCGCCTTGCTCTACAACTTGCTCTAAAATACCTTCGCTTTCGTTATTCTTTATCTTGGTTTGCAGCTTGTACTCCTCGGCCATCGAACGGTCGCGGAATTCTTTGGTTTGCACATAGGCATTGATCTTGTCGTACTCACTTTGGTCGATCATGGACAATTCCGATTTTTCTCCGTTTGTCAAGACCAATGTGACGTTGAAAGTGATTCTCGTGATGGAGGTGTATGTGATACTTTCGATATCGGTGGAATTGTAGACCAAGATGGGCTTCTTGAATCCGAAAATGATATGGTTGGGTAAGAAATATAGAGTGCCTTCTTTGGAACCTTTATGTGCTTCTACGAAGAAAGAGTCGCGAGATTCTGCAAATGGGTTTTGCAAATTACAACCACACATTTGGAACTGTCTTTGCAAATAAGTGATCAAGTCTGGGTAGTTCAATTGCTGCAAGATGGGCAACCATTGCTGGTTCAAGATATCGAAGTTCAATTGGATCAAGAGTGGCTCGTTTTTGAAAGCGTCCTTATGATTACTTCCGTACATTACTAACAAGTACTTGACATTTCTCTTCTCAGGTACCGGTAACACTACAGCTAAAGAGACGTTCTTGTTCGATAAATCGGTCAATATGAAGTCGGGCTCCACTTCTGGATCGTCAATGGATTTACTTAAAGCCAAAATTTTCTTCTGATCATCTTTTGCAGCAATGATGAAGTTGAGCTTCTTCCTCAATGGAGACAAAACAGAGAGTTCTGGAAGTTGTAAAACAATGTGGTAGCCTTGCAAATTTGTGATCTGATCTTGCGTTGCCAGCAGCAGAGGTGCCGCTTGTGATACGGCCTTTTTTCTTTTCAAGTCAGAACCCGTACTGGCACCATATTCGTATAACGATTTGAATACAGGCTCACTTTCTGGACATTTGGCTATAATTTGTATGTGTTAGTATGATATGGTGAGCTGGGATTCACAATGGACATTCTACCACTCACCTATGATCGTGTTAATCTGTGCTTGGAGATCCTTTGGCAAAGACTGAAATGTCATTTTATAGATTTAAATAATGGATAACTCGTGTATGCGATGCAATTCAACGTTGCACTTGATCTATATGAAATTGTACCCAGGATAAACAAGCCACATTCATGGAAATGGAGATTCATCTGTGGCAATTTTTTTCCTTTCCAAAGCTAAGAAAACGGGAACCAAGAATCTTGCGCAGGAACTTGAGAGGGAGGACGAGTTGAGTTCTGTGGTGATTTTGTAGAGGTTGTTTGGTTTTTCCCTGCCTTATCTGACGACTTTTCGCAGAATTTTTTGTGACAAGGGCGAGGAAGATTAGGCGAGAATGACGATTCAATAGTAGATTGTAGTCTCAAAGACGACAACCGAACCAACTACAATGCTTGCTATATCATAAATGATCAAATAAATATAATAAATAGAGAAGATAAATAAATAAATAAATAATTAGGTTAAATAAATAGGTGAAAATAAATAGGTAACAAGGTTCAGCTTATGATGTAACGGATAGTCCCATGAGTGATTCAAATGGTAAATCAACAACAATTCAACGAGCAACCAACTCCGAATACCACCCAATCGTCAATATCACTTCCCCAATATCACTTCCCGGCTCACTCTTCAACAAGCAGAGCCCTCTTGGCCCTTGCATCTTTCAATTTCTCCACTCTGTTCAACAACAACCTATCATTGTTATCGTTCCATTGGTTGAACAAATATCCAAAACCGACCCAAAATAATGCAGAATATGCCAATCCTTCTGGGTTCTTTGTGAATGGCATCTGTCTGATACCTTGTTGGTAAGCTCTTACCAGGACACCTATAACAATTAACGTTAGTGGGTTGAAGCTCGGGTCGCTCGTTCCATTCATTCATACATACCGAAAGTGGCCCATCCGACATATGAGAGTATTCCAGCCATATTCAACTATTGTGATAGATCTCGCTGATTAATTGATCCTTCAAATCGATTCCGTTTCCAATACTGATAACCACAGCCTGGAACTTGTATCAACGATTATTAAAATCTGTTTTTGAATTTCCACTAGGAATTTTTCTTTATGATTTTTTTTTTTATTGATTCTTTTTGTGGATCTTCAACTTTATAGGCCAGTTTTAACGACCTTATTGAGGTGAACTGTTGAAGTAGGAGATATGTTATGGGGGAAAAGTTAAGATGCCAGCTTCAAATTCGCCTCGTTCTTCTCGTGTATTCGGAATCAATGTCACTCCTAAAACTTTTTTAGTCGATGTTTGGAAATGGACGACGGCCTTGTAAGTACTCCTATAGTGAAGAGTGTCATGTTCTGCGCTCATAAATTGGGGGTAATTTTTACTAATTGTGCTTTTGAAATAAGAACCCTCTTGGTGGTTGCGGTGATATATGGGTACTTTTCTCCGCCTAGATTTCATCAGTTTTATCGTTATGATCTATCACTCAGTTTCGGCTATATTCCGGAAAGTTTCACTCTATTTCCAATACCCTTGTTGATATTTTTAAGCCTGGTGAAGCCCGTAGTTGTAATTGGTGCTTTGACAGCGATAGAAGTGGGATTCGAATTCAGAGCAACAATCAGCAGAATTTACGAGTTCTGTCTTTGCCTAGCCTCGGGAATTGGCTTACAACTATTCTTTGTGTGTGTTTTGAAAAACATTGCCGGTTTACCCAGGCCTGATATGTTGTCTAGATGTTGGCCAGATCTCGAGCGAACCCCCAATGTCTCACTAGTAGATGTCTCGTATTGTACCAATTCCGATTTCCAATTGATTTCTGAAGCATTCCGCAGTTTTCCAAGTGGGCACGCATCAACAGTTTTCACGGGGTCCGTGTTGGAGATGTTGTATCTTTATACATCATTGGAGCCGGAAGGAGTACAACGTTATTTGAAGTGTGTGTTTATATATTCTTCATTTGTCGTTGCATCGTGGGTCGCCTGCTCAAGGGTCAGCGATAATCGCCATTTCTTACGCGATATCGTTGCGGGCTCATTGATTGGTGTCTTCTTCGCTTGTGTCAGTTATTATCATTTTTTCTCCCAATATTTGAGGCAGGATGACGATATTTCAGCTGGCCCAACTAGCCAAGTGCCTGAACAGGTGAGAGAACAGATGAGTGCAATGGGGAATAATCGAGAACAAGATCAAGAAATTCAAAAACCAAATTATTTCCACAGAACTGTATAGAAGAAACCACCCTACCCACCTTCTGGCCATAACCTTTCTCCTATCATACCTCCATTCCCTTCTGCATTCCCTTCTCACCTCACCAACTCCCTCTTCTCATCTTCACTATGCGCAAAACCAAAACAGACTAAAAAATAAACATAGTGAAATCACAAAGAGAAAAGAAGAAAAAAAATTTTCGTGGTATTTCATTTTTTTCTATAAAAATAAACCGAAGAGCCAAGAGGGAGACCCAATATCGAGCGTTAATCAGAGCAACGTAGAGTCAAGATGGAATCTCATATATCCAAACGGTCCGTTTCGCCAAGTGTGACGGCATCTGCGCAGTCGAAGAAACCCAAGTTGGTTGATAATCTCTTTGGATTCTTTGGATTGAATCTGGACGATTCCAACAGTAAGCTGGCTTCCAATGGGAGTCTAAGTGCGTTGAGGACCAAAAACAGCAACGATGACGGGCCTTCGATGGCCAAATTCAACAGATTCCGGTCCGAGCAATTGGGCCACCGGAACGTGAGCGATATCACCGCATTGAAGTTGTACCACGACTCGTTGAAGAGACAGAACAAGCAAGTGTATAAGGAGTTATTAGGGGAGACAATACCGCCACAACGTAGAACCAATGGCGATGGCAACGCCGCCGACGACTACGACACCACTGTGAATAGATCCGATCGCATGACCGACGACAACAACGATGACTCAAACAATTCCGTGATAAATCTCAACAACCGTGGTATCAAGAGGCCTTTCAAGGAGTCCAGAGACAGTTCCTTGATAGTGCCATCGTCTTTGAAACAGAGGCAGCTGTCGATACCTGCTCTCAGACTGCAGATATCGAGGATAAATCCTAGAGAACGGTCGAACTTGATCAACTTGAAAAGGAAAATGAAATTGGACGCCTATTATAGAAGGAAGATGAATTATTTGAACTATTATAATCAAAACAGTGCCAACAATTCGACAATGGACTATTCGATGATGTCCGCTAACTCGTCTACATTTATGCCACACGAGGAGAGGAAAACTTTATTGGATTTGAACTCGTCTAAGAAGCTCAAAAACGTCAAACATGTGGATAAAAAGCGTAAGACGAGAATCGATGGGAATGTGTCTGGCTTGTTCAATGGCTCTTTGATGTATGATTTGGACGACGACGAAGAGGAAAAGAACGAGGACTCATCGATATCGTTCAAACCTGTTAATATTACAGTGAAGGAGACAAATGAAAAGTATAAACCTAAAGGTATCACACCAGGGTTCGAGAATATTCTTGGAGGACAAAAGAAGAAACAGTTGGTGGTGACCCACGAGGAAGAGGAACAAAAGGACAATTTCGTAAAACCAGTGCTGGAGAAGCCAAGTGAGCTGAAAAAGGACAGAATTGCGCCAAGCTCAGGGTTCAGTTTTGTCAATAGTGACAAGGTGACGGAGCTGCCGAGTGTACCGAAATTGACAACACCTGTCACAGTGCCGGAAACAAACCCACTGCTGTCTGCAGCTACATCACTGGCCCCTAAATTCTCTTTTGGCTCCTCTCTGCCTGCTCCATCCTCAAATTCCACCTCGGAATCTGCACCAAAACCTCAATTTTCATTCTCAACAGCCCCAAAACCTGACCTGTCAAAACCTGACCTGCCGAAACCAGCTGGTTTTTCATTTGGCACTGGAAGCACAGACTCCAAGACGCCAGCCGTTGCATCTTCTAAACCGCTTTTCGGAGGTCTGGACTCTAAACTGTCTGAAGACAAGTCTGATAAGCTGGCTACAGGAGGCGTGAGTGGGTTTTCTTTTGGGAGAAAAGAGCCAGCAGTCACAGAGACAACGGCAGCTGCATCTGACAAACCTTCTCTTCCTAAATTTTCGTTCGGAGCACCGAAGACCGACTCAGCTGATAAAGCAGAGACCAAAGAGACTGCCTCTGCTGCTCCAAAGCCCTTTTCATTTGGTGCAGCTGCTCCAAGTGCTCCAAGTGCTCCAAGTGCTCCAAGTGCTCCAAGTGCCCCAAGTGCCCCAAGTGCCGCTCCATCGTTCTCATTTGCACCAAAATCCGATGCCAACACAGCAAAACCGGCCTTCTCATTTGGGGGCTCCGACTCCAGTAAACCACAACTCTCTTTTTCCCTGTTCCGTGCCAACAATTCAAGCCTGAACAAGAAAGCAGAAGCCAGCGAGGACGAAAAAGAAGAGTCAGAGAGAAAGAGAAAAGTGCCAACAGGCGGGGCAAGCAGCTCGGGATTCCAATTTGGAGCATCCGATTCAACTGCCAATAAAGTGGAATCGCCCAAGCCGAAACCACTGTTCAACTTCAACACGGGGTCTTCCAATGCCGCTACTGGGTTCAGTTTTGGCTCCAAGCCAGCAACTAATGGCACTGCACCTTCGCTGATCTCAGCAACACCTTCCGTGACGTCTGAATCAGGCGCAACAGCACAACCAGCAACCCAAAACCAAGTTAAACCTGCATTCACTTTCAACACAACCTCTGCCACTGGCGGATTTGGAAGCGCTTCTGCTGGCTCGTCAAAGGACTCGACACCTCTGGTGCAACTGGCACCTGCTGCTGCCAATGCAGGCACGAAATTCAATTTCGGTGCACTGACCAAGCCTGTCTTCAATGTTCTGGGCACCGAAACCACCACAACAGCTAGTCCGTTCAGTGGTTCGGGCAGGACCACACCAAACAATTTTGCAGGTGCCAATAATGGATCGGCAACGGCGCAGCCGAAACCAACTTTCCAATTTGGCATGGGGGCCGGTGTCTCAGCGACCAAGGCGGACCCCGCATCCGTGTTTGGCAATGTCGGTTCTGTGAATAATCTGAGCTCTGGGTTCAATTTTGGTGCCAATGCCGGGGCCAACGACACCAAGAGTGTCGGATCGTTCAATCCTTCCAGATCGGCAACACCAGGTTCCTTCAATTTCACAGGATCGGCCACCACTGTCAATCCTTCTTCGGTATTTGGTCAGGCCCAATCACAACAGCCACAACAACCACAACAGCCATCTTCTGTCTTTGGTGGATTTGGCCAACTGCCGCCTGCTCAACTGCAATCAGGAAACTTGTTTGGTGGTAACGGCACTCCAAATAACACCAATATGTTCGGTGGTTTTGGTAACAACCAACCACAAGGTGGACAGCCTAATTTGTTTTCGTCTGGATCTCCTGCGCCAACTTCGGGTACCCCAATTCCAGGTCGTAAGATAGCTAGAATGAGACTGCCAAGAAGTCATAGGTAGCTAAATATGTAGTTTATAATTACAAGAAGCATAATGTAATGATATATTTGAGATTTGTGTAGAATTCGTATTCAATGCTATTTCTTCGATAGTATTCCTACAATAATATTTCTACAATAGTATTTTCACAATACCATTTCTAGAACACTATTTTTACTACACTATTCCTTCAATACTACTTCCAGAATACTACTTCTACAACAATACTTCTACAATACTTCTACAATACTATTTATATGATACTATTTCCGTATACTTTTTCTACAATACTTCTTTTACAATACTACTTCCACAATCAATAATAATCCAATACCATTCCCTCACTACACCCAAACTCCTATCCTATTCTACACCGTTACCCTCTCCGCCACATTCAAAATGAAATTCATACGAATTTATTATATACACACAATATGTAAATGCAAATAGAAACCAGAAGTAAAAACACTAATAATAAGTAAGAGACAATAACAATAGTAGTAGTAATAGTAATAATAATAGTAACAATAATAGTGACAAGACAAAAAGAATGGAAAATCGGTGCAATCAACAAAGGCTTCTGTGTTTTTTTCAAGTTATTTATCTTGTTAATCTTCATTTCTTCACTCCATCTTCTACTTCACCTTTTACTTCACCTTCTTTCAGTCTGTTGATATGTTTTTTTTTTTTTGCTTTTTTCAGTTTTCATCATCTCAATGAAGCTTTGTTGATCCTAATCCCATGTCGATATTGTTCTCCTTTGTTGGACTCGAGTAAACGAAATCTCCAAACCCTCTCCCTGGACCTCCACGCTCAGCACTCAAAGGCAGTTGAGGCGAAGACAATCCGTTTGGAAGTTTGGAAGTGACTCCAGCTGCCGCACCGTTCGGGTTGGACATCATAGAAGTAGGAAGCCCGTTCGAGTCCTTTCCGCCTCTAGAAGGTGTGGACAACAACGAGTCGTGATTTGGTGCAGCATATACAGGCAGGTTGAGTTTCATATGGTTGTTGCCGTTGTTCTGAGAGTTGTAAAGTGGGAAAGAGTACTGGTCGTTGGCCGAGGCAAGAGGAGCAGCAGGTTGTAAATATGGTCGTTGGATGTAGTTCGGGTACAGTTGCAATTGGGGCAGGTTCAGAGAATGCGAAGGTTGCAGCAGCAGGGGAAGTTGTTGCTGCTGTTGCTGGTGTTGGTGTTGTTGTTGTTGTTGTTGTTGTTGTTGTTGTTGTTGTTGTTGTTGTTGTTGAAGTTGCTGTTGCTGCTGTTGCTGTTGCTGTGCGGTTTGCTGGAAAGGTGGTGGCATGGAGCCGATATTGCGGATCTGCGGTAATTGCGGATTCAGTTTCAATGTGTGATATGGTTGTACTTGATCGTCAGGTAATTTTTTGTTCTTCATAAGGTGAATTTGTAATTGTCTTGTAACACTGGACCCTCTTCTGGCCTTGATTCCGCCAGATTCCCACTTTTTCATGAACTCATTCTTGTACAGTGGGGCAATACACCACTTCATACCCTTCCCAGGCTCATTGGGTTTCCTGGGAACCTTGTCAAACAGCTTGTTCAACGAAAGATTGTGTCTTATGGAGTTCTGCCAGCCACTTTTCGAGTGTCTGTAGTAGGCGTAATGCGACGAGATCCAGTCGTAAATCTCGGAAAGCGACAAAATACCCTCTGGATTAGTCAAGATCAGCTGTGTGATCATCGTGGCGTAACTGAACGGTGGTTTGATGTCCTTGGACTCGTCTTTCGACAAATCTTGCTCACCGATCTTGGAACCTGGGGACGAGCTATGAGTTTCTCCGTCGTTGATTTGACTCTTGTTGAAGATTTGGAACAGTCTTAGGTTATTGGTTGCAGGAGGCCCATTGGAGGAGACAGAGCCGTTGCCGTTGGAGCCGTTTGAAAGATGATTTGAATGACCGTTGGTGCCATTACCCGTTGGTAAGGCATCGTAACCTCCGTTGGCATTTTTGACCAATTTCTTGTCTTTCAAATTGTCTAGGAATTGTTTTGCAATCACTGGGGAACAATCTGGTAATATGAACATCATCTGAGTTCCTCCAATATCGATGATATTACCACTTTCTAATAAGATTGGTTCGCTATCGGGACCCGGATTACTAACACGGACACCGTCGACTTTCAACCCGTTTCTTCCATAGGCACGAAGCATCCATCTCTTCAAATTGGAGTTGTACATGATCTCGGCATGTTTCCTACTGACCACTTTGGAAGGTCCCAAATCTATGGCGATCAGTTGCTCATGAATGTTATGCAGAAGTTGTTGTTGTGATGTTGTGGAGGAGTTTTCAGTGTTTCTACCGATACTCACGTTCAAAGTCTTGACGAAATAGGTCCAGTCTCTTCCTGCTATCTTCAGATACAGCTGGATCTCGTTCTGATCGTTTTTCGAGTTGTGGTATTGTCTACTGACAAAAGTGTCTTCCGTTTCGGAAGGTACCGATAGTGTAGCTATGACTTGATTTATCAATTCGTTTGGATCATCATAGGCTATTGGATGCTGTTGTTGCTGCTTTAAGAACGACATTGTGTTTTCTGTTGTGGTCAGGTTCGGATGATAGACCTACACTCGCGATAGATTAGTATTCTCCCGTTGCACAAGGCTGATTCGTCTTTATTCGATCTGATGAATGACTCTTTTGGATTGAGGAAAAAAAAAATTAGTATGGTAAACAATGAAAAAAATAATATTGAAGAAAGAAAAAAAAACTTGACGGAAAAAAAAACAAACAAACAAACAAAGAGAGGAAAAAAGAAGGCAAAAAAAGGAAAAAAACACAATGTAGTAGCCAAAGCAAGTAATTTTATTTGTGCTCAGGGAAGTGTGTGAAAAGGGGAGGGAGGGAAACTTTTTCTAGGGAGAAAGAGAGGGAAAAGAGGAAAGATTGTCGTGTTTGCACTAGTGTTTTTTTTCTTTTTGGGTTAGATGTGGTAGGGTTAGTGGAGAAGGTTGCTGGTTTGGGGCGGTTTATTGTTTGAAAGAGTGATAAGCGGAGGGAAGTATTGGGAGGAAAGGATGTGGGTGTTGCAGGTGTTTTATGTAGAGGTGATTCAGAAGTGAATTCGGATTGTGGCAGCTTAGGGGAACTAGTTTTAGTGCTGATAATTTACATTTGGACAATAGTCAGCATAATAACATATGGCTGCAGCGTTATGAGGTGGACGGATAATCTGCTCAATGAGATGGGACTGAAATTGTAAGCTGGCTAATTTTCTCTTGTTTGTATAAACCATTTAACTGGAGGGAGGGTAGAGAAGATATTGGGGATTTGAGATAGTGTTCTGAATAGAGGTGTAGTGGGTAGAGTACGGAGGACTTTGAAGCATATGAAAGCGATATAGAGGATTATACAGAGGAAATAAACCATTTAGATTGGTGTAAATTTGCCATAAATCACCGTAAAATTACTACAAATTACGGCCAAATTACATTTTAGTTCCTGCAAAATTAATGCAAATACCATAGAGGTACTAAATTACAAAGCTGCTATTCAACGCAATTCTCCCACACCATCTACTAAACGATTTACTCCGTAGTTCATTAGCCCTATTGTCTTTTGAAAATTACTTGGCATACTATCAAACTCCCCATCACGCGTTAATTTGCTACCCTTTTGCTCATTACAAAGATCTCTGCACTCTCTCTCTCCTCCCCTCTATTCCTCTTTGCTATTCACTAACAATTAATTTTTCACAAGCAAAAAACATTAACCGAAAACTTTTTCTCCTCTAATTTTATCAGACTTTTTTCTCTGCAAGTGCTTGAGCACACTACGAATACACAGTCCACTAGTTATGGGAAAGAAAAAACAACAACAACAAGTGGGGGAGGAGTATAAGGTAAATGCTTGCCCTTCGTATCTGGTTTGGTTCTTAACGATTTACATTTTTCAGTAATTGTGCATGTAGTTGGATGATGTACCTTTTTATTCTCTCTCCTCGCAATATACAGATGCTAATAAAGTTTGATTTAGCCACACTATTATGCATCGATGAATATTGAAGCTAGAGCTCGGATCTCTTATATTACAAGGGCGCTGAAATGAAGCTTCCATCGACATCCAACAAATGCTTATATTCTGTAAGCCCTTTGTATGTTATTTGTATGCTCTTTGTATGCTCTTCTGTATGCTTTTCTGTATGCGCTTCTATATGCTCTTCTGTATCCTCCACTAAAATTCTCCTCCAGGAGCTTTCTTCCACTGTTTTCAAATCTTCCCGCGTGAATATTTTTTATAGATTTTTCAATGCAAGAGGAAAATGTTTGTCATGTATGAGGGACTGTTTTTTTTTCACACACAGCTGGTAACAAGACCAATTATTGGACAATTCATCACAGATGGCGAATTGAAGCAAATTTTCTTAGTGAAATCTCTCAATCGAGTAACCCTCGTGTTCGTTGAATCTTCCCAGACCTGCACCTCAATTTTACGAGATCAGGCAATCTACACTAAACTTGCACTTTTTTCGTCCTTTTGCGCTAAATCTAGGTTGCCCATCATGCATCATGTCAAAAAGTGAAAAAAAATACTATCCAAAAAAGGTCTTAACTGAAATTGCCGTGAAACAGATTGTTGGTTATAGTTTCCCTAGCTGGTTTTTAACCATATGTTGAGGAAGAGGAGGAGATGTGTTTTGCCAATTGAGAAATAAACTGGTTTGTAGCAATTTCGAAAAAAACTTCACTTGTCTACTACAACACTTAATTATCAATTACTTTACCCTTCCAAGGCTCTAACAAAACACAAGTAGTGGCTTTATTATTTCCCTCTGTAAAAAGTGTGAGGCAAGAAGAAAAAAACAAAGGCCAAAAACCCTTAGATCAGTCCTGCGTATTGTTCGAAATCCCAGGACCGTTTCCAGCCCAGCCCAAAGGAAAATAGACTAGGGAAAAAAGGCGATCAAATAAAAAAAAAATAGTTTCAAGGATAATTAAAGGAGTTAAACAGCTTGAAATAAGATCGAATACCGTGTCGAGTGTGGAATAGAAATAGGTTAGTGGTAAGTGTCCCATTCATCAGTAAGACCAAATTCGCTCACACAGGATACTGTTTCAAAGCCCTAGTTTACCAATTATTACCAAGCAACCCGCCACGATGTCACAGAAACATGAGCGGGAGACATCGAGTGAGCACAACACACGAGACAGTGAAGAGAGTAAACCGGAGACACAGTCACAAAACACCAAGACAGCGTCGGTATCAGATTCGCATGTCCATAAGAAGAAAAGAGTGACAAGACTGTGTGACGAATGTCGACGGAAGAAGGTCAAATGTGATGGTCAACAGCCCTGCATCCACTGTACAGTTTATTCATATGAGTGTTCGTACAACCAGCCCTCGGCAAAGAGGAAAGGTGGCCAAGATCCAGTGGCCCCCAATGTAAATAAGTCGATGCCGCATCTCCATCACCACGCCTTAGATGACGGCGACGATGCAAATGCAAAGAAATTACAACTGTACGAGGCATTTGTAGAGCAGTTGTTGCCCGACTTGAAAAACGTGAGCATCTACAAGTTGAACGGGTGTTTGACTCAATTGAAAAACGAGACCGATGGCGAGGCAAGTGCCAGCACCGACATCAAATTGTCGGATCTAGCCAGTTTATACCAATCAGCGACAAGAAATGGCATACCGTTCTCCCTCACCTCACCTCCGGGCACCACCTCGTCATCGACGCCTCAGCAGGCGCTGGCCATCGACGGCTCGTTCGAGAGTTACCTCGGCAAGGAGATCAAGATCATCTTACCGCCAAAGGATATCCTGGTGAAGTTGATCTCCAGCACGTGGGACAACACATGTGTGTTGTTCCGGTTCTACCACCGGCCCAGCTTCATCAAGCAGTTGAGCATTTTGTACGAGACAGATCCCTTAAATTACACCGACACGCAGCAGAAGTTTCTTCCATTGGTGTACTCGGTGATGGCGTGCGGGTCCTTGTTCTACAAGAGTGCCGAGATCACCAGAACCAGCATTGGCCAGACCAAAGACGAGCAGGATATATTCGACGACGAGGGTTACAAGTATTTTATTCTGCTGCGGAAGTTGATCGACATCACCGACACACGAGACATCTACGGGATCCAGACCATCGTGATGCTTGTATTGTTCTTGCAGTGTGGTGCAAGGTTGTCCACGTGCTATTCGTATGTAGGAATCGGACTCAGGGCCCTGTTGCGGGAAGGGTTCCACAGAAGATTGAAGGTGCCCTTCGACCCAATCCAGTTGGAAGTGCGCAAGCGGATTTTCTGGACCATGTACAAGATGGACATCTATGTGAATGCAATGCTCGGGCTTCCGATGTCGTTGAATGATGAAGACTTTGACCAGGAATTGCCCATCGAGTTGGACGACGAGAACATCACCGAGTTTGGTTACAACTTCAAGAACCAGAAGGCCCTTTCCAGCTCTGCGATCCTGAACTCGCACACCAAATTGCTATTGATCATGAAGAAAGTGGTGCAGCAATTGTACCCTGTAAACAAGCTGGCGTCGCTGTCCCTGTCCCTGCAACGGTACCCGAACATCAACAACACCTCGTCCAACAACATCGTGTATAATTTGGAATTGGAGCTCCAGAAATGGGTAAACGACTTGCCCTTGGAGTTGAAGCCGGGGATCGAGCCAAACGAGCGGTACTTCAAGGCGAACCGGCTCTTGCATTTCTCGTACTTGCACATCAAGATCATCCTCTACCGGCCATTTATCCACTACATCTCTAGAGACTTCCAGAACTCCACCAACATCGACGACTTGAAACTGTTGGAGAAACTGAAAAACTGCATCAATGTGGCCAGAATCGTGGTCAAATTGAGCGAGGACATGATCTCCAAGAACATGTTGAGCGGCTCGTACTGGTTCAGTGTCTACACCATCTTCTTCAGTGTCGCGTGTCTTGTCTACTATGTGCACTTCGGCCCGGGCATTCTCGACGACGAGTACATGCTGATCAAGCTGGACCTGGAGCTGGGCAAGAAGGTGTTGGAGATTTTGAAAAACAGCACCACGCTGGCGAGACGCACCTTTGACATTTTGAACTCGGTGTTCGAGCAGATGAACTTGAAGACGGCCCTGAACACGAAGGAGCAGACAACGCCTGCTGCTGCTCAACTGGCACCAGCGCAACTGCAACCGACTGTGCGTGAGCAGAACGTTGACATCAACGACATCGTCAATGGTGTCAATTACATTGACGGTAAGGGCACGGGGATCAAGTTGAATATGTCCATTCCAACACCACTGAATGGGCAGAACCTGGGCCTAGTGCCACCAGTCAATGTGCAGCAAGTTCAGCAGGAGTCGCTGCAAATTCAGCAGCAGTTACAACAACAGATGCTGGTACTGCAACAACACTTGGTGCCACCTCTGCTGCCACTGCCACTGCTTCAGTCATCGTTCAACACCACCTCGAACGGCCAGACCCCCTCCATCATCGATCCTGTGGAATCCTTGGACTTGGACAACGATAAATACCTTCCTGGCATCATGGATAAGTTCGATGAGAGGATCTTTGGCAAGCTTCTACCTCCGTTCATGAACTCGGACTTCAACAATTCCTCGCTGGAGTTGATCTCGGACTTGTTGAACAAGAACAATTCAAGTGCTACTGGCGACGCAATGATGGATTTCCCAACAAAAGAAGAAATCACCGATGCTGATGATGCCACCAAGGGACAATCGATAGACTCAAATGATTACAATTTCGATGAGTTGTTGAATGAGTGGGCTCATGACAGTTCTACGTATAAATAATCAAACCTTAAACCCTTCATAATGTATTTCTTATAGTTTTTCAGCCTTTAACTTCTTCTAGCTTCTTTTAGCTTCTCTAATATAGTCTTTTATCTTTCACTTTGATTTGGAAATAATCTAGTTTAAGCATATTTAAGAATCACAAAGCACATAGCATTTTTCTTTTTGCCCAAATCCACAAACCATCAGATAACTTTCACAACTCCATCAATCGCATTACTCTACAACAATTTATAACTCTTATGGAGAATTTATAACTATATATCATGGCATAATACAATGGGTAAAAACAAAACAGACGTATAATAAAATAAAACAATAGGAATAGTAATAGCAATAACAGAATTCGATGTGTAGTTTGAAAGCAAAGATCAAGGAAAGTGGCAATGAACAGATAAACAAGACAGAAAACAAGAATTGAAGATATGAAAATGAAAGAAGGGTGGAAATGATCAAACGATAGATCAAAAAAAAAAAAAAGGAATTGAAAAAAATACTATGAGCAACACCTAATGACGGTAAATCAAAGTAATAAGACCCAAAGTTAAAACTATAATTAAAGAGCAAAGCCTAAAGTAAAGCCCCAAAACACATGTGGATACCAGCAATAACTAATTCATTCAAATACAAGTTGATCTTACTGCACAGAAGCACTCTGCTCAGTTGCATTGACAGTGGGAGAATGACTGGACTCTGTGGCATTTGATTCATTCCCACTTCCTGCACCTCCAGCTCCCAGATTCTTTTTACCACGACCCCTAATACCTCGATTAAGATTTCTGTAAGTTGAAGTGAAATATTTCAACAAATCCTGTTCTTCGTACGGCAAATTCTCAATCTTGAAAAGTATATCTTCGTCATCGGAGCCACCTAAATCGGCCAATTTCCTTGTCAATTCGTTCAAGGTCTCCAAATGAAATCTGTTCTGATGCGATTTCAAATTACCCAATTGCGTAAAAGACTTGGAACAGTTATCTAAACGACACTCAAATGGTTTCAAGTTGTCGTGTGTCAACTTGTGTGCCTGCAAATTACCCTTTCTGGAGAACTTCCTGTCACAGATATCGCAATGGAAAGGTCTTTCACCCGTATGTAAGCGAAGATGAGTCCTCAAATTGCCACCCTGGGTGAATCTCTTGCCACAAAATGAACATTCATAGGGCTTGTAGCCAATGTGGGACCGCACATGTACTTCCAAATGTGTGGACTGTGTGAATTTTTTCATACAATAGTTGCACTGGTAGTTTTTGTTTCTGGCAATGGTGTGCTTTTCGACACCGCCTACCAAGTCAATCGGTTGGGGGATCACGCCGTTCTGTTGGTCGGCCAAGATCGAACCATCCTCACCTCGTGGGATCGTTTTATTGATTCCTTTCTTCCGCAGCTCGATCACCAACATCAACTGGTCCACCTTTGTGGCTCCCAACAAAGGTCTGCCATCTTCGGCATGCATCACTTCTTGCAGAGGCATCAATCTGTCTGGTACACCACCTGACACTGCTCCTTGCTGCTGTACAGCGGCTGGAGATCCTTGAGCAGGCACGGGAGTCTGTCTGGGTGTGCTAGTTTTCTCGTTCTTGGGGAAACTGTAGCCTTCCAAATCGGTTTTACGTTTACGGTTCTGCCTCTTTGGTTTTTTTTTCTCCTCGGATCTGATGCTGTCCACTGAAGTTGGTGGAGTTTGTTGCTGAGGCAGCCTATTTGAGGCGCTGGCTGCAGAATTGGCTCCAGAGTTGATTCCGTTGTTGGCTCCATTGGCTCCAGCGGTGGCGGCACCGTTGGTTGGATCCATCAAGTTGTTGGCTGAAAATCTACCGTTGCCGTTATTGGCAGTATTGAACCCATTGCTCGACCCGCTCCGCGAATGCTGCCTGTACAGTTGGAAATCCTGTTCTGGGAAGTTCGGATAATGGTCCAACAAGTCCCCACCGTTGTAATTCATGAGTCCACGGATGGAGTCGCGCTTCAAGAAGTTATCGAACTCGTTCAGGGAGTCTTGGAACGGTAATATACTGAGTTGGCGGGGCCTGTTGAAATAGCTGCTGTTGCCTCTTTGACGCAACGGATTGAACGAGTCCAACTGGTCGCTGGACCGTCTATTGGAAAGCGGATCAACGTTTGGATCTTTGGCGGTGGCTCCTGGCGCCAGAGGCACAGGATGTGCCAGTGATGCTGGAGCCGCCAGGGCTTGCGGATGCAGTGGTGTGCCAGGGTAGTCGTAATATTGCGAGTCTGCAGACGAGTAGCGGTGGTTAATGTAGTCGCCCGAGTACATATTGGATTCACCTGCTTGGCCATGTGGAGGTGCGTGGAGAGGGTGGCCTGCGGCGGCATTGGCACTGGTGGAGTTGTTGGTGCCAGGTGCTGGATGAGGTGCTGGGGCACCCTGATTTGGACCGCCAGGATGGTGCGAGCTCGAGAGCGGATGTGGTTGCGGAGGCGGGTTCATTGGGTGTGGAAGATTCGACTGGTGGGCATGCGGAGGAGGTGGGTATTGTTGGTGCAGTAAGGGATACAGTGAAGGTGGATATTGCTGAGGTTGCAGTTGTGGTTGTGTTGGCTGTGATTGAGACTGCTGTTGTTGCTGCTGTTGAGATGTGGTGAAGTTCGGAGTTTGTGTCTCGCTATTGGAGCGGGAGTTGAAACCAGTGAAAAACTGCGAGATGGACTCGTTTCGAGGCAACCCTAAGCTGGAACGGTTGTTATCGTTCAGGTAGCTGAACAGTGGTGGATTACTATTACTTGTGCCATTGGTAGGGACGGCGCCTGGGTGTTCCACTATGGAGTTATCTCTCAACATTGGATATAGCAAGGAAGAGCCTCGTCTTGATATGTTGAACGCGGAGCCTTCGTCGGACATTGACCCCATTCTAATGTATGAGGAAGGGGCATCATTGGTATTGTTTGGTGGGTTGTTGTTCGATTGTGACATATTATACATTTTGGCAAGAGATTTGGGCACAATAAACGGAATAACAACTGGTGGTAGAGTAAAAATTGATATATATAACTCAGTATATATATAATATTATCCTTATTTTATTAAGCGCCCACACACACTAACAGACAAATTGGTTCAGAAAATGCGAATGGTTGAAATCAATTTTGCAATTTGGAGTATGATGCACGTTGAAGTTGTATGTTTATGATCAATTCAATGTGAACACGTCGCACTATAATTCAATGACAAATGATTGATTATGTGTTTGTTTTCCACTCCTTTCGAATAGATTTCATATAATAGAAAAAAAATTAGTATTAATTGTTTCAATCCTTTTTTTTTCCTTGTTATTTTTTTTTTTTTCTTCCTTTTGATATTTTCGTTTGCCTTTTTCCTGGGTTTCTGGATTTTCCTTTCAAAATTCCAATTTACTAGAAAATTGGAAAAGGGGGATAACTTGGGGCGACGTTTAAAGGAATTTGAGACAATATTGGGATTGAAAAGGTATTAGGAATTTTTAGAATAACTGATACCAGGTGAATTCAGTGAAAAATTCGTAGTTGGAATCAACGATGAGGTCAAATAAAGTTTAAAGCGAAGAAGAATCAAAGCTGAGAAGAATCAATTAGAGTTTTTCTTTTTCTTCCTCCTTCTTTTTATGGACTGTACAGCAATTAGAAGAATCAAACAGATTTTTCTCTCATTTTATTTTTTTTTTGGTTCCAGTTTTAGGCAGGAAAAAAAGTACCGAGTTGATGATCAGTGGGTGCAACACTAGGATTATTTCGCAAAAAGAAGGAAGCAATGGAATTATGTCATTTTCAAATATGGGCTAAGTTGACGCAGAGGCAAAGAAAAAATTATTAGGAGATGAAAAAATCAGGAAGCAAATCAGAACCAAGTGATGATGAAGATGGGTGATGTTGGTTGTTGTGGGTGTTGGGGGGTCACAGATTTGGTGACATCGTTGAACTTGTCTCGCCCGTAATGCAGTCCCTCAAGCTTCCGTCACACTTTTCCACGTAGAGAACATTTCCAATCGTTAAGTGATCTCGAATATTTTGTGGGGCTCTTCGGTCATTATCACTCTCCTGCCTTGACTAACTGTAGAAGTCACTCTTTTTTTGGCTGGTGCGGAATTTCAACTAGCGCAAAATGAAGGTAGCGTGCGATAGCTACGAAACTGCAAAAAATCGTCATTTTTAACCCGTGGCCCGTATTTTCGTTACAAATCCACTTTGAATAACCAGCGTTACATTGCATAATTCCTTATTGGTTATGCATTTGGGTTTAAATTCTGAGTAGTTAGATGAAGGTAGTGCATTCACGAGCACATTCCGCTGATTACATTCCACTCTTTGTCATTTGATATATAGCTCTTTGTAATTGGGTCCTATATTAAGCTTTAGAGGGAGATGGAAAAGAGAGACGAAGTTTACAAATCATTTACATAAGATTCTTTGAACAGATCATGCTGCTCTCAGGTAGTGACCATTCCACATACTGCGTCGATTAAGCCATTCTTAGCATCCCATTCTCTCGATGAGATGCGGTGTGCTTTGCCTCTTTGCACTCCCCTGATCATATGAACTGCCCTTGCTTTTCAAATCTACTGAATATCTTGAGTGTTCGTGCACGACTTTGATGTTATCCAGGACGTGGGTATCATCAGTAACTGAGAGATGACTGAGATAGAATTCATTGTAAGACCTTGTATGAGTAAGTTTTCTAGATTGTTGAATTGTAACGAGCCAATCTTCCTCGTCCCCTCAAGGTGTATTGTGGCCATTTCAAACTTCCCGTAATAATCAATAAAGGCCTTTGAAATCTAAAAAAATAATCCAAGCTGGAAAAAAAAAAATTAGAAAAATTTTTTTTTTTCAAATGGAATAAAAAGATTAACTACTTTAATCTTCATCAACTTAAAGAAAGATCGATCTATATTCCTAGAATCCAGATACCAAGATCTATCAATACTTTCAAGATGTCTGCCGAAGTAACTGACCAAGAAATGAAAGATGTTTCAGGTGAAGAAATAATATCAGAACCAAGAGATGTAGAAGTGGAAGAAGAAGATCTTGACTTGGAAAAGATCAAGTTGTTACCAGGAGCAAGTGAAGACGGTACCGCTGCATCATTCCAAATAATGGAGGAAGATCATACTTTAGGAAATGCATTAAGATATATCATCATGAAGAATCCAGATGTCGAGTTCTGCGGTTACTCCATTCCTCATCCTTCAGAGACCAAATTGAATATCAGAATCCAAACATATGGACCAACCACTGCTGTCCAAGCTTTACATAAAGGTTTAGACGATTTAGTTGACTTGTGTAATCACGTCGAAGATGTTTTTACTGAAAAAGTAAATGCTAATGATTTTTCTAGGGTTGAACCATGAAGTTGAACGAAAGCGAGGCAAAGAAGTGAAGCACTTGTTTTTCACTACTCATATTTTTCGTTCACAAATCCACATGTATAATAGATAGATACTTTTTAACATTGACAGTAGGAATACAATATAAGTTTTAAAGGGAAAAAAGATAAAAGTAGAATCTAATTGATGTAACTGGAGCTGAGGTTGTAGTGCCTGGGTTTGATATTTTGTGAATGGACTAATGTTTGCGATCACATTTACAATTGCACTTCTTGCACTTATAGCTCTTGCACTTGCAATTGCAAGCACTTCTATTTGCGAAAAAAAATACGATTGGATATTAGTAATATAGAAATAATCGGCTCAAGTCACCATTAGATTCAATTACTTGGAAACTTCATCAATCTCTGATCTCACATCCCCATCCAAAAAGTGGGACATTCGCTTCGATCAACCCGTCACCTTCAATGCTTCCCCTTCTCATATCCCATTTCAAATCCGGGTAATTCTCATCTCATCGCTAATTAAAGAAAAAAAAAAAAAAAAAAAAAAAAAAAAAAAAGAAAGAAAAAAAAATTTTATCTGAGAAAAAAAATTTTCCCCCTTTTTTTTCTCACTATATAAAAAGTAGGCACAATCCAGTTTTTTGTGTTATAATCTAACATCAATAAATATCATCACTATTAAATTTATATTCAAATAGTTCATTAAAAGATGTCTTACAATAACGGAGGTTATAACAACGGTGGATACAGCAACGGCGGTAGTCGTGGGGGTTACGGCGGAGGCCGTGGTGGAGGCCGTGGCGGTTATGGAAACGGCGGTGGTTACAGAGGCGGTAACGATTATAACAACGGTGGTGCTTACGGAAGTGACACTTTTGGTAACAACTTGCAAAAGCAAGAGTGGAATTTGGAGACTATGCCAAAGTTTGAGAAGAACTTCTACAAAGAGCATCCAGATGTCACTGCCAGATCAGAAAAAGAAATTGCCGATTTCAGAAACGCCAGTGATATGACTGTCCATGGAAGAGACATTCCAAAGCCAATCACCTCTTTCGATGAAGCCGGTTTCCCACCTTATGTCTTGGAAGAGGTCAAGCTGGAAGGTTTCGACAAGCCAACTTCCATCCAATGCCAAGGTTGGCCAATGGCCCTTAGTGGTAGAGACATGGTTGGTATCGCTGCCACCGGTTCTGGTAAGACCTTGTCTTACTGTTTGCCAGGTATCGTTCATATCAATGCTCAACCAGTCTCTAGACCAGGTGATGGACCAATTGTCCTTGTCTTGGCCCCAACAAGAGAATTGGCTGTTCAAATTCAAAAAGAGTGCTCCAAGTTCGGAAAGAGTTCCAGAATCAGAAACACCTGTGTATACGGTGGTGTTCCAAAAGGTCAACAAATCAGAGAGTTGGCCAGAGGTGCTGAAATCTGTATCGCCACCCCAGGTAGATTGATCGACATGTTGGAATCTGGTAAGACCAACTTGAGAAGAGTCACCTACTTGGTTCTTGACGAAGCCGACAGAATGTTGGATATGGGTTTCGAACCACAAATCAGAAAAATCGTTGACCAAATTAGACCAGACAGACAAACTCTTATGTGGTCTGCTACATGGCCAAAATCTGTTCAAGCCTTGGTCAGAGATTATTTGAACGATTACATCCAGGTTAACGTCGGTTCCTTGGAATTATCTGCGTCCCA
Source organism: Nakazawaea ambrosiae (assembly GCA_024271865.1). Classification (NCBI taxonomy): domain Eukaryota; kingdom Fungi; phylum Ascomycota; class Pichiomycetes; order Alaninales; family Pachysolenaceae; genus Nakazawaea; species Nakazawaea ambrosiae. The sequence continues at coordinate 941,981 of JANBXG010000002.1, forward strand.
TAACATCACTCAAATAGTTGAAATTGTCACTGAATACGAAAAGAGAGACAGATTGGTCAAGCATTTGGAGGCCGCTATGGAAGACAAAGAAACCAAATTGTTGTTATTTGCTTCCACCAAGAGAACTTGTGACGAGTTGACCAAATATTTGAGAGACGATGGATGGCCTGCATTGGCCATTCATGGTGACAAACAACAAGCTGAAAGAGACTGGGTTTTGAACGAGTTCAGAGCTGGTAGATCTCCAATCATGGTTGCCACTGATGTTGCTGCAAGAGGTATTGGTAAGTGTTTTTTATCAAAATTATTAATTACTAACTACTAGAGAATGTTCATTCTTATGAAGATTCAAATTGTTTGATGTCTCTGGACAGAAAGAATTTAAAAGAATCACAATGGATTTTATCAAGATGAAAGAAATACAACTCCTGGTTTGGACATTATCATTCATAAAAAGAGGGGAAAAGAAATCTTTTGAAAGAATTTTGAAGATAAGAGAAACAGAGGCCGTCTTAAATGAGCGCGGGCGCGGGTTTTGAGAGCTAAAATATTATCATGGTTGGAATAATTTGGTGGTTCAAATGTTCACAATCATGTATATGTGTTATCAACCTCTCTTTCTTGTAATCATTGTAAAACTTCTTTCAAATATTTGGTTACTATTTCACTGGTTTCGTTTTCAAGAAAAGCTTTTGAGGTCAAGAGCTGCATTCCTTCTCCAAGATATTTATGTCATGTCAATACCGCGTATGGGTTTTCAAACTTGGAAGCAAAACAAATTTGATAAAATGCAATTGTGATTTTTTATTTCATCCACATGGGTTGAACTTTCTTTTCTTTCTTTTTACTTTTTTTTCACTTTTTATTGGCTTTGTGGCTTTGCAAGCTCCTCAAGCTTTTTGAAAAAGTTTCAGAACATATTTGAATGTGTCGAATGTGAACATATACGATCTGCATAACATAAAAGTTTTGGGAAGGATTGAAAAAAATTTTGAAAATTGAAACTTTGAAAGTGAAATGAACTAAAGAAGAAAGAAGAAGGAAGAAGAAATACCTGACTTGAAAGAAGTTTTCTCTTTCAATGACAATTTGAATATTATAAGTAAAAGGACATCTTTATATTATCAATCTTGTGATAATAATAGTTGTTCTTTTCAAGTTTAATCTTGAATGATTCCATCCTATAATGGAATAATCTAGTAGTAAAAGAAAGTGAGGGAAAACTTTTTCTCTTGCTTTTAACATATATTCACAATTTCATACTAACATGTTCGAACTTTTTGTTCTTCAAATTTTAGACGTCAAAGGTATCAATTTTGTCATCAACTACGATATGCCAGGTAACATTGAAGATTATGTTCACAGAATTGGTAGAACTGGTAGAGCCGGTGCCAAGGGTACAGCCATTTCTTTCTTCACTGACGCCAACTCCAAGCAAGCCAATGAATTGTGTACTATCTTGAGAGAAGCCAAACAACAAATTCCAGACAGCTTGCAAGCCATGTGCAGAGGCCGTGGTGGTTACGGTGGTGGCCGTGGTGGTTACAGAGGTGGCCGTGGTGGTTTCAGAGGTGGCCGTGGTGGTGGTTTCAGAGGTGGAAACAGATTCACTGGTTCCAACTCTGCTCCTATGGCAAGCAGAAGATTCTAAAGGGTCTTTTCACAATACAAATTCAATTTTTTTATAGATTTGTTTTATAGATCGATCGTATCATTCCTTTGGGTTGTTTTGAGTTTTGTTTGTTGCTATTATTAATATTATTATTGTATTCTGTTATTTAACTATAATTTAATCCCATCCGTCTCCCCAATTGTCTTCCCCTTCATCTAATTTCAAGTCAAGTTTCAATTTCGAAGTCTTTGGTTTCAGTTGTAATTTCAAACCTCCCGAAGTTCTGCCGGTTTTCAAAGGTGTGGTGGTCTTGACAGGAGTGGTTCTGACAGGCTTTGATGCGGGTTTAGGTGTCGCTTTTGCAATTGGTTTAGTATACACTTCCTCTTCCTCTTCCTCTTCCTCTTCCTCTTCGCCCCACCCATCATCAAGGTCCTCAACTATATCGTCAAAATCGTCATCTCCTTGCTGACCCCAACCATCATCAGTACTTGACAGTACTTGGTCTTGCAATTTTGAGGCACTACCATTATTATGGCTCCACTTGATCTGGCTGTTCTCCTCTTGCACTGGAGGTGTTGCAAATCTATTCAAATGGCCCCAGCCTAGAGCAGTGTCAGCTAACTTCTTACCCAAATTGTTTACATCTTTTTCGTTTTCATCGTCATCTATATCGGTAGGTAACTTCAGCAGCTCTTTGTTGATAATGTCTAGAAGCACGGCGAAGATTTTGGACAGCTCTTGTCTAATCTTGACAGATTTGTCCAACAACGAAGGTGCAATTATCGACAAAATTCTGGAAGCGATGATCTCTGGGGTGAAAAATTCAATACAAGTGCCAAATGCTACTATTGTCGATAATCTCGTTGGAATAAATGGGTCTTTTATCGACTTGTTGAAAGCCGTGATCAAGATATTCAGTCTTGAATTCTTGTTCATTGAGAACCCAATCTTGCTCAACACTATCACTACATTGGTTCTTATAGTTTCCGATTCGTCGTTCTGTAACTTGGCGATGTATCTCAACAAATCGTTGTTCAATTGTCTCTCTGTCAAGTATTCGGCTATCACTGTTATCGATTTCAAAGTCTCCTCTCTAATGGCAGAGTTGGTGTCGGCAAAGCCAGTTGTCAAATGGTTGAAGATGTTATTGTTTACCTCGCTTTTCTCAAATCTAGATATATACTGGGGCAATGAGGTCAAGAGGGTCATCCGAATTGCACGGTCATTCTTGGCGAAACTTTGGAAGATTACAGGTTTTAACAATTTATTGAATTTGGGCTGTTCCAATTGCAGAATATCCGATAATTTGAGAATGAAAAGTAGAACTTTGGACATGATATCTGGAGGGTTTTCGTTTTCTTGTTGTGCCAGTTGTTGTTGTTGTTGTGGTTGTGACAGTTGTTCGTCCGTGAAGTGGAAAAAATTGATCATCAGTGGTAACAATGAGAACTCCACAAATCCGTTTGGGTAATTCTTAACATTTGAAGTCAAGTTCTCGAAAATCTCCAATTTCTCAGCATTTGATTTGAAGTCAATCTCTTGCAACTCTTTATAGAGTCTGATGTAGTCAATGTCGAAAAAGGACTCTTCACCTTTGCGTAAGAACAAATCTGAAGATGCACGCGTGGTTATGGAGTCACTCAACAACTTCTTAACTGCCAGTTGCAACGATCTTGGCACGTTTTTCAACATTGACAGAAGAGACTCCAGATCTACGGGACTCGACTTAGTAGGACTGTATACTTGTAAGATGAGACAACCCAATTTGAACGAATCAAATTTCAAGCCTGATTTTCCCCTAGTGAGCACTTCCAATGAAGTCAATTCAGGTGGGTTTACATACATATTGAAAGAATGAATCGAATGTCCTTGTAAGAGACTCAGTTTATCTGGATCATTCAAATTGGTCAAAATTTCAAAACCACCCAATTTCCATTCTCCACCCTCAGTGACGAACACCGATTCGATGTTGACTTTACCATGGACCGAGTTTGCATCTTGGTTCAAAAATCTCAATGTCTTGGCCACATTATAGACACCCAAGATTTTGGTATCGTCCGAGTCCGAACTGTAGGACAACGGCTTGACTCGTTCTGTCACCATGTACAAGGCTGAATCATTATCGATGACTTCAATGACTTTCAACACACCGGGATACTTGATGAGGGACAATTTTTTGGCGTTGTTCAAGGCAAATTTGTAGTTATGACTACTCAGTTGTTGTTTCTCGAATTGGAAAATGGTGACGTTGGAGCCGTCATTTTTCGATGTTCCATCGTAAAGATCCCAAAAATTTTCGATCTTCAGCACAAAATCGCCTTTGTTGTACGGGATCAGCTGCCCCGTCAAGCTGTTTAATGTCTTTGTCAAGAAATTCATTTCAGATTCGGGATATTAGTGTACTGCAACCGCGACAGGAAGGACTAAATACTTTCAAACTTTAGATCAAAAAATAGTGAAAAGAAAAAAAAACAACGCAAGTTGATTTTTGATTTTTTTGTGCTTTGTCTGTGTTTTGTTTTATTTGCACTGCGTTGTTTTGTACTAGTCTTGTGCTTATTCGATAAATAAGGAAAAAGTATTTTGGGGGTTGAGTGGTGCAATAGTTGGATCTGTGGTTTTGACTTGGTGCACTAGTTTGGATCTTGGTCACTTTGACTGTACCCTGGTTACTGTCATCTAGTTTTCTTTA